>CM053517.1:27775411-27810744 GCA_028627145.1 Eidolon dupreanum | reverse complement strand
CCTGGAAACTTCTTCCCCCTGATTTTGAAATGCCTTGCATTCTCACCTTTGTCAGATGTTGTTCAAATGCAAGCTCAACAGAAAATATTTCCCTAATTACTTTATTTCTGCCATACAGTTTTTGATATCTGGCATATCATACATTTATTTTCTAATATCTGTCCTCTTCCACTAGAGCATAAACTTCATGAGCAGAGACTTTTTTTAATAACTGTTTTCATGGAATCTAGAACAATACCTTACATGAAGTAGTAATTCTTTAATTATTTGTTAAAATGAATAAAGAAACCAGGAAGCCTCATGAGAAGTTGAAGAAGGATCACAGAATCTGAGTTAGAATGGGTATAGACAGGGCCCAGGGAAAATCACATGCCGCAGACAGGCTACCAATTACGGTTAGTGAAAAAAAAGGAGTAAGTGGTCCATGTTCAAAACTTTAAGACCAATAGATCTGGAGAGCGTAATATTCACTTGATGCAGGTGTTAATATCCCATGAGTTTGTTCTGAGAAAGATGAGAACAAGGACCAATATCAATACTCCCAGGTGGCAGTAGTTCTCCCCAGAAGATATAAATCTGAGTTGTCCATAGGGGTAGTCCTAGACCAGAAAAGACACCACTCAAGCTTTCTGAGTGCTTTCTATGTCAACAGAGTTGACTCCCTCTGATACAGGCCTAATAAAAGAGTTCACACACATCTAAGAAAACAAAAGTAATTTATGTAACAGAGCTATGAAATCAGCTATACGATCAGACTTTCAAGGAGCTTGTAGTACATCAAACAAATTGTTTAATTGATTTTTGTAGCCGTTAGCATAAGACTGCTATCTGTTCATAACTACTGTTAAGATTATTGCTTTGGTAGATGAATTTATCTACTGAAAGTGACAGCTTTTAATCGGTTGCTGCTATATTGGTGACAAATAGAAATGATATGACAAATATTGACAATGAACACTTAGTTCATATTCCTTTTTATTCTATATTCCTGTTTGTCTTAGATCATTTGACTCACAGATTTATCTAATTCACATAAGCAGCTCGTTTGCCCACATTAGCTGTCTTTCCTTATGTTTTCCATTACTTGTACTCTGTGTAAATGTTTTATCTTCCTCATTGTCTCTATGGATTAATCACTATTCACAATATTAAGTTGAAATGTGTTTTCTCTTGAGTTTTTAACTCCTAAAAGAATGGTGAACCTGATGTAATATAAATCAATATTTAAATGCATACATTCTGTAATATCAAGATTCTATTCAACTAGTTTATTAGCGCTTTATGATAGCTTCTGTCTCCTAATTGCATTTTTAATGGTAGTTGGTCTTGCAGTTCATCATCTGCAAGAACCTAAGAGACAGTGTAAATAGATATGTAGTGAATGGAACACATCAACGTATTAACTAAGTATAAATACTCTCCCCGCATACAACCAGAAGGACATAGCACTTCCAATCTGACTTTCGACTTTCTTTTCAGAACACCATAAAGCATATATAGGTGTGGCACAGAAAATTATGCATTTATTTATAGTTTGGCAGTTTACATGTATTTCAAAAACTACCTAAATGCATGTGTTTTAAATATAATCTTATATATATAAATCAAGAAAGATAACGTAAAATAAAGGATTCATTTTCTTTCCAAATGTTAAATTCAAATAAACCCATACATCATGAATTCATTATAGTAAAAATAGGGCAAATAACCATCAATAGGAAAAAAGTAAGAGTAAGGGAGCACCTATACAAATTTCTTGAAAAACCAATATTGATCTTGTTAATTTTTTCTATTTCAAATTATTGAACTTCTAAGACTACTAGTAGAAAATAACGAGCATATATAACTCAGTTTGATCTTTCATGACTGAATCAATTTCAGTTTTAGGCCATCAATTGTTTAAGATAAGAAAACCCTCTTTGTTATAAAATTAACACAATATTCTTTTCTCTAGACAAACACACAAACTTAATTCTGGTACTTCCAACTTTTTTTTATACTTTATACACTCATTCCTTATTTCATTAATTGAGAATACAACATGCACGTCATCTTAGTATGTTTTGCTTTTGCCTGCTGTGTTTCTGACATCCACCGTGCTACACAGAGACTGCTCAATGATTCTTGTTTTAAGCCCCAAACAACTTGCTTTTCCCTGAAGCATCCCTTGTTTTCAAACAGCTATTTTCTTCCCTTCACTCCACGTCTTTGCTGAAAGTCTGTGTTTGCCTTTAATGATTTCAGCTGAGGAAATGTAGGCAAACTGCCTATCTATACTAGTTTGCACTGAAACAAGACTAAAGAAACTATTAAATCCCAATCATACCCTGTGCACGTTCAACTTAAAAACCAGTGAGAGTTAAATCAAACACTCTACAGTTTGGTGAGCTCACCAACAAAATGATAGTGGAGAGAGGCAGGGTGTTAGGAATTTGAATGGACACTGTTCTCTAGCACAATAAAATAGTACAATGCATGTTCCATCATTTCTGTCACAGGTTGAAGGTGACTTCTGGAATCATTCACTCTCTTTGGAGACCAAGTATAATCCTACAACTAGAAAAAAAACCTGGGATGGAGTCTCAGATATTAACATTATCAGCCTTTAGTGGGTAGAATTTAAGGCTGTGAGAACGAGAGGCAGGAAATAAATAGCATCTGTGACCTAAAGGAAGAGTAGCAAGAATTATGAACAATCTCATCATTATCTTCCCCCACACCTCAGTCTCCACAAGTAGGAACAAGTCCTAGTTAACCTAATGAATCATTACTATTGTTCTAATGAACCATCGTTATCTTTATTCAAAAACATTTACTGAGTCTTCTGTGCAAATCTCTGGATGAAAAAACACAAAAGAAGAGAAAAATAGTATAGGCCTTCTAGAAACTTATTTGTAAGATAAGGAGAAGAATAATTACAAAAGAATAAATAAGTAAATAGCAGCATGAGATAATACATATTATATAGCCTGGGTATTATTAATTTATAGACATTTTAGAAACAATAAACCTTAGAGATTCTCTAGTCTGGCCTCATTATTGAGTTACAGGGAGGTTAAGTGGGTCATCCAACATTGCATGACTTAAAACTGGCATTCAAACTCCTGATATTGACAATAAGTGATGATAGTAATTAAAGAAAGCAACTTGGTCAATATAGCCAAAACAGGGGAAGAGATCACTATTTCTCTTTCAAGACATTCACCGATTTATATTCTATTATCCAAAATCATTGGCAATGGGTGGGCCTTTGTTCATCCTATGAAAATAATCTTACGTAGACTAAAACCAGGCCCTTGTTTTATTGCTGCCAGGTTTCATAATGATTAGCAGCAGGAAACCACAAGCCTGTTTTGAGCACTCCATGACCCATTTTACTGGTCAGAACATCCGGTCACCATGTAAAAAAGTTTCTAAAACGGTCTGCCTTTGTTATTTATTCCTCATTTACTAAATGAGTTGGGGAAATTCTCACATCTTAGTGTTTGTGAAGAAAAGCTGAAGAGAATTAAATGACTATGCAGCTTTGAAATGAGAAATCTTGCTTATGAGAAATATTATACTCATTCAAAGTGGATCCCATAGAAAGAAACAGCCAATTCTTAGACAGATAAAAAGAACAGTGAAGACATGTTGTAAGAATGCCACCAAAATATAAAGAAAGTCATTTTCCTTAGTGCCCATGGGGGAAACCAGGGGGAAAAAAGATAAAAACAAAGTAATTTCTTAGGTAAGTAAATGAAAATTGCATTCGCTGTCATCATATTGTTGACTATGTTGCAGTGAAAATTCCCAAGTATGTACAGCAACTGAGTCACCAAGATTACCCCCTAAACACATTTAAGAAAGACAAAAAAAATTATTGACCCATGTGAATGGTATTTATCTTTTTCAGAGGAACAGTAGGAACCAAATAGATCTTCATTCATTAAGAAATGTTCAAAGCTCATAGATTATCAACATGGGTGGTAGTGGCAGCAAGATGTTAGAGAAATGAATAGAGGATGAAATCACAAAATACCCAGAAAAGTATGAGATGATAAATGCTATCCAGCATGCTTTCCTAAAGGGTAAATCTTTTCAGGTAAATGTAGTAGCAATTTAAAAAGATATTAGTCCAGTAAAGTGAATCACTAGGTACTAGCAAATCCCATTTGTATTTGAAATTTGTAACATATAAAGTCTTCTCATAAACATAAATCCAGTAGAGATGGAGGGAGGCAAGTGGGGGTGGGGAGGCGTAAGGGGTCAGGGAGAGAAAGTCTAGTTAGTAATAAGTAACCAAGTACCTGATTGAAAAGAAATCATATTCCTTTAACGTAGCCAAGTGCTTGGTTTATAGTTACTAGTCAAACATATTTGTTTTAGAAAATGAGAAAGAAACGAAAAAAATTTACTTTCTAAACTGGGGAGATCATCAAGAGAGTACTGTAATGAATTTAGGAATATGAAAGAACTGATCCATTAATACATAAAACTCTGTGTAAGTGTCATGAATGTTTAGAAGAGAAATTTGCTTGGGGAGAGATTGGAAACAGGAGTATTCATCCAAATTTGGAATTATATAACCATTAAGATGGACAAAATTAAGCTTTTCTTATAGGGCACAAGGGAGAAATTACTTGATGACTTTCACTTCAGAATTTCCTTTTCTTAATTATACCAAAAAAAAAAAAAAATGTATACTGTGAAGTTCAAGCAGTCTCACAAAACCTTAGTTACATCTCAATTAAATAGCATAGGGAATTGCATAAGGAACCAGCTAGAAATTAAAACATGTAAGCAACTTTGATCAAGTTGTTTCTGAAGTAGAATTAAAAAAAAAAAGAAATGGAAAAAAACTGATTCTTGTCTTTTACTATTTTGTCTTCTTAACTTCAAACTTATGCCCAGCTCATTAATTATGTAGGACCCTAAATATTTGAGTGAAATATTGTAGCTATGAGTTTTTTACTGCCCAACATATTTCCTGTCTTCCTGTAACTGGGCCCCATTTTTTTTTTCAGGAATCATGTAAATAGTGGTACCCTCTACTTCCCAGCCAAAATAGAAGCATTTGGCATAGAGCTGTCTATTAACATATTCCTCTGGCCAAAAAGAGACACATGGCCTAAACAAGGTCTCTGAGAATCAGGAATTTTTCAGAATTAGCCAGACTCAAAGAATGTTCAATCAACATTGGTTAAAAGAATGCCAGGCAACTGAATAATAAGCTAGTGGAAATAAACTAGACCTGTTTCTTTCCTTTAGGGTATGATGCAATGTGAGAAGAGTGTAATAACCCTGGCCTGCTCAGCTCCTCATCGGTAGACTATAATGATGCTGAGATTAAAGGAAAGCAGATACAAACATAACTAAGATGCCTAAAGAGAGAGAAATCTTCATGAATCCCTCCTGGAATTTCTGGTTTGAGGACTAATAAATTCCTTTTTTTGCAGAAGTTGATCTGAGTTTCTATCACTTGCCCAAAGAAGCTTGTGACAAATACAATGATCTTTGGCTATACCTTAACAGACCCCCAGAGTACCTAGCAGAAACAGGGGTAATCAAATAAGCAATCATTATAGATTTAAATAAAATGTGTTTCATTCTAAATGTAAATGAAATTCAAAATTGCTATTGGAAAAAGCAAAAAATTTTATTCTCAGTGCTCTTTCAATTCATACTTGCTCTCACATTAAGCCTAATAATATTACTTTAGGAAAAAATAGATAATATTAAGTTCATATATATCTGCATCCCGCATAATATAGAAGACTCTAAAAGGCTCATGGTTTACTATTTCATTTTCATAATTTAAGACTTTCATATAGTATTAGGAACATTTACAATTTATTGGCAACTTCCTCTTGCATTTCCTTTTTTCTTATTGCTTTGGAAGTCTATTTCAAATTTACTATTAATTGATAAATTTCATTTTATGGACAATTAAGTGTCAGAATAATAACCTCAGATCCTCACAAGGCCACAAAAGAGACTTTACTGCATGGTGAGCTTAAGAGTGTCTTAAACTGTAATTATGCGAAAATGAATTCCACTTATAAGCCTTTGGGAATTGAATCATGACTGTAAATTATTCCTCAAAGTGTAGAAGAGGAATAGGAAGAAAACACCTCAAGTGTAATTCAACATTTGTCTGAAAAATATTTATGGAGTACTGACCATAATAGAAGTATTATTCTAGGTGCTACAGAAACAAACAAACAAACAAACAAACAAACATGAAGATGGCAGTAACAACCCTAATATTAAAACCCTAATATTAACCAAAGTGTCCTAAACAGATGATTGGACAAAGAAGCTGTGGTGTATGTGTGTGTGTGTGTGTGTGTGTGTGTGTGTACACACACATACATACATACATACAGTGGAATATTACTCAGCCATAAGAAGAGATGAAATACTGCCCTTTGTGACAACATGGCTGGGCCTCAAGATAATCATGCTTAGCAAAATAAGCCAGACAGAAAAAAGTTGAAAACTACATGATATCATTTATATGTGTGATATAAATCTAAAAGCAACAACAAAAAACAGGACAAACAAACAGAGACTCATGGACATGGATAGTAGTCTAGTGATTACCAGAGGGTAGAGGGGAGGAGGGAGGTAAATGGGGTAAAAGGGGTCAAATATGTGGTGACAGAAAGAAATCTAACTATTGGTGGTAAACACACAATGCAATATATACATGCCTTACTGTTAAATTATACACCTGAAACATACTGGATTTCATTAACCAATTCACCACAATAATAAATAAACAAACAAACAAACAAACAAAACCCGGATATTATAATTGGAGATGAAGATAATAAGAGTAAATAAGGGAATGAGATAATTTCAGATAGAGATGAGAAAATATACATAAAATTTAAAATGCACTGTATTAGAAAAAGGCCAGTTTAGGGAAATCTACTCTGGGAGGATGATGCTTTAACTGAGAGTGAATGAAAGTTTCCAGACATCTGAAAACCTGGGAGATAAGCATTCTAAGCAGAAGGAACTGATGTGCAAATGCTCTGAAGAGGCGGTATGTTCAAAATTCAAGAAAAGCTCGTGAATACTTGGTGTGGCCTGAGTGTGGCGAGTAAGAAGGAAAGTGATAGGTGGAAAGTCAGAGAGCTCTGTGGGCACTGATGAGTTTGGGAAGCCACTGAGGAGTTTTAGACAGGGGAAGGACATGATCTAATTTTCTTTTCAGGAAGGTCACTGGCTCCAATGGGAGGAAGGACTGTAAGGCTCAAGATTAGAATCTGGGACACCAGCAGGAAGCTATTATGATCCAGGGGAGATATGATGGTAACTGGGGCTAAGAGATGGAAATGAAGAGAAGTGGATAGTGCAGAATCTTTTTGGAAGTAAAGACGGTAGAATTTATAAGAGACAGGTGTAGGAAAAAGAAGAATCAAGGAATCTCATTAGTACATTTGACAATGAACTTTAAAAATGTGACTCTAGATAGTACGGAGTACTTGCCACATCTCCACGTTAAACTAAAATGTTAAACTTGCTCTAAATTTCAGGACGTTTAATGTCATAAAGTAAAAATGACTAAGCCAACAATATGATTAAAAATGTAATTATGATGTAATCACCTTTCTTTTGCAAGGAAAATAATCTCCTTTAAAAGAGGTGCGTTACTAGGGAGAAAATGATGGCAGTTTGAATATTTTAGATCTTTAAGTTGACGACATACTATCTAATACAGAGATCTCCTTTAGGCTGTCTCCGTATCACTTAATACAATCTTTAATTATTATCTCTCATTTTCGCGTACAGGGTTTATACTTTATTCAATTACAACCTTATGCTACTTTATATCTTCATCATTTAACTCATTTTTTTCTCACAGTAATGGCTCAATAAACATTTTTTCAGTGTACAAATCACTTCCTTTTGGAGAAGTGTCTCCCTCATCTTCATTTGGTCATTGTATACTCATTCTTCCAGTACAATTAAGCTGCCTTCAGTACTCCCAGAGCATTTCATCCTCACCACCTTCACTGGCTGACTCTTCACCCTTCCCTTAGTATTGTGGTTTCTGGGCCACATTAGCAAGGAAATCGGTCCCTTCCATCATTAAAACTTCACGTCCCATATTCTAAAAGTGAACATCTCAACTAACAAAAAGAATTTAAATGTTTCACTCCCCTGGGGAAAAAAAACCTGAAATTCCTTCATTAGATCTTGAATATTTTATTCACCTGAACAAATTCTATACCCTTTTACTAGATCCCTAATGTTTTACCAGACAACATTTGTAACAAGTATATATTGTAAATGCTACATGTCGAATTTGGAATTTCAATGGCATGCCTTTCAAACAACCTAAAGCTCACTAAGGAATGATAATCCACCTTCCTTCTGTGACAGACAGTTCCCCATATCTCATCTCCCCTCCCCAAAAGCATGAGGCAGCTCTTTTCCTGCAGCCCACAAGACAAATCTGGAAGAGAGTCTTTTTTTCTTAAGTGTAAGAAGAAGACTACAATTTTGATGTGTTTAAGCAGCAGTGTGTGGTGTTCCCGCAGGACCTGGCTTGGTGAGAACTCTCCTCCTTCCTTCTTGCTATTCATTTCTATAAATGACCAGATCTTTTTAAACTTTGTGCCATTTTTCACAATATCTCATTTCTCTTCCCTACTAAATGATCAAGTTCCTAGACCAGTGCTAATAAGCACCACGAGGGATTTGGAAAACATTTGTTTAATAAATTATCACATACACTTAATTAAGAAACAAATCAATGAATGAATAAGTGAATAGCTCCTTTGATGGCTAAGATTTGACTTTGAGGGCAGTCTTATTTGGGCCAATTTTTCTTAACTTTCCATTCAGTCAGATTTGCATTACAAAGTCTCCTTTGTGCAAACACTCCAGGGCAACTGTGCAAAGTCATTTTAAAAGTAAATGCCATCAAATATTAATAAGATAAGCAAAGGGAAATGAGCTTGTAGTTTATCCCAGATAATAAGAGCAAGTTTTCCCTTAAAATATGAATACCTACAGGAATTTAAAGCTCCCTTCTAGACACCAAACAGAGGCATGTGGGTAGCAAAGCCAACTAGAAAAAGCAGAGTGAGTGGAGCATATTGGGAAGATTAAATGGGTAGAAACCCCCTGAAATGGTGAACAAGGACCTTAGAAGATGTTGATATTTTCCCCATTAGATTTTCTTCCCAAAATATACTTACATCCATATTTAATCTAAGGGAGAAATAAATTTAAAGTTATATTTTAGCAATCATACAATCTCACTGTAACCTTCTAAAATAACTAAAGCATCTTTACTCCAGGGTCTAGACGGGCTTCACTTGTTCTAACGAAAGAAGAAACGGAAAGGACGTCCTGACCTGACAGAACAGCAAACCTGGCTGAGAATGGAAGAAAAGGGGTCCGACAAGGTCTCCACTCAATGATGGTTTTCAGTGAATTATAAAATATTTTATTGGATCAAAAACTAAATACTGAAAAAAGAGTCAATTTGTCATTAGATAAGAGCCGTGTGTCCTAGACCCCGCCCCCACAGCATCTTCCTGCTATGCACAGGAGAGCCAGCACCAGCTCTATGACTGGTCTTACTCGTAACAACAACATTGGATTAAGCATCAAAAGAGTGGGCTTCTAACTCTGCAACTCACACAGCTGACCTTGACAAATCGTTCACTTCTGTGGGCTCATTTACTTATCTGCAGTAAAAATACCAATGATATCAGTCTCCCAGGACTATATGAAAATATGTAAGATATATGCACAATAAGCTACAGCCTAGACAGTGTATTCAGATAAGCTCTGCCACCCAATCCTACTACCACATGCTTAGATAAGTGTTAGTATTATGTAAATAAAAAAGTCTTACACTTAAAATTATAAACTTTAAATTCCAGGAAACATAAGCTATTGACTAATTAATAATATAGTGTAACTACTGGTATCACATTTGTCCTGAATATATACAGTGTAGCCCTCCCCTGGCAGAGAGCTTGAGTAAAGAATGAACCAGTGGACCCACTACTGTGGGTGAAAAAAAAAACTGTGCACCGAGTCAGAAAGAATGTCAGGAATCTGAGAAAGAATGTCGAAAATCAAGCCGGGATACTGTGTCTAAAGGTGTTCCTTCAGGCTGGTAGCACTTAGGGTGTTAATTATATAATGTTGAGAACTGGTGATACCAGCACTGACCTTAGCTTCTCCGGGCCGCTAGAGGGAGCCAACAATGCCCTGCGCTACTGAAAAAAAGAAAGAAAGAAAGGGGGGAAAAAAAGGCTTGTCATCTCCATACTTATTTAAGAGCAGGAATTATTTTGACTTTATAGAGTCATAGGGCTCTTGATATCAAATTATTTGTCTGGAATACAGAAGAACAAAATGACGATTCTAGTCCCTGGAAGGAAAAATAAAACACAAATTCAAGGATTAAAAATGAAATATTCTGAGCATAACTGCCCTTACAAACTCATTGCTATTCAGTGTATTGATACAGAGTGCCCTAGTATGATGTCTGCAGGTAACGTACACGTTTTTTTTAAAACTTGATATCCTCTAATTATTTATTCCCATGTGTCTCAGACATGAGCCAGAGAACTTGAATATGTCTTCGCTTTCGTCCCAAGCAGTAGTGCCAGACCACTGTCAGCACATTTGCGAGGCAAAGTAGTGCTGCTATACTACTTACTTTTCTTTTTCTCTAAAAGCGTCTGTGTATGTGTGTGCATATGTGTGTGTATACACATGTATACACACTATATGACTATTTGATATATGCAAAAGTAAATAGCACGTATGTGAATATTGAAGCATATTAAAGGAAAAAATAAATTCAGCACCAACTATAACATACCTTTATATTGCTGACTTCTTTCCAAACCCTGTCACCTGTTTCCACCCATTCTGAATCACTACTGTGAATATTGCATTTATTATATCATTGGTTTTTCAAATATAGTTTTCATCTCACATATGTACACTTAACAATATATATTTTAGACTTCCTATTTTGGAGTTTTATTAAAATTATATCATCCCGTGTGTTGTTTTTGTGATTTTTTTTAACATGATTCGTGTTAAATTGATGAATCTATGATTCTCTCATTTTTTTCCATGTGGGTGTCATTCATTCCAGTTAAATACCACACTGATTTATTTCTGTCTTGTTATTGGATGTTAGGGTTGTTTCCATTTTTTGTTCTTATAATCAATTAACAAAACTACTATGAACATTCTTGCTTATGCCCCTTAAGACACAGAGGCAAGAGTTTCTCCAGGGCATATACCTAAGAGGAGAATTTCCAGATCATAGATTGTGTGTATCTTCAACTTCCAAGAAAAGACTAAATTATTTCCAAATTTGTAGTTCCACTTTGTACTCCTGCTAACAATGCGTGAGAGTTCTCATTGCTTCAAATCCTTGCTCAGATTGACATTGTCAATTAGGTACCAATAAAAACATTGAGGTACATAGAGATTAAGTAAAATGCCTAAAGTCATGCAACTATAAACTATGCTGCCTCTTAAAAGTTCTTACAGTTTTCATATTATCTGGTCAGCTCACCAGGACAGGAGACTAGCTAGATGTTTAATGCAGAGCCCTAAGTGAAAGTTGACTACCAATTCTCATAATCCTTATGGTGGTAGTTAAGAGCCTAGATGGAGCCCAACCCAGTAGAGGAGAGAATATTACTACCTCGTGAAGAACATAATGTACTGTATTCTAAGAGGAACACAAGAGAAATACAATACACAGTTTTTACCTGCCAACATTTTACATTCTAAAGGTAAGCTTAGATAGTCACATAAAACAATTCAATAGTAATTCCACCTGATATGCGTTTATTCTATTCAATTCCATAAATATTTGCTTGAGCTTATTCTATTTCACAAACTGACTAGAGATGCCAAAATCAGGATCTGTATTCAAGAAGAATGATGAGGGAGGCATGGGTAATGTTTGAAGGACCTCAGAGTTTCATGGGGAAAAGCAAGCTTGTAAATTATTTAATTATTGGTTAAAATTCCAGTGTGGTCAGTGCACTCAAGCATCAGGTACTCAAGAGGAAGATGTGACTGACATATCCTAGAAGACCGAGGAATACTTGCCAGGAAAGGTCATACTTATGCTCAGTCTTAAAGGATATATCTTTAATATTTCTATAAATGGACCATTTCTTATTTGGGAATATAAATTTTCATTCCTAAATAAAAATTGATTGTATTTGGCATTTCCTTGGTACGTCATAGATATGCAAACCTGAGACACAATCAAACCTTAGATGTTGCAAATCACTCTAACTTGGGGCATAGCATTTAGAAAATCAATTTAGTGAAAGGCCAACTGCCAGGGCAATGGACACATGTATTTTCACATCAACACCCTTCTGCTAGCTAATACAAAAGCTATGTCAATGACTAGATTGATGCCATGAATAAAAAGATTTCTCAAGTTTAATCCCTTGCACTGCCTTAATTTCACACATGTCAAGAACTTTAGGATTTGGAAATATATGGTGTGTTCTTGTCATTATATTTTTAAAATAAGCTTAAGATCCCATATTATGACATATGCATCAGTGGTGCTTCACTTCAGATGCATTCATTCTTTCAACAGATCCTTACTAGACATCCACTCGGTGCTGGATACCGTTCTGGGCATGGAGAAAATAACAGATCACAAGGCAAGCAAGAGTCTAGTTTCAGGAAGGCTAGTGGAGAAACACTGAGAAAACTATGCGAGAAATGAATAAATAAGTTAATTTTAGGTAAGAATTAGAAGCACTATGAAGAAAATAAATAAAACAAAAATGGTGGGTTAGAGAATGTGTTGGGAGCTGTAGAAGGAAATTATTTGAGCTAGGGTGTCCCCAAAAGACCTCTCTGAAAATATTACATTTTTATCTAAGACTAGAATGATGAAGAAGTACCAACCGTGAAAGATCTAGTAAAGAAAAATCCAAGCAGTAGGAACAGCAAGTGCAAAGGCTGTGAGACAGAGGTGACCTTGGCGTGCTGAGGGACAGAGGAAAATCAGAGTGGCTGGAGAATAATAAAAAAGAATGAGTGGTCAGAGCTGAGGCCAGGGAAGATGGCTGTAGATGGATCATAGAGGGTCTAAAAGAACACAGTAAGAAGTCTGGATTTTCTTTCCATTAGAAGGCCATTGGAGGGGTACAAGCAAGGTATGATGTGCTTAGTTTTAAATTTTTTAAATATTGTTCCAGCTACAGTGAAGAGAATTGACTGAAGGAGAAAAGAATAAAAACAGAAAAATCGACTGCGAGGCAAATGTAATTGGGCAAATTAAGACATAATAATGAGTCAGACTAGAGTAGGAGAAACTGGTGAGATATAATCATATTCATGATGCTTGGAAATAGAGCTAGCAACACACTTGTCAATTGGGGTTTTGGTTTGGGGGATGATCAAGTTAAGACTCAGAAAAAAACAAACAAAAAAGAATTGGAAGATAGAAAAATAGTTATCTTTTGCTATGTTAAGTCTGTAACACCTATTACATGTCTGAGTGAAGAAGATAAATGAGCTTCTAGAAATATGATTTTAGAATTCAGATGAAAGATATAGAAAAAAATAGATTTATATTTATGAGTTACCCTTATACAGATAGTATGTGAATCCTTGCAATTGAGTGATGTCATAAAAGAAAAAGTATGGAGAAAGGAAAGGGGTTACATACACAGACTCCGATGGCCTCCAGCGTTTAAAGAATCTGGTAGAGGAGTGAGACGCAAGGGAGATTGAGAAAGAACATCAATGAGGTAGCAGGAACCAAGAAACTGTGATATCACAAAGTCCTAGAGGAGAATTTCAAAAACAGAGCATTTGTCAGTGGTTGCTGTGAGGTCACAAAAGATGAGGACAGATAACTGACTAAGATACGATGAATTACAGGGCCCCAGTGACCTTGATAAAAACATTTTAGGAGTTTGGTGGCAATGAAAGCCTGATCGGTGGCATATGTTAGCTAGCTATTATTGTAACAAATCACCACAAAACGCAGTGGCTTAAAATAACAACTATTATTTCTCACAAGTTTATGGGTCTACTTGTTGGCTCTGCTAATCCAGGCCAGCTCGGCTGACCTCAGCTGGGTTAGCTGAAGAAGCTACAATTAACCAGTGGGTATCCTAGAAATCAGGTGTTCTAGGACAGCCTCAAATGGGACCGTGACTCATCTCTTTTGCAGGATCTCTCAGCCTCCCAAAGAACAGTCCTGGCTTATTTTTAGAATGGTGGCAGGGTTCCAAGAAAAAGGGCAGAAGGGCACAAGGCTTCCTGAAACTTTATCTGAAAATGGGCATGCCATCAATTCTCTTACATCTTATTGGCAAAAGCAAGCCCAAATTCATCCTAGAATCAGAGTGGGCAGAGACTACAAAGTTAGAGACCAGAGGGTATGAATACAAGGAGGCTGCACGTTACAGCCCCAAATGCAATTAAGTTACCATATGTGGGCAAGAGGGTTGAGGAGAGAACAGGAGGAGGATGCATAGGGACAGCCACACTATTTTGAAGAATTCTCCTTTAAAAAAGTATCAGACAGATGGGCATCACACTAGAAATGTGGTGGTGTCAAGGACTCTATTCTGTTTGCCCACTAGATTTTTGTTTTTAAAGGTAGGATATGAAGGAATGTGTATTGAAATGATTCAGGAGAGAGAGAGAGAGAGTTCAGGAGGGAAAAGGATACCCGTGAGAACAAAGTCAATGAGTACATAGGCAACAGTCAGAGGGGTTGGTCTTATGTAGAAGCAGGGACATGTCTTCAAGTACAACAGAAAAGAAGGAAGAGTATGTGCTTACCTGGTCACCCTTGTGTTAAATTCGATTAATTTCTGAATCATTAAGGATTAAGAAAACTGTACCAGCTCAGGGAAATTAAAAAAGAAAAAAAAAAGACTCTTACAAATCAAAATATACAGAGGACTGTTCATATGAGAGGGGTTACTTCTGCTATGAAATAAAGCTGTTGAGAGGCAGAGACAAAATGTGCAAGAAGAATAATCACCTGGGATCAATGTCTTGATTCCACAAGTCAAAATAGTCCACAAGGACTTGCAAACCTAGAGATGTAAAATGTGCCTTAGAGAAGTCACTCTCCAGTGTAAAATACTGTTTTGGATTCATGGTACAAATTTGCACTATATTCTTAGCATGTTACATTTTGAATGTGTGATATTAAAACATCCTTTATTTCACTGATCACTTGAGGAATTGAAATAGCCATTCAGTCAAAGATCGCTTAAATTTACAATCCACTGAAAGCATGAAAAATTAATCAGCTCACTAGCCAGAGCTTTTGAACTAATTGCCCATGACATGGGTCAAATGTCTTTGAGTGCCTAATACCATTTAGGCAAATTAGTGCAGACAGAGGTAGTTGGAGGAGAAAAAGTTGCAAAATTGAACTTTAAAAATCTGAGTTTATTATACAGTTTTTACAGAATTTTAGACATGAAATTATAGATTGAGAGGGAGCTATGTGTGGCAGACAATAAACATAACATGTATAGTTACTGTTTCAAAATCAGAAGTCTTCTTTCATTCAAAGCTGGTTTTGATTTCACTGAAAACCCAGGCTGACTATCTAAAAACTGAACTTTTTATGTCAATTGTTATGTCTTTATTTTTATATTAGTTAAAGCCAATACCGCAGGACTCCTAGGTCAAGAACAGAAGCTTCCTAATTTCAAAAGGCTTCCTGCAAATCCTCCCTATATATGATTTTATCCTAGGTAGATTGCCTCGGGCTGCCTGTGAGGATCCTAACATGACAGGTCGAGAGCAATTAAAGATAGAATGGGCTTCCTTAAGTTCTTGGCTGCCATTTTCCATTAAAGAAAACATTCCAAAATCAAAACTTTTTCAATATTTTTAATCTGACTCTAGGAATGCCTAATTGTACTGAATCCAACACATAGAGAGGGATGAGCAGGTAGAAAGTATATATAGTCAGAGATACATATAGTAAGGCAGAGTCATTGCAAACAAAGTAGGCCAATCGGATACCAGAAATAATATTGTATGTCAACTATAATTAAAAAATAAATTTTAAAAATTATATTTAATGTCATTAAAAAATGACAACAACCAGGAGCACAGGGAAGGGAAAAAGGAAGAGACAGCTGAACAGACCGGAGGCAGTTAAGTAATAAGACAAGTTCATTCACTTTGATAAAAATGTATTGAGTGCTTATCATGAGTCAGATATGGTTTAGAAATAGAAATGGGGAAAGAGTACAAGGCGAGGTAGACATATAAACATATACAGGCGACCCTTCAACAACACAGGTTTGAACTGCATAGGTCCACTTAATATTTTTTCAATAAATATTGTAAGTGTATTTTCTCTTCCTTATGATTTTAATAATATTTTATTTTCTCTGTCATACTTTATTATAAGAATACAGTATATAATACATATAACATACAAAATACTTGTTAATTGACTGCATCAGTAAGGCTTCTGGTCAACAGTAAGCTATTAGTTTTGGGGGAGTCAAAAGTCACATGTGAATTTTCCAGTATGTGGGGGATCAATGCCACTAACCCCCGCATTGTACCAGGATCAATGTTAATGTAATATTAATGCAATGCAATGGTAAGGTTATACAAAGGATTCCATGGATGCCCTAAGAAGGGCACTTAATTAAGTCTGAGGCTCCAGAGGATGTTTGCTGGCAAGTATATTTTTTGAGCTCTATCTTAAAGGGAGGGATAGAAACTATGGAGGTAAAAAGAGAAGAAGATTTTGAACAGAGACAAAGCAGAGGCCCAAGGTCAGGAAATACTATAATATCTATAGGGGAAGTATAAGCAGCAAGGCTGGAGCTGCTAATAGACAAGGTCATGGAGGACCCTGTTGGCTAAGTCCGAGTGAGTAGTTACATAACTACACCCTTATCTACAGATTATAGACAAAAATATGTAACTCGACAGTTTGAAGTAGCTTGCTCTTTGGCCAGATGAAATAACATCAGGGCAAAACTACCAATCTCCGCATTCAGCTTTTACTATCATCAAAATCAGACTAAACACATTTGACAATCTCAATTCCAATTTCTCCTCACCGATGATGCCCAGTATTTACACTTGAACTTTTCCTGAAAACTTTTCCACTAACCTTTGGTTATTTTGAGGCAGTTAATTAATTAAAGCCATTTAGGATATTGTTAACTAAGAAAAGGAGTTTTTAGGGACAGGATTTTGATGGTTTGAGTGGTATTGGGAATACTAATATTGAAATAAACTGAATAAGCCATTTACTGATAGTGTTCTGTTACGGTAAAACTCTGTAAAGTGCAGCCTACAAATACTGAACTGATATTTAATGAGCTCTTATTTATGAAAAAAAGCATCTTCCTGGACTGTAAAAAAGATCTAATGATTTGTTTGGAAGGCACAGTTTAAATAACAGAGTTTATTACATAATCTGAAATCTAGTACCTCTCTGAGAAGCTTTAAAAGATGTAGCTCTCACATATATTTCAGCTGTCCTGTGTAGCAGAATAAGCTAAATCTTTTTTTTAATTGTGAAGTTTCTGCATTTATATCATTCTGTTAAATATCATTGGCTAAATTCTGTAGTTCTTATAAAGCCAAATTCCTAGTAATTAAAGAGACAACTACCCATGTTACAGCTGTAGATTGGCTCTCTAACAGGAAAGGAAACATCTCACAAAGGCTGAGATCAAATCCTTAATGGGCCTTCAACTTGCTGGGGAAGAGATCTATTCTGAGCATAAACACAACTCTCCAGAGATAGTCTTTTTATGATGCTATTAAATGTCTAATAGGTGTTCAACATCAGCTGTGAACTTGTGAACCCAGAAGAGATTTGGAGTTATTTATAAGTGCAGTGTCATATAATACAACACACACGCGCGCGCGCGCGCGCGCACACACACACACACACACACACACACACACACACACACACCTGATACAAGCATAGTCATTGCACTATCACTGCTGTAAAACTTACCTGTATAATATAAGAGGTCCTAAAAAGAGAGAAAAAAATAACTACAAAATGGATTATAGTGACTCTACAAAATCAATAGCTAGCCACATTAACGCACAAAAAAATTTATGAACTAAATAACATGCTGTTTTGTACTGTTGAATTTTTTAGTTAGATATGTATTTTATCATCTGCATTTAAGAACCCTACATAACAAACTTATTCCTCCATAGTATACATTCTTCATAATCTTAATATTAAAAATGCATTCCAATTTTACAACTGCTGGTTGGAATCCTTTGCTAGGCCTTGGGGACTGGTAATTTCATACTTCCCAACCAGGCATTTAAATTCTCATACTTAAATAAATGCAAATCTCTATTTTTATAGCAGATATGGTCTTGAAGAAGTCTTTAAATACAGAATTTCTTTGAAAATTACAATGTAGTACATAAATGGGGAATTGGCCAGTTAAGTAAAATATATAAGAAATCCTTTAATATGGTGAATCCTTTGGTAAATTGAAAGAAGAAGATCCTTTAATATAAGTTTTATAAATTAAGATTTTGTGTCTATTTTCTTCAACTGGGGCAGATTTGTATACCTTATTTCTAAGGCAGAAAAAATTCTTATTGAGTGACTTGGGACTTTGGCGAGATCACTCAATCTTTAATATTGAGTAGGATGCTTCAAAAAAATCACTTTTTTTTAATGGGTAACCAGATTATTGCCTATATCTCGAATATCCCTTTGGTAATCTTGAATATCCATGTATCAGGAATCATTTTTAGCCGTGAACAGCAGAAACCAATTGATTCATCATATCAGAAAAAGAATATATTGAAAGATAGATATATATACATATATATTCTCATAAAATATCAGGAAAGTCCTGAGATATCTGGCTTGAAGACTACACAGCCAGGAAAAACAGTCCAATTCCACTGACAGAATGCTCCAGTTAAGGTTCCACTGTTAATATTACAGCCCTAGAGTTTGTACTGGCCATCCAGAGCATGGAACTATACCCCCAAAATGTGTGTGTGTGTGTGCGTGTGTGTGTGTGTGTGTGTGCGTGAGACCTCTTCACATCACTTTCCTCTGAGCCAAATCCCAACTGAGTTATCTCCAACCTACATCCTAGCTCTAATGAAAGCTAACTAGAAAAAAAGCTAACTAAATATCTAACTAGGAAAGCTCTTCTGTCTTTTACCTAAGAAATATGTATCACATGGTGACAGATTTTAAGAGGGATATTCAGAAGGTACTAGGAAGACCATAAATAAGATACATGTTCACTACAGTCTACCTAGCATCAATATACTCCATTTTCTTATACTTAAACTTCCAAGCATTGACAATCACCACAACAAATGTTTACATCTAACATAATGCAACTATTTAAAAAAAATTAAAATGCACTCATTCCCTCCCTGAAAGAGAGACTACCCATCAAGTCAGTGGTTACCGCATCAGCCCCAAGTCTAAACTGACAGACCTCATCCTAATAGCCTGCAATTGTGAATGAGATGGAGACATCAACCATCACCCTTGGGTACAGTGAAATTAAATAGGTAAAATAGTAAGGGAAACAACGATGTAAATTAGTTAACACAAAGATTTTTTCTGCCACAAGAAAACTGAGCATTCATTCAACAGTATGTCAGTCAGATATGCCTTAGGGGATGCCACCAGATCTGCCACCATGACCAATTTATTTAATATCTCAATGAA
The DNA here is from genome assembly GCA_028627145.1 of Eidolon dupreanum. Classification (NCBI taxonomy): domain Eukaryota; kingdom Metazoa; phylum Chordata; class Mammalia; order Chiroptera; family Pteropodidae; genus Eidolon; species Eidolon dupreanum. The sequence continues at coordinate 27,791,033 of CM053517.1, read as the reverse complement.
CATGCACAGGTTTGTCTGGGAAACAGCTACCGACAAAATGGTCATCATGTGTAACTGACAATCATGAGCCTCTTCTAGAATGGAGGGTATTTTCTGGATATTCAGATATTCTTATACTACCTAATCAGAAAGGCTAATTCACATATTTCTCTCTCAGAACTTCTTTTCATGAACCTTTGTGTCTATTTAGTCCAAGCTCATAGATTATTGAGTAAAAGCTTTAGCATCTGCCATAAATCATTGTAAATGTATACCTTAAGCATTTGTCCTTCTAAGCAAAAGAACCTGGGGCATACTTTCCAACCAGCTATCCACTGGGAAGATTTTACTTCCCACTAGTCTTCAGAAACTCCTCAAAGTGGGGTTATATTGATGCAATAGTCCACTTTCAGCTAGTGCTAGTGTAGTATTAATGAGTCTACTTTTACCTTTTGCCTTCTTCAATCAAAGGTCATTGAATGTGGATGAAAGAATGCTAAGAATATAAGTCACCTGCTAATGGAATGTACTCTTTGTGATGTTAAACCTTTCTTGGTTTGCCAGGGAAAGTACCAGTTTATCCCAGTTGTCACAGTATAAGTATTAGCAGTGCCCCTTTTAGTTTCAAAAGTGTCCTGGTTTTCAGAAAACTACTAAAAGAAAACATAGGCAGTAAACTCTTCAACATTTCTCTTAGTATATTTTCTCAGGCAAGGGAAACAAAAGAAAAAATAAACTTATAGGAATACATCAAACTAAAAAGTTTTTGCACAGCAAAGGAAACCATCAACAACATGAAAAGACAACCTACAGAACAGAAGATATTTGTCAATGACACATCTGATCGGGGGTTAATATCCAAAATTTATGAAGAACTCGTACAACTTAATATCAAAAAAACAAATGATTAGTTAAAAATGAGCAGAGGACCTGAATAGACATTTCTCCCAAGACGACACACAGATGGCCAATAGACATATGAAAAGAGGCTCAATGTCACTAATCACCAGAGAAACGCAAATTAAAACCACAATAAGACATTACCTACATCTGTCAGAATGGCTATCATCAATAAGTTAACAGACAACAGGTGTTGGCCAGGATGTGGAGAAAGGAAACTCTCATGCACTGTTGGTGGGGTTGCAAATTGGTGCAGCCACTGTGGAATATAGTATAAAGGTTTATCAAAAAATTAAAAATAGAACTACCTATGACTCAGCAATTCCACTTCCAGGTAAGAAAGATATCCAAAACTCTAATTTGAAAAGACATATGCAACCCTATGTTCATTGCAGCATTATTTACAATAGCCAAGGCATAGAAGCAACCTAAGTGCCCATCGATAGACGATTAGATAAAGCAGTGGTGGTACTTGTATACAATGGTATATTACTTGGCCATAAAAAAAGAATGAAATCTTATCATTTGCAACACATGGATGAACCTAGAGGGTATTATGTTAAGTGAATTAAGTCAGACAAAGACAAATATCATAAAATTTTTCACTTATATGTGGAAACTAAAAAACAAAATAAACAAACAAAACAGAAAAAAGTGTTCTGGTTGAGATAATAACATATATTCACCCAATATATACTAATTTCTCTTGATAATAAAGTGTTGTTGGGCACACCTAACTTTTATTCTCGGTGGATTGGCTCACCAAATTATCCTGATTCATAATGGACACCATGACTGATGGTCAGCTGCTTAAACTCTACTAGAACCTATTGACAAGAAGAGACTAGTTACTTGTCAATGAAGACATGGCTTTGCTCCAAAACTCTAGGTATCTCTGCTGTGATTCCCCTACTGTGATTTGCACCCTGATGTGCTAGACATACTTTGAATGGCACTGTAGCCACTCCAGCATAAGAGCGAATGGTAGAATAGAGTACACTATAGTTTGCCTCTGCCAGAGAGGCTTCCCTTCACCTAAGACTCTCAAGTCTAGCAGTCTTTTGAGTGATAGGGTGAATTATTCAGAAACTCACTCCCAAATACGGTAGGCATTTCTCCAACCTCCAAAGAGGCCCAGCAAACTTGTGCCTCTTTATTAGTCATATGGCAAATTAAGGGCACAACCTTACTTTTCAGGAAATATCTTAGCAGGTCTCTTAATAGTAGGTCCATTAAAAAGTAAATGAAGCTGCAGGCCCTGTATTTTCATGCATGTTGTTGGCCTCCCCCTGGCACCGCACACCAAGGCACTGGAATAACGGCTACTCTCTGATTTCACAGTCCCTTTGGCATCAGTGTGGTAGAATACACAGTGTCCTGTGAAATGGTGAGAATGTCAGGGTGCCTGCAGACTACATTTTTTTCATGAATTAAAGAGTTAACATGGCCCTGAAACAAGATGAAAACAATGAGTTGCTCTCCCTGTACAGTCAAAGAAAACTGCTTCTGTTGTTTTCCATATACTGAAATAGATAAAAATCAAGAGCTAGATAATAGATGCCATAGAAGGTCTTCATTTGTTCCAATAAAGAGATAACATTTGGAACAGTAAGTGAAATTAGTCACTACATGAATAAGCTGATGAAATCACGTCACTTTTATCAAGACCAGTATGCCTTCTGAATGGCCAAGCAGGTAAGTTTAATGGGGTTTCCACTGACTGGTATTGGCTTAAAGTCAGTGTCCATGGCACTGCACACAGTTACCCAAGTAAAGGAATACAAGTTTATGAAAAGTTAGGTGGAAAGTTTAACTAAAGTCTTATGATATATCACAGAACCTATCTTCAAGTATACCACACCTCCTCCATTTTATTCTCTTTTTTTTTCCACTGTCTGGTTCTGTTCATTGACATAGTTCCTATGAAGAATTTCCATGACTCTCCGTCATGATGGCCCAAGATTAGCCTCTTTTTACCAAACTTGGATTCTTGGTTTCATTGTTTGGTTTTGGTTTTCTGATTCAAGTGAGATTTTAATAGGCTAGCTATCTAATTCGAACCCAGTGACCCCATAATCAATTATGTACCCTGAAATATGCTTGCAGATTATACAATTCTCATTATGATTCTACTTTTGCTGTCTATAATAGAAACTGTAACCACCTCTGCCACTCTAGGATACATCACTCCCATTGAAATCACAGAGCCCATATCAATCTCGCTCCGACCACTGAGGCAAGTTATTTAATCTCTCTGTTAAAATTACTGGTATTTTCTGTGGTCGCTACTTCCTGCACTTGCTACTTCCATTATACATTACAGTTACAGTTACTGTGAGGAAAGTGAGTTAAAACATGCTAAATGTTTAGAACAGTACTTAGCACAAATTAAGAATTCAGTGTCAGTTATTATATATTTTCCTTTGAATTATTTTTTTCATAATAATTTAAATATATGTCTGTGTACATCACTCTATGTAAACTGACTGCAGAGGTCTATCCATCTTGTTTAATTATATATGAACTACTTTCTTATTAAATACATTTTTTTCTTATTAAATAAAATTATTAACCAGTCTGTACAGGAAGTACCAGGAAGTCCTTGTATTTCCAATTTCCTTGGTGTTTATATGTAGAGTCAGAGTGAACAACCCAATTCTTCCAGAATTCTTTGGTATTTATCTTTGTTTTTTTTTTCACTAAACTAGATAGTTCTCTAAGAAATTCACTGGAGATACCATAAAGCATAATGGCTTTGAAACGACCAAACTGAGTTCAAATTCTGATTCTGCCAATTGCTGGCTGTTGTTCATTTAGCGAGTTTCTTAAACTCAACTTACCATGTGAGGATTGAATTTTATTATATGTAAAATGCCCAGCAAAGCACTACTTAATAAATAGTGACGCTTAACTCTATTAGTAATAGGATTACTAACATCAACACAAAATCATTTTTGTTATTTATGACACGTACAGTTTCAGTGAATGTCCTTTAAAAAACATTATAAATAATCCAGTAAAAGGAAGGTGAAACCAACAGTTTTAGAGTATTATATTGGATAGTTGTAGATCGCAAATAAAGGTGTCTTAGTCCACAGCAGTAATTGATGATCTTTATTCACAAGGGGAAATAACATATATTTCATTCATACCTCACTAGGTCTGAGTTATGGAGGCATTTATTATTTTAAGAGTACCTCCCACTCCTTACCACCATCCATAAAGTGTTCTTTCACCTGGCACCCTTGACAATATGAAAAGTGCAAATGTAGTTTCTAAATAGCACACAGCAATTAGAGTAATGATCTTTCCATGTACCGGATGCTGGACTGCTCCCCACCTACCCCATTTCGGCTGGCCAGGAAGGTTTGCCATGGGGTGCTACTTTAAAAGCCTCTTTCCTATGAAAACTATGAAAAGAAATTGTCTGTGGAAAAATACCACTAGAAATTGAGCTTGCATCTGTTTTGCCAAAAATATTAAATTCTCTCAGCAGTTTTTTGAATTCTATTCCAAAGTAATATTAAACCATTGGAGACAACACTGCATAATTCAAAAGAAAAGAATAGATATGCTCCTGCAAGGAAAATTGTATAATACTGTGGTTTAATGTAATAGAAGCCAGCATTATCTGGATCTTTCTAATAATAATTTCAGCCATTAAAGCACCAGGGACTCCATCAGCACAGGCACTATATTCTGACTCAATTACATCGTTCATTAAAAGTAGTGGTTTTACAGCATCTGTTAGACTTGCCGTTACCTTTGTGCCATACTCATCGACCAGAAGAGCGGGGAAAACCTTTTCTTCTAAGAGAGAAGAAAACCAAAAAGCAAATTTATTGGAATGCATAATAGGTGTTCCTTGGGAGAATGCTTTAGGTTTCAGTTCATTTCTTCTTAAGACAAACATTCCCACCGAAAGCATCAGAGTAAACATTATGCCTCATTACTCCTTTGCATTGTTCATACAGCATGCATACAGGTATAACACTGATTAATGGAAAGAGATTACAATACTCGATGACTCTGAATAAGCAACGGAGAAAGCAAACATTTACTAGACTCCATGAATAAAAAAAACTCTCTAATAAGGCATATGTGGGAGGGTAATGACTCTAGCTACCCTAGTGAAAAACAGAGTCCCCTTTCCTATGAATTGCTGGACTCGATGTGTGGTATTCAGAACTACTCAACCCCATACATTACTTAGAAATGACAAAGCAAATGAATGACAATTGAGAAAATAAACTCTTCAGATACATATGGTTTGCTGGACACTTGATAATCTCAAAAGCATATATGGGAGTTGTATGTGCAGGCTCTCATGGTCTCTACCTAAAAAAAAAAAAAAAAGAAAAGAAAAGAAACAAAAGAAAGCTTTGATTTTTACAAATTATTTTCCCCTATGAACCAGATAAAGAGTATTTCTGACAGAATAATTCCCTAATACAATCTATCTTGGTCTTCCAGCAAAACTTTTCAAAAATAAGAATAATTCTTACAGATTAAATTATAATAATTATTATTATAGACTAAATAAATAGGTAAATTTTTCACAAGGATGTTCTGCCATAACCTGAATCTCAAGACAACAAAAAATAAGACACCAATGTTGGTTTTAATAGCTGCAAGGTGAGTAAAACATGTTACCTTTAATAGCATCAGAAATGTTAAAGGCAATTTAGATCCATGATCTCCAAACCAGACTAATCTTTAGAATTCTTTATTGAGAATCATTTGTACCATTCTACTTCCTGAGCCCCATGCCAGACACATTGGTATGACTGGGTTACATGGTTATAGGCTGAATTATTTCCCCCCAAGCTCATATGTCGAAGTCCAAACCCTCAGTACCTCAGAATGTGACTGTATCTGGAAATAAAGAAATGGTTAAGGAGAAATGAGGTCTTTAAGGTGAACCCTAAGCCAATTTGACTGTTGTTCTTATAGGAGGATATTAGGACACAGATAGGCACAGTGGAAAGTTCACGTGAAAACAGAGGGAAAAGATGGTCATCTACAACCAAGGAGAGAGGCCTCAGAAGAAATCAACCCTGTAGACACCGTGATCTCTGACTTCCAGCCCCCAGAATCATGAGAAAATTACTTTGTTGTTTAAGCTGCCCATTTGTGGTACTCTATTAGGGCAGCCCCAGCAGACTCCTATATCCACTAAATCAGAATCTCTAGGTATTGTCCAAACAAATTTTCTCTTTAAAAATATCCCTAGGTTTACATAACCAAAGGAAATGAAAACGGGATATTAAAGAGATAATTGCACTCCCATGTTTATTGCAGCATTATTCACAATAGGAAAGATATGAAAACAATCTATGTGTTCATCAAAGATGAACGAATAAAGAAGTCACACACACACACACACACACACACACACACAAATGGAATACTATTCAACTATAAGAAGGAAATCCTGCTGTTTGTGACAAACAATTTAGATAAACCTTGAGGACATCATACTAAATGAATTAAATCAGACAGAGAAAGAAAAACACTGTATGATACCACTTACATGTAGAATCTAAAACAGTTGAACTCATAGAAACAGAGAATAGAATGGTGACGACGAGGGCCTGGAGGTGAGGGAAACGGGGGAGATATTGCTCAAAGGGCACAAATTACCAGTTAGAAGATGAATAAATTCTGGGGACTCTAATGCCCAGCATTGTGATTATAATGAGCAATAACACATTATATACTCAAAAGTTGTTCAGAGAGTGGGTAGGTCTTAAATGTTCTCACCACAAAAAGAAATGGTAATTATGTGACAGGATGGAGGTTTTAGCTAACAGCTCTGACGGTAATCATTGTGCAGTATCTAGGTATATCAAATCAACACATTGTATACCTTAAATTTATACAAATTTATATATGTAAATTATATCTCAATAAAGCTAGGGAAAAAGATACCCCAGGTGATTCTGATAATTGGCCAGATCTAGATCAACCCCACCAGGCAGCAGTTAAAGCCAGTTATTTATTCATTCACTTTGTTTTGTTTTTTGAAAGAACGATTACAGAGCATCTGCTCTGAACCAGGAATAGTTCCAGACACTGGGGATACAGATGAATCAGACACAATAACCGCATTCAAATAGCTCACTGTTTAAAGGATACAGACATAAGACGTGGAATTAACACAGAGCAGAAGCTGTCAAAGAAGTACTGAGAAAGGGCACTTCAAGTTTACAGAGGTCAGGAAAGTTTCTTGAGAGAGGTGATGTTTGAGATTTATACTGAAATATGGGTAGGAGTAAACCAAGTAAAGAGAACTGGGAGGGATGGACAACATGAGTGGAACTACAAAGACATGACAGGATAATCAATGCAGAGAACCATGAGTAGTTCATAGCTGCGTTCTATAGACCTACTAAGGAAGAATACTGACTATACTTGAAAATGGCCATTAAGTGACCCTGACCCAAAGCATTAATTCCTTTCCATCCATATGTTCCTACCATCTCTAAAATTAAAAAAGAAAATAGCCACAAGAAGAAACATAAATAGTTGAATTCATTTAGAGTTCTAGGATTTTTGGATTCCAAACAAGAACAAACTTTTGATTTCCAGATTCTATTAAAGGCCTACAAATATTTTCAGTGAAAGTGGATCACAGATCTTGAGAACAAGAGTACAATAGCACTCTATGTAATAATAATCATCTAGGTCAAGGGCTTAGTTTTATTTGAACATATAAATAGAATTATTTATATGTAATGTCAGAATTATTTTTGTTACAGTGAGAAACATTGACTCAAACCAGTTTTAGTAGAGAACTTACTGAGTTCAAAAATTAAAACTAATTTCATAAAATGACAAAGTCCACAGACTCAAAAAAAAAAAAAAAAGAAGTCCTTGGAACACACTGTCTCTATCTCACCCACCTCTTGGGTCTCCCATTCTCTGTGTTGGACTCATTCTCAGGGACATTTTCGCCATGTAGTGGGAAAACAGCCAATAGCAAGTCAGACTTCTATCTATTTTGCATGTTCTTGACACCTCTTTTAGATATTTTCAATAAACACCATTAAGAAGGCTTCCAATGGTCATAGGAATCAGATGGCCAGCCTTGAACCCGTCATTGTAGCCAAAAGGATGCAGGGCTATGACAGGCCAGGTTTGCGGGAATGTGTCTTCACCTAATCCAGAGGAAGAACTCATGGTCATCTAAAATACATGAACTAAAAATAAAGGAGAGGCAGTTAGCCACCACCACCACCAACCCCAAAAATCAAACTGTTGTTATAAAAAAAAAATGCTTTCAAGGCAAAACGTCAGATATCCATTACGAACACAGAATTCTATTAATCTGGCTGAGGGATTAGGGGTAAGGAAAGCCTCTTCTTCCTCTCAAAAAAAATTGTCCTTGGATATTGTCCATATTGTCTATAAATATACACTTTAGAAAATGTTCAAATTAAGGGAAATGAACTCTTAGGCTATAACTTTTCATCTCTCCACACTAGTATCATCACCATCTCCAGTGCCATTATGTATACAGCTCAGTCCAAAACACAGAGCATTGTCCAGACCATAAAAGGGAATCACTGGACACTATGCTAAGACACAGACTCAGCTCCATCTCATCATCCTTACGGCATTCATCCCTGTTCACTAGAGGTTGGAAAATTAAGTCTACATTTCCCAAGTTCCCTATAACTAGATCCTACATTTGACTATACCCCACTAAGAGGTTCACTTATGCGACTTCGATGGTAGTGACAAGATTGTAAGCAGGGGCTGCACAGATCTGACAGTAATGGTCAAGGAGGCCTTAGGTTTTCCTGCCGCAGCTCTAGATGATGTTCTGGTCAATAGGTGTAGAATAACAGAAGACAGGAGCAAGATTTCTTGATTTCTTTTGGAACACTGCCATGATGTGTCTGGGCATTTCTTTTACTGTCTCGCTTCTGTCTCTGTAATACAATCTTGGTTCGATACACACTCAGAAATTCTCTGAGCCAACTTATTAATACTCTGGAATAAATTCCTTTTTATTTAAACTAACCAGAGTAAATTTGACTATAAAGAAGAACACTGACTAATACAAGGAGAGAAGAGTATAAATATAGCTGAGACTCTGATAGAATAAAACTCTGCTTACATAGCATTTATATTACACTGCTAGATAAGACCTTGTTTATAGAATATATAATATGATAATATATAAATTAAGCTTATATTAGATTTTCTTCAACAACTCTGCATGAAAATGTTCTCACCAAAAAAATACACACACACACACGCATATAAACATATATATACACACACACACACACACACACATACATACATACATACATATATGTAGTGATGGATGTGTTAATTAACTAGATGATAGAAATCCTTTCACAATGCATACATAAATCATCAAGATGTACATTTTCAATATCTCACAATTTTATTTGATAATTATATCTCAATAAAACCAAAAATGATAAAGAAAGTATATACACATCACAACATCATTAAATCTTTACAGGACATAAGTCAATATCCAAAGTGAATTCAAATAATAATAAAGATGGACTATGTATGCATAATAAAATTTAATTTTTAAAAAAATACAAGTTCCACAACTGTAAGATAGGGAGATATGAATAGAAAATATCTCTGTGTCAGAAAATTAGGTGTTTGGTTAAACCTAAGTTGAATGTGAGTCAGTAGTGTGATAAAGAGTTAAAAAATAATTCAGGGCTCAGGAAGAGAGGCCACATATCTTCCTCACTTATTGAATAAACCTGTCTTAGAATAGTAAGCTCCGCTGTAAGTATAACATTTCAAGAGAGACATTGAGAAATGAATGTGTGTACAGAGGACCACACCCAAGATGGTGAGACGAGAGGATCTGGGATAAAGGTATTTGCGGAATACTTGAGAGAGCTGTGTCTGTCTGGCCTGGGAAGGACAGAGCTGCTTTTAAATATTTAAACAATGTCCTTGTGGACGCAGGATTAAACTTATTCTAGGAAGCTTCTAAAAACTAAAATCAATTATGCTCTAAAATCGTTGGCTACTGTGACCCAAATAACCTCAAGTCCTCTTGCCTTCTGTGTTCATCATTTTCTTTAATATCCAAACAAAATAACACTCCTCCCTTTCCCATATGTCCATGATTTCCTGGAGGGCGGAGGAAGCTGCTTACATTCTGCAAGCCGTTTTCTCTGTTCCCACCTGTTGCTCCTGCTCCAGCTTTTTCTCCTGGGCTGCTTTGCTTGCATCACCCACTTCCTACAACTGTCCTAGATTTTTCTTCACACCAAGCCACCTCCCTTTCATTTCACAAAGCACCATTCCACAATGCTTTTACATAACAGGCTTTAAGTGAAACCTTTGGTTTGCTGAGTACCCTTACAGAACAAAGGAAACAAACAAAAAAGCCCACAATCAAATATTAAAAACCAATGTTCTTATGGTTGACATGCCCCATCAGCACATCTATGAACACTGTTGATATTCCTGTATCTTCCCTGAGTCCCAGAACCTCAAACACCAGCCTTTAGATCACCACCAGATCAAAGTTAAATCCTAATTCTTTTATTAAATATTATTCCTTTTTATTCATTTCTTCCCCTTACGTACTATATCCTGGGTACTGCTTTCATAATTTTTCAGAAACAATGTTTCTAAAGTGCAGAGCCTGTTAGCCAGACTTCCATCTTAACTATTCACAGTACCACCTGAAAACTTAAATTTTGAGTTTTTATTGAAGACTTCACAAATTTCCAATTAAATTCTTAGAAGGGGCTCTCAGTTCCCTGTGCTCTCCTCCATCACTATTGCTCTGGAAGTGGAAGAGCAGACAGGTAACAGAGGACAGTTTCACCTTGTACCTACAGCCAACTCCAGGTGGGTGCAGCAATAATTTTTCTCATTCTGCAAGAGCTTTCTAACATTTGGTGCTATCGGCAAAGGAGATGGCTGATTCTTGAGACCCTGAATTCCCCCAACTGTATTAATTCCAGCACAGACATCAATTTACTATTTGGGGGACTGTTATAGGGTAGAAAGTCCAATGAAAACCCCATCCAACTCTAGAATTATAGGGTTCTGTTAGTTCCTGTGTCACTGTGACATCCTATGAATATTCCCTTGTGGAATGAAAACTCCACATTGCAAAGAAGAGAAAAGAAAAAAGAAAAACAAAACAAGTCTATGTGGCTCCTGCCTACCTAACATTTTACTAACACTCAATAATACAAGAACAGTGCACTTTTTTCATTCTCGGTCGGTCCAAAGAAACTGTATTTTAATGAGAACTACCGCATTTACTTTTTTTATAATCCTCAGCTAATCCTTCAGATTGGGTTAATGACATGTCTCACAAAGAACAAGTCCAATTTTTGAGTCACAGTCACTCAATAAATTCAAATCTTTAAAACCTTTTCCTCTCAGTTGTTTCTGAGTCTAAGTAATTTCTCTAATTCCCAAATTAATCCTCATTAGCAGTAGACTCTTCTATGGGGAAACCAAAGTCCCTTTCCTGAACAGGATGGTCCATTGAAGCAGGGCTAGTCATAACAGAGGGTTTTGTTAAAAGAATTTAACATGATAACAAATGCTGCCTTTCTATACTGAACTGAAATGATTTGCCTATGGCATAGCTGACACATGAATGTTTCTATCTCAATAATCGATGCATATGTCTTCACAATAAATTTAGCTTCAGGAATTACTGACAATCCTAATAATGCTCAAAAATAATCAAATGTGGCATTTACATGTCAACTCATGTTCCACATTTCTTTTCTTGCAAATAAAAAATAATGGGTCTAGGCCTAGCTTATTGGCATTGGGAAACTCAAAGCATTTGTGTCTCATTACAACTTGCCCCTCTAACAATTTTTGGATAATTTTTAACCGCAGAACTTTTCATTACAGTCTCTTAACCACAGTGGGTTTGAGGTAAAGCCCATCCATGTTGTTTTATAGTCTCCTAAATACAGAAGCAGATTCTCTCTGAAATTGTGGTTTGGCTATGGCCATACCCTAACCCCAACTTCTATATCAGTTTGACTCACAAAGATGTAGCCTTTCTCCCAGATGCCTTTAGTTATGACAAGCCCAGTAAATGCCTAAGATTCTCTAGGTGTAATTCCAGACACACAGTTTCTGATAATAGTCATTTTACTAGAGGATTAAATTCAAAATGCAGTACCCTGAGGCAGCCCAGGTATTCACATCAGGTAACTGGTCCCTTAGGCATGACCACTGGGAGAGTGAGTTCTCCTGCAGGTCAACAGGAAAATGCCCAAATGCCCACCAGATTATAATATAGTCTTCTTATCCATAAATGTGTCTCTACTTGCATTGTGAAATTTCAGAGATGTACTGTTGGGGCCAGTTACTACTTTCCCTGTGGCATCTGTCGCCTCATTTTCACTTCTTTGTGTACCCTGAGTACCTAAAATAAAAGTGCTAAAACATGCTCTCAATTAGCTGGAAATTAGAATCCAATCATGAAGCATCATTCGCGGCCACTTGAGAAGCACAGAGGAGAGAAGAGGAAGCTAGTTGCTGGTTTTCTAGCTCCATCACAATTTCACAACCACTCAGTGATCTTTAATCTGAAGAGTCTCTACGTTTTGCAACTGAAAATAATACATTTTTTATTTTTTAGCATTATCGAACTTTGTAAATTGCATTATATATATATAATATATATATATATATATATTATATATATATATATATACTATCAAAGAGTAATTTTTCAATAATATAGTCAATGACGGCAAGTCTGTTGCAAGAAAGCCATTCTCACACACTTCGGGAAGCAACACAACCTTTCTTAAAGAGTTTGACTGTATTTATTCGGAATTTTAAGCCTTTAAAATGTTTATAATACTTGAACCAGTGATCTAACTTCTGGAAATTCATCATGAGGTAATAATCAGAAACACAAAAATATTGCTGCAGTGGTATTTTTGCAACTAAATATTGTGGTATTTGCAACTAAATTGCGGTATTCATGCAACTAAATATTATACAACCATTAAATATAATGCTTATGATGAATTTTAAATAACATTTTTAAAGCTTAAAAGTAGAAGGTAAAATTGCAGACTGTAGCACTTTGGTATTTTTTTAGCTGGAAAGAAATACCAAAGTCAAAAGTGGCAAGACTGAAAAACTATAAAAAATAAATAACTAAATTTTACCTTCTAAATTTTTCTAGAGAGTGCAAAAAGTATATGAATATAGAGTAAGTGGAAAATATGCTGAAAATTCCTTATGGACAATTTATGTACCAAGAAAGTCTTCAGATTATGGAAAGCTTTTAAGTCTCTCCTGACCTAACTTAGGACTCAGTGCAAGTGGGACATTATAAAATGTCCCTTACAGGTTTTTTTCCCCAAATCCACCAGGATTTATTGTAATTAGGTTTTACTGCATTCCATTAGCAAAAATATATGCCTAAGTATGTGTTCTTTGGTAATTAATACTCTGCATTTGGCCTATTACTTCTTTTTGCACCTGCGGCGTACACTAGTAGCCCTAAAACACATGCCCTATTGATCCTCACCATTAAGCTGGCAATTATAATCCTATTACCATTAGCCAAAGTATAAGGCCTCTGAAATCCAGTAGTTGAACCATCTCAACCTAAGAAAAAGTTTCTCTGAAGTTATCAGTCAGGAATCCCTACTTCCCCACCCTCACCCCAAAAAAACAAATCTTGAATGGGATTTATATCAGTTACCTATTGCCACAATAATACTATTAATAAACTACACCCTCAGATTGGCCTTTATTTAGTTCACAAGTCTGTGCATAAGCAGTTTAGGCTAGGTGGACCTACTGGTATCTACTAGACTCATGTGCACATCTGGGGTCTGCTGGCCGCCAGTGGGGAGACCTGACTGCTCCACACGTCCCCTGCATCCCTCCACAGGCTAGCCTGGGCGTGTTCCCACAGGAAAGGTAGGGGTTCAAGAGCAGAAGCAGCACCATGTTGGACCTAATATAATAATATAATAGTGCGCGTCAACTGTAATTTAAAAATTAATTTTAAAAAACTAATTTTTTAGGGGGTGGCTCCATAGTGTAGTGGTTAGCATGTCTGCTTTACACGCAGAAGGTCCTGGGTCTGCGCTCCAGGTGGAGCCACGGACCATACCCCACGTGTGCCAGGCCCCCCGAGTGCGCGGGTGGGTGGTGCCAGGCCCGGGGTGCACTGAGAGCGCGTGGGAGGAGACACCCCGCCTTCAGAGATCCAGGTCTTAAGGGGAAATGGCAACATCCATAGGTCAAGGGTAGAAGTTGGGGGGTGGAAATTAAAGAGGGGAAAAAATTAATTTTTTTTTAAAAAGAGCAGAAGCAGCAGTTTATAAGCACTTTTCCAAACATCTATGTACTTCAAATCTACAAATCATGTGGCCAAACTCAGAATCCAGGGACAGAAAGAAAGGTTGTCTCTTTAGTGAGAGTAACTACAAAGTCACAAAGCAGAGGCCATGGATACCAGGAGGGGTGAAGAATTGAGGCCACTAGTGTGATTAATCTACCATAAAGGATTCCTATTACACCCAACAAATCTCATTTTCAGCAAGAAGCTTCCATCAGCGCCACAATGGCTCCGAGTTGCTCAGCAGCTGATTAATGTCTTGAAAAAAAAAACCCTAAGTAGGAATGAAATTGACCAAAAGATATTTTTAAAACAAAAACCCTGTTTCTTAATTACCTAAGACACTATTACACGGCCTCCTCATGGACAACCACTCATGGGTGAAGTAGGGTACATTGAAAGTTAACATGAGTTATATACATAATGTATATATTATATAAGTTAAAATGTTAAAGTAGGATAATGATATATAAACAAATTAAATGACTTGATCAATTTAATTAAAATAATTATACGAGAAAATACATCAATTTGTGAATTTCTTATTATTTTTATGAGCAAGGAAGGAATATGAAGGCTATTAATAAAATCAAATCACTTCCTTCAAAATGGTAAGTCTTTTTCTTTCCCTTACACTGATACAGAGCTAGCCCAAGTAACTAAGCCTGTATATTGATTGATTACCCATCTTTACTTTTAGACCTGACCCATGGGCAAGAAATTCTCATATACATTGCACAAAACAGCTATTCTAGAACATACAAACACTTCAGGAAAGTAGATCAAAACTGAAAAAGGGCAGGAGCAGAAACTGCACAACCTCTAGAGTCCTAGGCTCTGAGGTGACAGAGCTTTGTACCTACTGCACATTATTGCTTTATGCAAGAAACAAGACCACCCCACATTCAAGGGGTGGAGGAAAAAAACCCACCTCTTGAGGAGAGGGACGGCAAAGAAACACTGCAAAGGGGAGTGAGTACGGGGACGAGAGAAATTATTAGGGCCAATTTGCCAAGTATCTTTCACAAATGGTGATAATTATAACTATTATTTCTCATAACTCTGAGAAATAATATAGAAACACAGGGAAAGTTACATGCAATTAGAAATAACACATTCAATTTAAAAAGAAAATGTCCATGAGAGTTTGAATCTGCAGATGGCCCATGTGTAATCAGACTAACTAGACGTGGCTAGTGGCTGGACACATGCCATAGAGGTCCTTATTCTTTCTTGAATTTCCTTGTAAATTGTGTGGAATGGACTGGTAACTCAGCTTAAATATATATCTAATTGGATGGTTTTTCCATGATTTTGGTGTTTCCTTCATCTATTGACTTAAAAGTAAGAAAGAAAACTTCTTTCCCTAGATTA
>CM053517.1:27690627-27774911 GCA_028627145.1 Eidolon dupreanum | reverse complement strand
TATGTGGAATAAGACAATTAGAAGAAGAAAATCTCAATTAGTTTTATAACAATATTTCATATCAATTGACTATGATGGTATACTTTACTAGCTAACTAGTTTCACTCTACTGATATTTCCTCATGAAAGAATAGAGAGTAAGAAAATATTTTCATGAATTACATGAGATATGGCACCAAATTGAAACGCATATTAAAAGTATTGTCAGGCAGATTGACTACAGGACTAGAAAAATAGACCTTGGTGCCTGGTTAAAAAAGGGACGTGATTACACAAAATGAATGCCAAACGTCTCCAATGTTCAAAACAAATAATTCACAATTATTGAGAGGGCTCTAAGAATGTTCTTTTCTTTGGGGGAAGTTTTGTGACATTCATCTGTCTCTCAAAGGCAAATCGCATCCCTCAAAATGCAACAATCATAAGTCATAATTACTGTAATATAGTAGTGTGTATCAGCTCTTTCCCTAACATTAGATATTCTGCACAACAATTTCACATGGTGTTATAATTTCCTGTTATTTCATTTTTTTCAGCAATCATTTCCTCACAAATCTAAATATAAAAGAAATCAAGAAATTCTATTCAACCCCCAATTTTTTTTTCCAAATACAGAACTACAAAGTAATTGATACCATCTGTTATTGTCAACTATTTTCATGATTTGTGTGGTACCTGAACATTTATTATAACTAAAAAAAGAACACATTAGCTTTATTTTTGTTAAGATAGCGATTCCAAGAATGCAGCAACAGCATCTGTGACTGTCACTAACCAGGGAGTCACTTAGCAGAAATATGGTTCAATCATATGTGGCTGATACATTGAAAATTATCACTGAACATAAAATGCTAATTGTTTTCTTTATGTCTCCAGGCCATAGCCAATCGAATTGTTGCAGAACAGTGGAAATCTTGGCTGGTACAAAGAAAAGTTTTTAAAAAAATGTTACAAAGAAAAAACAAAAACAAAAACAACAAACAGGAACCATTCCTCACCTATGGACATGGTCTGGAGTCAGGGCTTCTCTCTTTAACACCATGTCTGCCTGTGGTAGAAAACACCAAGCCAGTAGGTACTGAAATATGATGTCTTAAAATTATTTTATTATTTATTATGATGTAAATCTTTTGTCTGATGGGTAGAGAAGAGATGGTGTTGTTTTCTATGACAACAGAAAATTTGATTTTTGTTTTTAAACTACCCATCCAGTGCATCAACTATAAGTACTTCTAATAAGGACGCAAGTACTTTTTGCCACTGCTACCCTCAGGATATTTGTAAAAAGAGGTTGTGATTCAATCCCACTAGTGATGAAGAATGAATTAGAGAAAGTTTATATGTTGCCAAGGCAAGCAAAAATTCTATTGAAAGTGTATTAGATTCCTTAGTCACTTCAACAACATGGATTTATCCTTATAACATTTGATCTTTTCTGTAAGAGCAGAACATAGTGTTGAGGTCTCAGAGCTGTTCCCAGAACTTCATCTACTTTTTTCCTCCTAAGTATGTATTGATTAACTTCCATCTGCTTTCTTTTAGTGTGGAAGCTCCAACAATAAAGAAGACAATCACTCTCCTTAACAAGATTAAAGTCTAGTAGAGGTAACAGGCAAGAAATAGGTATTTACTATACTATGTGGTAAGTGTTGCAGGAGAGATACATACAGTTGTGATGAGAACACAAAATAGAAATCTAACCCTGAGTTCCAAAGCAAGAAAAACTTCCCATAGGAAATTCATCTCAGAAGTAGAGCCAGGACAATTCCAGGTTTAGGGAGAAAGAGCTGAGGACAAGAGATGAACTGGTATTCTAGGGGAACATCTGTAGTTCTGTATGAACTGAATCAGAGTGAAGATGGGTGCCAATGAGAGAACGACATCTAACGAGCGAGATAAGAATGAAGAATCCCATCAGGCAATAAAAAGTTTTGTTGAATCTAACACGCAGCAAAAAAATTAGCTGTAACTAATTAAGGGAGTCAGCAATCCTATCAATCAAAATCAAGGGATGAAAAGTAGAAAGACAAAAAGAGCTAATATATATACATATATATGATGCGCATACACGCACATACATTCCTTGTAGAGGGATGGGTGTTCGGCATGTTTGCCTGTGGCTGGGGCTGAATCCCTCTGAGTATCTACTCCGAAGACAGCCAGAGTTGGGTAATAGGTTTTGCAACCTCAGAAATGTTAGGAATAATTATCGTGTGCATTATAAAAGTTTGCAATGTTGTTTTTCCAAAACAGAAATGTTTTCCATGCTATAATTTACAACTTCTGCTGGGAATAAATCCCCACTTTTTATAAAATGTCTAAACAATTTTCCGATGGACTTTATAGAAATTAAGGCTTGCTTTTAGCATGCTGTCAATTGTCTGTCAAGACTCTTAATCAGACATTCCTTTTTTAAAATTTAATCGACTAAAATGAGAATATTTTAAAAATTAAGAACTCAACTCATAAAAATATAAAATAAATACTGTCAACTCAGTGACTAATGAGAAAATCAATAAGGCACAAAAACTGGTTCAAAGGAGAATATGAAGCACAGACATACAATAGACAATCAGGACTGCAAAAATGAATTTGCTAATAGATAAAAACTGGTTAATAACTTAAAATATAAGGTTTAAGATGATCTTTTCTATGGAGCAGAAACAAATTGTGTCTCTAAGCACACAATTCAATTGCATTGCTATGTATCAGAATCATAAAGAAATATCAGTTTTCTACAACTTAATTTCTACTCCTACAGAGTTGTAAAATTGTCATTGAAAGATGATCAAAGGTGCACAGCACTATACAGATAATCTCTGAAGGGACTCTCGACATGCCTTTGAAAAAAAACAAACATCTCCTTGACCATTTCTAAATCTTTGAAATTTTTTTGACAAATCTAACATTGATTATGTAACTATTCTTCTTATATACATATAATATCCCTATAGAAAATGAATGTTTTAATCAACCTACTAGGACCTTTTTCCTTTACATCAAGATAGTAATAAAACTTTGACACATTCTCATAAATAAATAGCTTGAAATGTTTCTTTTATGATATTTTTAGAAATTCTGAATGTTCAAAAAAACTGACATAATAATCTTCTGATTTTACACTGAAATATCAAATTGATATTTTATTTTTTAGTGTAAAGGATATAAAAGAATTAAATTAAGTTTCTGGACAAAATATGAATTTTTAGGAGAACCTATTACAACATTTATAATTTTGATTTATAAGATTTATAAAATTTGCTTAAGTGCTTAGAAACTTTTGTAAGTCTATTTTTTGTTAAAAGTATATTTGCACAACAGTATGAATGTACTTAATGACACTGAACTAACTATACACTTAAAAACAGTAAAAAAAAAAAAAAGAGAAAGCTTAATGTGATGTATATGCTACCATAATAAATAAGTACATTTACTTGTTTTTTGAAGTGTCTGAGATCAAGACGTTCAAAATTTGTAAATGCAGTTTGCAACGCTTAAGGGAATTTAAAACAACTTAATTTGTGAATGGAGTTGATGGGTGGAGGAACTTAATCCAATAATTTATGAATTAATCAGTTATTAACTTTTAAGAAGTTGAAGTAATAATTCTTGTTTTTAATGTTAAATGTACAAATAAAATTAAAAGATGTGGATTTGGAGGTAGAAGGGTTACAAGATGAGGCAGGAGAGCTAAGGAGAAACCAGATCACAATAATTAGGAGTTTAGGTTATTTCTTGTAACAGGGAGCTGCAAAAGTAAAGCAATAGGAGCAACTATTGGAGTAGCATATTTTGCATGTTAAAAATAACCACTCTGGCTTGTTCTGTGGGGAAAAGATTGAGGGAAACTATATTGCTGGCAAATTTTATATATATATATATATTTTAATATACATATTTAAAAAGGTTATTGCTATTATATAGGTGAAATATAATGATGATCAGTACTAAAATAATGAAGCAGTAACCACAATCAATTTATATTGAGCACCTATTATATGTCAGGAACTCTTGTAAGCATTCTACCGGTACAAACTCATTTTATCCTTAAATCGATGTTATAAGGTAGGTACTATTATTACCTTACACAGCACAAGAATTAATCTTCTACTCAGTATCATAGTTCACAGTCATAGGAAAATTCAAAGAATATGTGAGTTAGCAAATGCCTTATCGACGTGATTGGGGCGTGAGGAATGGAAAATCAATTGATACTATTAAATGAGGCCTAGCAAAAATTTTAAGTTTATTTGAGCAAAAACCTATCGGAATGGGGCGGCACCAGACTGGAAATAGTTGGAAACACTCTGCTGCCAGGGGCCCCGGAGAGACATTTATAGAGAAAAGGTGGGACGAAAGTCATTGTTGATTGGCAATAGCTTGAAGTCTAGCTGGCTGTCTGTGGTTGGTTGTCCTTGGTTTCGGTTTCCTAACCAGGAGGCATTTACAGGCTTAGATTTTGGTTTGCTTACCTAGGTCTTCAGGGCATTAAATCTACCTCCATCTAATGGCTTCTTTGTTTAATTAATGGTAAATAATCAATTTCTTATTCCTTTCAGTTCCAACTTCAAATGAGAATGGGTCCAATATGGGAATGATTTTGTTCCAATAGCAGTTAGCACTGATTTAAATAATTGTTAACTTACAAAGAAATCAGTTTCTAAAAACATAAATAATTGATTTGGAAATAAACAACAAATTTCTTGTGATAAGGTATATGAGGGAAGAGTTACTTTTTGATTTACTTGTTGGTGCATGTGGTTGCTTTGGTGTTTTATCTCCCAAGAAATCTCGTTTCAGTAAACGAACAAATGAAAGTAACTTGGAAAATGGGTAAGGTTTTACATATGCCATGAAACCTCACAGGTCATATTCTCTCGATGATAATTTCAAGTCGTCTTTTGCAAAATGTGAGATTTTTATATCTGCATATGTAAAACTCTCAGACTTTCAAATGCTTCATCTGAGCTCAAGAGATTGAAGGATTCCAGGATTTTGCTGTCTGAAAGCACTCATTGGCCAATCCATCCCCAATCTTGCCTTGCTCAGTTGTACGTGAAAACACCAAACAGGTACCAAAACTTAATTTTTATACACGAGAGAGAGCAATGGAGTCTGGGCGACGTTTTCTCCTCTATAGTGGTAAGGACACACATTGTTTGCTTTAGATCTGCAATGCAACACAGTGGATTGGGGGCAAGAGAAAAGGCAGTGTTTCTAAAGAGGCCTGAATCATACCTGAGGAACCCACACCTGATCTGACTCCTTGGTGTGCCCTGAAAGGAATGCTATGCTAACATTCTACCAGGTTTTTCCTTTAGTATTCTGCAAATTAGGCAGAAAGCCTTAAAAGTGCAAGCCGACAGCAGTGTCTGCTGCCTCATTATCAGTTGAAAAGCCCCTTCCACAGACCAGTTCATACATTACAAACCATCTCAATGACAGTCTATTATCATGTGATCATTTTCGCCCATTCCTACAGTAGTGTCTGCATCAGTGAACTAGAATATTCATCCTCGTCTCTTAATTGAGACTCCCTAAAGTATTCTTATCAGGAATTCCTGGAAATAAATTACCTAAAACTTTATACCTCCCTAGTGAGCATAATTTTAGAACATCACATTTCAGCATGTCCACTCATTAACGATAAAAAGCACTTTTGGGGAAATGAGATTATGAATGTGGTTTTAGAGGATGATCATAATGCTGGTCTAACTTCACTTGCATGATCAGTGCACACTACCTGACATCAAATGATAAATCAGCTGGGCTCCACAACAAAATCTGGAAATAATGCAACCCACTAAAAATGAAGCAACGGTCCTTACAATATCCCAACTGCTTTAAGTGGGC
Source organism: Eidolon dupreanum (assembly GCA_028627145.1). Classification (NCBI taxonomy): domain Eukaryota; kingdom Metazoa; phylum Chordata; class Mammalia; order Chiroptera; family Pteropodidae; genus Eidolon; species Eidolon dupreanum. Next base: position 27,769,058 of record CM053517.1, on the reverse strand, counting down.
TATAAGTGGTCGATGTCCAGTGTCAGACAGAAATTAGTATCATATAGTGATTGAACTTGAGATCAAATCAAGTTTTTCTTTTAATCAGTATTTTGATCTTAAGAAGTTAACTTAAATCTCTTAGTATTATTATTAACAAAACAGGAGCTGTGATAACTGCCCTTTAAATCATTATGAAATTTATGAAAAATATATGTTAGATACCTGGCATGTGGTAGGCATTATTATGACTTTCAGTATTAGGATTCTAAAGCAAACCTGTGACAAACAAGGAAGCCAAGGAGAAAACACGCTTGAGAGACAGAAAATTGTCTCATATCCCTCCATTAAGAAATGCAAAGGCTTCAGAACTGCCAGCTATAGAGAAAAAGAAATGTTTTCAGTGAACTGGTTACAGCTACAAATGAAAAGCCATCTTCATACTTGCAAAATGTGGATATAAAGGTAGTTGCCAGCCATGTTTATAGTGGCATCATCTTTTAATTAGAGGTGATCATAAGATGCATTAAATTTATGGTGTCTGGTAATAAAAACAAGAATAATCAAATAATATCCATGATTTTGCAAAACCTAGCCTTTTCCCAAGTGATTATTAAAATTCCAAGTGATCCTAAAGATTCACCAAATACTACACAACACTACAAACCACTACAAAAGCCCATCACATTTCCTTCAAGTTTTTGGTGAATAATGGTGTGTCTATACTGATAACAGCATGCCAAGTAGAACATACTCATGCTATTTTCTCTACTTTAGACACTTGTGTTTACTCCATCATAGTGCATAACTCAGTGTCTTATACGTAATAAGTATTTCATAATTACTTTACAGAGTATAGTCACAGTGAACACAAATGCAAATTCTTTAATCAAACAACAGATGATTTCACTTTAAAGGGTCTGAGACTATGGAAACATCCGTATTAAACACGAGCTTTGATTTGGAGAGAATTATAGCTTATGAGTCAAATAATTATGGGTTTCATGTTTTGCATATTTATTTCCAAGTCTATTCCCTATCCTTTGCAAAAATTTTGGGCTCATTTGACCACATGGAGATCTCTGAATTCTCACATCTGTTGTCCTCTGATATGAAAAAAGAAAAAAAGTATTTTATCACTGAAGTCATAATGCCGAAAAAGACGATCACAAAAACTTTCAGTAAACTTACATAAGTGAAAACGTTGACGAATTGCAAAAATTAGAATTGGTGCTCCTCATTTTGGCTCATAAAGAACAAGAATGTGTCCCATGACAAATCACCAGGAATGTGCACCAGAACCAGCAAGGAATCAGGAGAGGCAGCTGCTTTCTCGGCAACAGAAGTGACAGCATCTGGAGCGTCTCGGTAGGCAGACTGCATGGAGGTGCTGCAGTTCTCCCCTGTGATGCTTCTAAAGCAACTTATCCCTGCCTATTACATGAAAAGTGCCATAGTTATTTCTATATTGCTTACAAAGAAAGTGGAAATGACATGTGTTACCAGCACATTAAAAGACTACTTTCCTATAAAAGACTTCATAAAGATCCAACAATGAGGCTATCCACCAGAATAACTTTGCTTCAACAAATAGAAGTTTCCCTCCCAAATGGAATCCAGGATAAACAAACAAGAGCTGACATCGGGCTTCATTATCACCTGGGACTTGGACTGCTTTCAGTTCTACTTCATAATTACTTATACTTGGTCCAATGTGGTGCTCCGACTGTATCTGAGTTCTAAACAGCAAGAAGAGAGTAGGGGGAGGTAGGGTCAAAGTATACCTACTAACTATTTTAAGGAAGTTTTCCAGAAGCTGCCGCACATTCCACTTACACCCCTTTGAATAGACCTTAGACATATGAACATACCCATTTGTAAATGTATTCCCCATTCCAGCCGGTCACGTGCCTCAGCAATAATTGGGAGTTCTAAGAAGAGGAGACGGCTATTAGGATGAGCAACACTCATCCATGTTTATACCATGACTGCTACTAAAATGTCAAGAATCTGAATAGATTACAAGACAGAGGATATTTTTAAATGTTGGTATCATTGGAGCACAGATCTAGAGAGAAAGGAAATGCTATGGCATTTCGCTTTGCTACTGACTCGTGAATCAATACAACTTGAATTTTCAGAGTTCTCTTACAACATTTCCAAAGCTCTCACACATTAGAAATTATTTTCAATGTCATAAGTCTCATAGCCCTTGACTAATCTTTGATCAATCACAAGTGGCTTGAATCCCTTGTGAGACTTTCATGGATCAGAAATGTTTACGTATCAGAATATTTTTTGTTACCAAATTGAGATTTAGTTGTCAAGGAAGTGCCAAGGGAGCACAAAAGTTGAGATGGGTGGAAAATGGAAAACTGGGACAAGAAATTTTGAGGTAGGGGCTGGCAACAGTGCATTGACACCTTACTACCCACTCACAATACCCCTCCCAACTCTCTATCATCCAAGTTCATGCCAATTAGTCATTGTATACCAGAATATAAGCCAGCCAAATACAATGGCATCCTGAAACACTAATCAACCAGTGTGTAGAAAAAATAGCTTCATTTGGCAGAACATGACAGTTTCAATAATACAGTAAACTCAAACGAGGTACAGCTCCATCACTGAGATAGTTGGCAGAAAGTAGAAGAAAACCTCTGGCAACCATTTGTGTCATGTTTTTGAATGTTCACAGACTACAAGCTTCTTCTTCTCTCTTTTAAGGTAAGATATATAATTTTCAAAAAAGGACAGGTTTTTCACACTGCTCTATAATTTAAAAAGTTGGCAAACATTTTTTTAGCCATTACGAGGACATTTGTTTTTTGTTTGTATTTGGTCTTACACTTTAAATATGATAATACAACTGGGATGGGGTGAGCTTTTTTTCTTCCCTACTACTATTTGATAGTAATTGTAACATAATTACTCCACGGAGTAATCACAACCTACTCCTGCCTTCTGTCAGGGCTTCTACATGTAATATTGTGATTCAACATCATGATCCAATGACAAGTATTCACAAGGACTTTCTAGTAAAAACATGTTCTACCCCAATTATTTACAAAAGGAAAGGGACTTTCTCTTATCTGACTGTGGTAGCCAGCCTCCAAGATGTCCCCCAATATTCCTCAACTCCTTGTACTCATTCCCTGTATTAGTCTCCTTCCACACTGAAACAGAGCTGGTCTATGTGATAACTAAAGCAGTCATGACAGTGTGTGACTTTCAGGGATAGACTGACAACGATATTGAAGCTCTGAATTTTTTTAGATGGTTCACTTTGGTGGAAACCAGCCATAATACCATAAGGACAGTCAACCAGCCCTATGGAGAGGCCAGCAAGGAGAAGAACTAAGACCTCCAACCAATAGTCAGCTCTAACTGGCCAGCCATACAAATTAGTTACCTTAGTGGAGGAGCCTACAACTTATGTCAAGCCCTCAGATCACTGAAGCCCCAACTAACATCTGACTGCTATCTCATGAGAGCCTTCAAGACAGAAGAATCTAGCCAAGCTGTTCCCAAATTCCTAAGCCACAGAAATGTTGACAGGTAATAGATATTTAGGTTGCTTTTAAGCCTCTAAATTTGGGGGCAATGTGTCACACAGTAATAGATAACTCATGTACATGCAATCACAGATAACCCTCTTTTTTATAGCTTTTACACACTGGCTAATTCTCATAGGGAAATACACTGACCAGCGTCTTTCTTTAAAGATTCTTTTAAAATACACCACACACAGACACACACACACACACACACACACACACACACACACACACAATCAAATGTAATCAGACGGACCATTTGACAATATTGAATCCAATTGCAATGCCACTCTAATAGGACTACTATGAGACTAATCTGGCCTTCCCCCTCTCTCTCACAGATCTCAGAAAATATCTCCATTGTGTCATATTTTAAAATAGTCATGTTCGTCCAATGAATCAAGGAGATAATATAAGTTTGGGGAGATGTAGCCTCCTCCAGCTGACTTTAAAGTTATCAGTCTGTGAAAAATGTCTCTCATTTGCTTAGATGGCTTTACGGATCTGCTGCATCTGAGCCACTTAGTTCCCTCTTGTTTGGGAAAAGGTAATCAATCTCAGCCAAACATGTGCCCATACTCTTAATCATTGCTCACTACTGCCACCTCCTGGACATCTAATGCTTTGCAAATATTAGATTAAAGTGGAGGAACAATTGGTTCTTATCTAAGGACATTGAAGAAAGGCTTTCAGTGCCACATAATCACGTTCACATTTTAGTCGCTTTAGTTTATTTAAGCAGTGAACACCTAGCCCAACATATAGTAAACCATGAGATTGCAATAGGGCCTAACTAATAATTGAGGCAACGGAATGGAATTTCAATTCATAGTTTCTCTCAAACTCCTGTTCTTTCTGGAACCAGCTCACGGTGTGACTTGAAACAGACCACCTGGCCACCATTTAAAATAAATGCAGCAGTGTTGGTCTACTGATCTAAAATGGGAAGAACAATAAACCAGATTCTTTTAAATTATAAAGTTAAATTATGCCTGCATAAAAATGTTCCATGTGGATTTTAAAGGAAAGCTGCACACGCAAACCTCTGCCTTTGTGCTATTCTGAAAGTTAGAAGCTCAACTAACAAAAATTATCCTTAATGATTTATGACCTCAATGTCATACTCCCTTTGTCCTTCTGGATGAATACTGTGACTCCCTTTCTTGTTAAATGCATACCTAAATCAGAATATTTAACCTGTTTAATGTGACTCCTCTTGTTTTCAAATTTATCTGCATCTCTGGCAAGATTCATAATTTGCTTATGCTTACTGTTACTGCCCCTATTTTCAAAATAAATGTTTGCATCACTTCTAAATGTATATTGTAAATGTGTTTATTTCTGAGAACAGGACTTCCCCCCTTCTATGGATCCCAAAACAATTCCTGGAAATGGGGGGTGTTGCTCTTGCATTGCAAGTCCTGCACAAGAGAGAATCTGGAAAATCAATACATTCAAAACTGAGATGAATAGTCATCTGGCTTCTGACTGGTGGATGTCCCTTATTTTCCCCTGCACGCAGATCTCTAGTAAATAACTAAAAAGCCATGTTTCAAAAATGTCTGAATCTGTGGTCTTATTTCAACAAGTGAAAATGTTGACAACTCTCTACAAAATATTTGCACAGTTATTATCCCTTTGACAAACAGTTCACCATCACGAACACCATATCTGGCATGTTTTCTCTTCAATCATCCCACCAAAAGCAAACACACACACACACACACACACACACACACACACACACACACACACAGAACTTTCTAAGTATTTCTCATGGAATGCAGACATTGGTAGCTGTTTCATCAAATCCTGTATGAACAATTCTTTTTTATTTCTTCAGCTGTTCTTATCAAACCTTTAAGTAATTATGGTATACATCATGAAAACAGTCTGATGGGAGAAGAAAGCATTTCCAGTGATTCCCAGTGCTCAGCAATAGCTCTCAGAAGCCATTTTTAACAAAATACCAGCAAGTAATGGGGTTAAAAGAGATTTTTTGTATAAATTTTATGGCACAAACTTGAATTCCAGGTCTCTGCTTAAAGCCACCCTTGTTTACCCTGAAATGTCCTTCACCTGCCTTGACCTGTGTGATCAGTTTCATTCTAACAAGACTGAAATATAATATCTCAATAAAGGAAAATTTCCAGAGTACTACACCCTTTGCTCTATTTTTGTTGTTGTTGTTGTTGTTGTTGTTGTTGCTACTTTTGGAATAAATTTTGTCTGGGCAGATCAACTATTCAATGTCCAGTGGCTTTAGCTGACAGACTACGTCTAAAACACACCGAAATGAGGAAGGACGAGTGGATGGTGGATTGACAGGGAGCCAGCTTGTGAGCTATATGCAAATGAAATACCTTGAAGTCAAACCTACCTGTTCCTCTCACTTTCCCATCCTCTTCGACTTGCAGCCCAGCTGTCAGTGCCGCCCAACTGCCTCTCCCATGCCGTCTAGAGAATGCCATCTAGATGGACTACCTTGTTTTTCCTTTCTGCCTCCCGTGGCGTCTCTACCTCCCCACTGTGCAAGGAGTAGGCAACCGGGTATTTCACGTCATTATTTTGCCATTTGCCATCTGATGCTCTTCATTTAATTTTAGCATTGTGCATGTGGAAAATCATCCATTTATATTCTTAAAAGGCAAGAGAGGCCATTAGGCTTGCTCGCATATTAGAATGTTCCTTTCCAGTAACAGTGTGAGCTGTCTGGTGTGATGGATTTTTGGAGCTGAGATCTTCGACATATAAAATGTCGTACAGAGACTTTAAATCCTAGGACTGAGTTATTTGAGGTTTTTTTTTAAAAAAAGCACCTTCCCAGTAGTTATATATCTTGATGATTAATGCTTATGAAAAAAATAACAGCTGCTATGACATAGAAAAATATCAGGCGACAAGAATGTAGCTCTTCGCATATATTGCAGAAATCTCATTGTTATCTTTCTTGCCCCTCTAATTTCTCCTCACCATTCTCCACTCTACCAAGGAAACCTTGAAATGCAAAGAGGGGAGAAAGTCAAATGATTCTTTCCTTTATGCAGTCCAAGTGGTAATCATAGTTTCCCTCTTTCCCACAATAGTAGATCAATATACAAACACACTCAAAGATGCTTCACTTTCTGCCTAAGGCTTTGTGAGGAAAATAGATAAGGATGGGTGAGTGGAAGAAGATAAAAGAGGCTTTTGAGGGTAAAGAATCATTGTGTAACTAGATGTGCTACATCTACTCCAAAGAGGGAGCAGGCATCATTTCCAAAAAACACCCACTTCCTCTTGCTACTTTCGATGTACTTTTTAAAAACAGATTGTATTTTTAGAGCGGATTTAGGTTCACAGCAAAATTGAGCAGAAGGTACCAAGAGTTCCCATGTACTTCCTGTCCCCACACATGCAAAACCTCCCCCACTATTAACATCCCCCATCAGAGTGGCACATTTGTTGCAGTGGATAATCCTACACTGCCACATCATTATCATCCAAAGTTCACAGCTTATATTAGGGTTCACTCTTGGTGATGTACATTCTATAGATTTTGACAAATGGATAATGACATGTATTCCTCATTATACTATGATACAGGGTAGTTTCACTGCCCTAAAAATCCTTTGTACTCTGCCTGTTTACCCTTTCCTCCCCCACTAACCTCTGGCAATCACTAATCATTTTACTGTTTCCATAATTTGGCTTCTTCCAAAAGCTCATATAGTTGGAATCATATGGTTTGCAGCCTTTTCAGACTGGCCTCTCTCACTTACAAACATTCATTTCTGTTTCTTCCATGTCTTTTCATGGCTTTTCCACCACATTTTTATTGATTCAAGAGTGGATACTAACCAAATCCAAGGGCACAGTTAAACTGAACACAGGGTCCAGAGAATAGATGACATATGTTTCCAAAGAAAGAACTAGAAAGGGCACAGTAAAGCACTGTCTTCCTCTGTCACTAATGCCTTCCCTTATTTTTGTAATTTCAAACCAAACATCAAAAACAAAGTCTGGGAAGTTGAGGGCCACAGTCAAAAAAGAGCCAGAAAGACCTCACTGGACTCCCACTCCTGTGTACCCAGGAAGTTTAGGGCAAGTTTTTTAGCCTTTATGACCCTCAGCTTCCTCTCCTATGAAAATAAGTGCTTTTAGGATTTCACACAATACCAGCACAGTATCCAGCATGCCTTCAGCACTCAAAAAATTATAACAGTATATGCTGATTAACCATGAGGCATTCTCTCCCCCATGAACTTAACACTGAGGAAAATGAATGTGTCTTTCAAACTAGAAAAACACATACATGATGATGTATTAACCATCAGTGAATTTTAACTAATAGATCTAAAAATAGCTTTTGCAAAAAAGGATCAAAACTCAAATCAAAGTGATCTTAATTTGGTAAGCAAGAGCCATTCTGACTGAATCATACTATATCTAAAGAAGGACTAAATGAACTGAAGATGATCAGATTTTTAAAAAAAAAAAAAAAAGATGCCAACCTCGGGAGATTGGCAGTAGTTTCCAGCCTACCCTGAGGAGACCGACAGATGCTATGGAGCACGTGACCTCTCACATAGGTTAATCTATTATAGAGCAGGTATGAGTCACTTTGCATCATTTGGCTTGAGATGAAATATCCCTTAAAATTATTCCACCTTCCTCTGAAGTGATTACATGCTTACTGAACAACTTTCTGATTACTCATTTTGCTTCTGAGTATATTGATTCCAAAGGTTAAAAAAAAAGGGTACTGAATAGCAAGCACCACCAACTCACTCTGGAAAATAACGTCTCACATTGCATAGCCATAAATTGTCAATCTGAGTTATCTACTTCAGTCTCTTTTAAGTTTGATTAATATTATTTCTGCAAGTCCAGTGAATACTGGGATGTTAAATGATTCAGAGGTGGTCTGAATCAAAGCAAATTCACCAGTGGATTAGGTCTTTTGGTTGTCATCCTGTGTTTTCTTGGTGGCATCTTGCTTTCCTCTCACTGCCTCTGTGCCCTAACCTCTTTCGACCTATAACAGTCACCAGTGTTGATTAAATATAATGTTTAATTTCCATTTGAATGTAGAAGGAATTTTTCATGTGCAGACAATGCTCTCATAGGAAACTAAATGAAGGAGATAGCTCTTTAGGTCAAAAGAATAGAAAATAAGTTCCTCCTATTCAGTCATCTGTGGGGATAGGCGGCAATAATTCTCAAAGCAAAAAAATCTCAAATCAAATATCATGTAACAAATTTTAAAAGAAGATAAGAGATACGTTGTAAAATAAACAATATAGGAAACAATTACGATGATGTCAAAGGTGTGGGTAATAATCATTAAAGCAAAATAAAACATTTTAAAAATGAGAAAGTAAAAGATATGCCCCCCCAAAAGAAAGATGTAGGGAACACTGTTTTCAGAAAGGGTTATTATGAATCAAAAATAAAGATCTTAGTATTACGCTTGTCGATTGGAAACTTACTGAACTTAAGAGAAATGGTCTTGAAAGCTGAACCAAATTGAATCCATTTTAGTGGACTATTTAAGATAGAGGACTATCTCTCAGGTCCTTTGGAAAATAATGAGATTCAAGTGCAGTACTAATTCAATCAGAATTTTCAAGAGTCAATATCAGCTACTTAGCATGATGATATCTGCAAAGCCATTACTGTTGACTACACTTTCGCTATTCAGAAGTATTGCATTGTTATTAAACTATGGCTTTAGGAGATATTTAGATTGTTTTCCCCTAAGCACCCCTTATAATGTATTCCATCTGGAAGATTTGCATCAAGCATAATTTAAAATCTTCAGGCTCTATTCTCTCTTGGTATAGAAGCAAATCTCCCATTAGCACTAATGAAAGCTATCTGTACATCTCAAGCAGTGTACCTCTCATAAGTGTTTAAGAACCAAAATGATTTCTGTCCTGAGAGGTCTAAGATGGTGGTGTAAGAAGATGCTTAACTTGACCCCCCACCATGAGCAGACTTAAATACACCTGTATATGGAGAGCAGTTACTCCTACAAGATGACTGAGGGCTGAATGGGCAGCTTCTGAACAACACGTGGGAGGAAGAGACTGAATAGAGAAGTCTGGGGAGCCGAGGGAGCCCTCCAGGAGCTGGGGGACTCTGGGTCAGAGGAGCCAGTGGTGCTATTGTTCACATCCCCTCCACCCCTGATAGCATGGTGGGGGCTCTATCCTGGCTTTGGCCTATCTGCAAGGTTGCTGCAGCATGTTCCTGGACACACTGCCTGAGCTCATTTTGGCCCAGAACAAAGGGAGCAAGCAGGATCAACAGGACACTACTACATGCACCTTGCCTCCCCACCTGGAGCCTCCCAGGCCCAGTGGGCCAGTACACTGGCCACCTTAGGCACCCACTTAGCTCCTACCAGCCTAATCACCCAACATAGACAGCCTACACAGAGGCCACTTCTACATAAGGCTACATTTTTAAAACTGGGAAAAATAGCCATTTTGCCTAATTCATATAAACAAACATAGAAAGTCAAACAAAATGAAAAGACAGAATAATATCTGTCAAATGAGAGAACAAGAAAAATCTCCAGGAAAAAAGAAAAAAAACCTAAGGAAACGAAGATGTGTCATCTGCCTGATAAATAATGGACATAAGGATGCTCACCAAACTTGAAAGTGGAATAGAGAAAATTAGGAAGAACATCAACAAAGAGTTAGAAAGTATAATAAAGAACCAAGCAAACCTGAAGATTACAATAACTGAAATGAAAAACACATTAGAAGAAATCAATAGCAGATTAGCTAACACAGAACAGGTCAATGACCTGGAAGACAGACCAGTAGAAATCAACCAGTAGAACAGCAGAAGTGAAAGAGAATTTTTTAAAAAATGATAATAATTTAAAGGATCTCTCAAATAATATCAAGCACTCAAACATTTTTATTATAGGGATCCCAGAAAGAGAAGAAAAAGAGAAAGGAATAGAAACTTTATTTAAGGAAGTAATGGCTGAAAACTTTCTTTATCTGGGAAAGGAAGTAGACATCCAGATCCAGGAAGCACAGAGTTCCAAACAAAATGAACTGTGAGAGGGGCAGCATTAGAGAGACTCTGGATATAATTTAACAAGGTTAAAATGCAAAGTGTGAATTGTTTTCTAGATGACAGTATTCCTTTAAAAAGTACGTCATGTTTCTGTCAAAAAAGAAAAAAGAAAAAAGAAAAAATGACCCAGCAGTGGTTCTCACAGACTCACTGAGTTAAAAAAAAAAAAATCCAACTTTAGATTATAATACTTCACCTACAGAGTGCTTCTTTTGCTGAAGGTCAGAAGTTCATCAAGTCTTATGTGGGCCATATACTTCCTTTAGCTACATTTTTAGAAGGTTAGAAAATTCGGGGTAATTTCATGACAAAAAGCCTGTCATTTCACATCTCTGTAGTGCTCAACAGCTGCTGTATTTTTATTTTTGTGGCCAGTGTGCTACTGGATTTCTCTACAGAGCATCACCAAATCACACTCAGAGCAGCCTGCAGCCATTTCTTCCCAAAGCATCACCAACCTTGCAGCTTCTTCCTGGAGGTTCTCATGGCCAGTTTATGAGCTTGTTTGGACATCAAAACTTCGGGCCTGCTGCAAGAGTATATCTAGTCTGAGCTCCCTCTCTCACCCCTTAGTGAAACAAAGGGGATATTTAATGCCTCCTGAAAACACAGAAATAATCCTGAGGAAGATTAAAGGATTTCATCGTATTCTGGAATCAAATAGCTGTTAAAAAAAAAAAAAACTGGGATAGTCTCCAAGTTTTGATGTGGGGAAAAATTTGATTATCACAACATTATCACTGAGGCTGTAAGTGGCACAAAACATTGATATAAAGCAACATCAGTGCTGATTAAACACTATTAGCATATTCATTTGGAAACACAAATGTAAACACAGACTTCCAATGTTTGCATCACATACAATTACAATATTCGTCTTTGTGCAGGAGTGAGTAAACAGAGACTCTTAGACAAAAGAAAACCAAGGGTGTACACTCCAAGAATATGCAAATGAATGCTTAAACTGGCATAGGAAGTCTTATTTATCTTTAAAAAAAAAAAATGGTTACGTTCCCTCTTATTTTTTCCTTTATAGCTTGTAGCCATTAGTACTTGTGATCTTGCCAAATGGAATGTGGCTGGGAACATATGTTTAATAAAAATGTGTGCAAGCGTGCATGTACACGTGCACACACACATGCCATTAAAGCAATACCGTGGTTTCCTCTTAAACTGACAGATGCAAGGAACTTCAGGAATTGAGATACTTCGCTATTTTAATTCCCCACATTATGTTCAGGCACTTAGAATTTGAGTACGTTAGAGTAAAGGGAAATAAGTAAGTTTTACGCATATCAAGAATAGTAAGAGATGACAAGCAGTCTAGAGCAGTTGCTTTTGTTTGTCCATATTTTTTTAGTGTCTTCCCCTCCCCAGCTTTTGATTTCATACATTTTCAAAAACCCAGAAACTCAATCTTTTATGTATAATTGGTTTCCTCTGCACTGACCTCAACCAAGCTCACAATCCATTTATAGCTCACCTCTACAACCATCTGGACCTTAGTATAGGTATTTTGTGCCTCTAGCTCCATCTTACTTTCCCTCCTCCCAATTCCTAATTTGTTTTTGTAAGTCACCTCATATTCTTCGTGTCATAAGGTTGGCTGTAAATATAAAACTTTCAATTATGAATGCGAATTCATGGGAAAACATATTAAGATAATATTAAAGTCATGTTTTTATTGGGCTGAAATAGTTCTTTACCCTACACTCTGTAGGCATCAGGATGGAGCACCCGAAAGAGAAAAGGCCTGAGAATAAAAAACCCGAATTCATATCCAAATTTTGCTACTACCTAATGATATAATAACTGTGTAATTTTCTCCTAGTCACTTAACCTTTGTAAGCTTCAATTTCTTAATTTGTAAGATGAGATCGTTGCAATACATAACTGGTTGTCAATTTTTTTAAGTAATAAAAGCCTTTCGTTCATGTGAAAGATTACGCAGAACCAATATTCAAAAGAACCAAAATCGTAGGGGCTCAAGTTGAGGCTGAAGGAGCGAGGTCCTTCTCTATGCTCCTTTTCCACCTCCCTATTCACCTTCATCAGGTTGCCTTAATAGGGATTTCTTTCTTTAAAAAAATGTCATTCTAATAAAGAATAAAAGAACCTTCCAAATGAAGAAAAAGCAGCTGAAAATTGAAAGTAAATATCTTCTCTAATATAAAGGTGGTAAATCGGCTACACAAAAACTTACTACAATTAATGTAACCATCTCCATTGGTCAGTTAGCTGGAGAATTATCAAATTTCCATATTATTGGAGACATATAAGGAAATAGAGACAATGCCAAAAGCTAAAATATTCGGTGCTTTCCCTACAGAGCATCGCCAAACCACACTCAGAGCAGCCTATTCCTTTGCATATTTCCCAGAAAATGATTAAGTTTGGAGAGCCAAATTTCATTTGTTTATGGCCAAAAAAAATCAAGAACAAACACCATGAGATCTCAGGACAGCAATGATACTCATGGTAGTGATTTTAAAAATGTGTTTACAGATTTTTTGATAATCTTCTCTTTAAGAAGAAATGCCTGTTTCCCTTCCCCTTGAATGTGAACTAGACTTAGTGACTTGCTTCATTTGAATAGAATACAGCAGAAGTAACGGTCTATCACTGCAGAGATTAGTTATGAAAAGACTACAGCTTTCACCCTGGGTCTCCTCTCTCTCTGTCTCTCTGTCTCTCTGTCTCTCTGTGTCTCTCCCTCTCTGTCTCTCTGTCTCTCTGTCTCTCTGTCTCTCTCTCTCTCTCCTGTCTTTCTCTTACTGCTCTGGAGGAAGCCAGCTGCCATGCTGTCTGAGCAACCCTAGAGAAAGAGGCCCATGTGGTGGAGAACGGAAGTGAGCTTGGAAGTGGATTCTCCAGCCCCTTCAGACAACTGAATCCCAACTGGCATTGCGACTGCGACCTCAAGCGAGACCCTGAGTCAGAAATTACCAACTATGCCACTCTCTGGTACCTGACTTTCAGAAACTGTGCGAGATAATACATCTTGTTTTAAGCTACCAAATTTAAGGGTAACTTATTACCTGGCAAAAGATAACTAATAAACTGGTGTAAATCTTTAGCTGCTTCTAGGTTGGGTAAAATATTTCAAGTTTAATAAGTTTCCTATCACATTCAAAATACATTTTTTACCACAAATATCAAAAAGTTCAAACATAAAGTCTTATTTTAGATTCTCGCCTATCTTCAATTTCTTTTAATAAGCTACATAACTCTAAAGGCTAGTTTGAATGGACTTGATACTCTATGTAATAAGGAGTGAAACAAGGGCTGACGTACTGAGAGCTCATCAGGCACCCAGTTCCTTGCTAAGCATTCTACATAATATCTCATTCATTCCTCTCAACACTATAGTGAGGTAGGTATTATTATTTGCTCCATTTTCACATTTGAGAAAACCAGGGCTCCGAGAAGGTACACAGAATTTCCACAATGCTTAGTTTGTAAGCAGATTAGCCAGACCTGAATCCAAAGTCTGATGCCAATTCACTTTCTCTCAACTCTCAGACTAGGCTGCTTTTTTAACAGCTTTCTCCTGCCACCGGGCACCCAGTAAAGGTTTCGCCCCTTCATCCTGTTGGCCTAAAGGTATCTCCAGACCTCACTTTCAGAGCCGCCTTACTTCTTGTACTGTTTTGTTGTAGACCATTTGACTTAGAATGAATGCTTGCTTTTTTGCTATGCTTCCCTGTCCTATGTAGCCTCTGAGCCAGTCTTTCCCTAGAAGGAGGACTTTAATCTCCTGTGGTTTCATGCCTCCCAGTGGAAGCCATCTCTCTCAACACTCCAGTTCACTGGAGTCCTAGGCTCCCTATTTGCCTGGAAAGTTTAGTCATATATGAAAACAGGATTGACTACCTTATTTCAACAGTTACTGGGGATCAGGGTATGACTAGTCAGCAACAGATTACCTTAAACATTCAAAGCTGGTTACTTAGTAAATTTTATCTATAGCTCACAGAAAAAGTATATCAAGATTAGTCAGAGTTCTTGAACTCTGAAGTTAACCCAACCTGATTTGTCATATTATTTTTATGATATCACCAATTATTTCATGGTACAATGTTTTAAAAGGGAGAGAATAGGAAAAGATTTACAAGAAAAATGTTGTATTAAACCAAATAACCTAGTTTGGATGAAATGAGCTTTTCTGAATTTTCTCATTCAATATCTCTTTCACATCTCTTTTAAATTAAAAAGAAAATACAAAAAAAAAAAGTATATAAGATGAGCTCTGACCATCTTGTAATTTGTAGTGTCACAAAGTAAGGAAATGCTTTAAAAAAAAATAAAGATGCTGTCAAAAGGACAGAAGGACCAGCTTAAAAAGTTCTCAATGGCCAAATTGAAATAATTTGAGGAGGAAAAAAAATTAAGTAGTATAGGATGATAACTCAAAGTGTAATAAATGTCCATGAGTCATACTGACATAAATACATGGTTGATTCAATAAAATAAATGAAAAAGAGACATAAGACTTCCAAATAATTTGTGTAGATATTCCCAAGGAGATGAAGTGTAACTACCCACTCTTAGTATGAACCTAGTATACTGGTTTCCTTCCCAAAAGTACAGTGTGGAAATTCCAGGTAGGAGGAAGAGTAATTTTACAATAGAGAAACCTGATAAAAACAGGTATCTCTGTCAATGATAAAAATGGCACTTTACCATATGGTCTTGCTAAGAAAGAAAGAAAGAAAGAAAGAAAGAAAGAAAGAAAGAAAGAAAGAAAGAAAGAAAGAAAGAAAGAAAGAAAGAAAAAAAGAAATCCATAAACCCAGTCTAATCATGAGAAAAATATCAGACAAATTCTTATTGAGGGATATTGTACAAAATAACTAACCAGTCCTCAAAAATGTCCAGATCATCAAAAACAAGGAAAGCCTGAGAAACTATCACAGTTGAGAGGAGACTCAGGAGACATGATGACTAAATATCATGTGGTGTCATGGATGGAATGAGGAAACAGAAAAACTAGATAAAAACTAAGAAAATATAGATGTTAGTTCATAATAATGTATAATAAGAGAAGCTAGGGTACTTGGGGTACATGAGAACTCTCTGTATTACCTTCACATTTCTTCTATAAGTATAAAATTGTTCTAAAATTAAAAATTTGTTTTAAAATTGTCTTCAATTAAAAAAAGAAAATAGGCAAAATCATATGAAACATTTATTTAACTTATATGACTTCAAAAAAAAAAAAAGGGAAAA
Source organism: Eidolon dupreanum (assembly GCA_028627145.1). NCBI lineage: Eukaryota > Metazoa > Chordata > Mammalia > Chiroptera > Pteropodidae > Eidolon > Eidolon dupreanum. The sequence goes on along the minus strand of CM053517.1, from coordinate 27,753,213 downwards.
GTGTGGTAGAGAGAGAGGAAATATGGAGGTAAAAGACTTTGACACGTTAATGCGCACATTTCTCCTTGAGCCTCATCCCCACTCCCCCACTCCACCTCCCAGCTGATGTGGCTAATCGTGAGTCACTGGCTGAATAATCAGAAACATATGCTATAAATCCCCAACTATTAAACACAATTGCTACTCTGAGACAAGAGATTCAGATGTCTCATTTCAAATTAAGTCTATCCCTCTCTGAGGCACTAAATAAAAAGATAGTAGGTTACAGAAGGGAAAGAAGAAAAATGAAAGGTTAAACAATTTGTGGAGCAAGGACCTTCACTCTCCCTCAGCAGTGGAGGTTATGTAGAAGCTGAGTCATTGCTTCGTTGCCTTCCACAAAGGACAGAAGAAGACTTGTTCAACAATCAATGCGGAGGAATGCCAAGACACAGCCCCAGATCCTCTCCCATAAGGATAGTACCCCACCTCAGAACATTCATAAACTTTTCTGCAAAAATAGAAGGAAGGAAGCTTTTTAGGGCCTAAAGTAACATGGAAAGGCCTTATTTTTGATCGAGGTGTGACTAAACATAATTGGTTTGATATTAGCCTCTGTATTAGAACAGAAAAGATACAGACCATAATTGACATCCCCAAAAATATAAAGTTATAATGCCGATTATTAACTCTGTAAAAAGATTATCAGAACAACCTGATAATCAAATGAAGCTTAGTTTATTAGGCTTTCTGCAATAAGGCAGGTCACTCCTTGATAGAATCTTAATGATGTATCATTAAGCGGAAGTCCCCAAGGAATATTTAAAGGGTTTTAGAGCCTGAGTTGGGTGATTTTAAGGCAAGTCTTGCAAGATGAGGAACTGGTTGATAGTAGAAAGAGTTTATGACATAACAGTTTCAGTCGGATGGGCTGGAAGAGGTGAGGATCTTAATGAGAGTCATGATAAGCAAGCTGCTAGACTTAATAAGTAAGCTGTTACAGTTGGCTGAGAGTCTTAACTTCCAAGAGCAGGTATTTCCTGAAGCAAGTATTTAAATTACTTTTACTTGTTCTCAGTTTTATGTGAGATAGGAACAGAAAAAATATTCCCAGTCCAATTATGAGCTGGAAGTATCAGTCATAGCCGGTTTCAAGTCTCATCCTTTGGGGTTTTTATATGGCAATCCAATGATCCCTCACTCCTGGTGTTCGTGCTTTGTGTGATCCCTCCCCTTGCATGTGGGCATGATATATGACTCTCTCCTAACCAGATGCATACTGCACAGGTGATGGGCTGCATGTGATTACGTTCCATTAGATTATAATATCCCTCTTGCTAGATTTTCTCCGTTGTTGGCTGGCTTTGAGGAAGCAGGCAGCTGTGTTGAGAAGGCCCACTTGGCAAGGACCCGAGAGAGTGGCATTCAGCTGACAGACAGCAAGAAACTGAGAACTTCAATCCACCTATCTACCAGGGACTGAATTCTGCAAATAAACATATGTACTGAGAAGGAGACCCTTCCACAGTCGAGCTTCAGGGGAGACTGCAGCCCCAGCCAAAACCTAAGGACACAACCAAGCCATTGTTGTTTTAAGCCTCTAAGCTCGTGCTAATATTGTTAGGCAGCAGTCCAGAACTAATATAATTCTTCTTTAGGTCATTTTTCCCCTTAAGATGAAGAGTTGACCATTATTATCTAAACATGATTAATCTAGTTCTGTACTGCTGGAAAATATGCTTTGCTTGTGTGTAGAGCTTCTGTTGGTAGTCATTCCAATAGTGATAAGTGTCAGCTTTCCTCATTCTTTCTGGTGGAGAATTTATTTTCTGAAAAATGAAACATTTGATGTGGCTATGACTTCTCTAAAGCATCCTGGGCTCTAAAAATCATACATTTGAGTGCTGAAAAACAGTCAAATATAGCTGAATATAACAAATCAAACTTTGTAGTCCACACATAATACAGGAGCTAAGACTGCCCAAATCAAACCAAGAGAAAAGATCCCATCCCCAAACCAAGCAGGCATGAGGGTCTAAGCCCAGTTACCTAATTTCATCATTCTTTGTTTCTTGAATATTTTTAGTAATATACAAGATCCTGTAGGTGTGTGGGCACAATATTATAGCTATACCTCCGGATGCCAGTACCCTGAACATTTTTATGCCACCACTTGTCTGATTTCAGGTACCTCCTCTGCAAGTTCCACACCCTCTGTCACATTGTCTAGCTCTCCTGCTATACTTTGAATCACTGCATGTAGCATTATCTACATTGGGGAGCTTTTGTAAAGTGTAAATTGAAGGAGCTTGGGGCCAGGGGAAAACTGTCCAAAATTCTGTTTCAATAATGAACAGTTTAAATGCAAATTGAGACCCAGTTTTTCTTATTCTTGAGTTTAATTATATAAATAACTCTTTTATTCTGAGAGGAGAAATCAATGAACCAAGATGAACTGTGGGTAATATTAGGGACTATTCTGAAGGCAGTCCTCAGACTACCAAGATGATGAAAGTCGCAGGTATATCCAGTAAGCCTTTGTGACACAAGTCCAATCCCAGCCATTAGAAACAAACCACTGATCTATTTTTGGCCACGATCCTCTTTGAGGTTGTGACCTAGTAAGGTAATGTTCATCTAGACTGGTCCTGGGCCAGCTAATAAAAATTGTCATACAGAGATCATCGGGTAGATCTAAAGCAAAAAAAAGCTTAAGTTGTCCTGAGTGAAACATCTTCTAAGGTCTGGAAAACCTGAGACAGGGTCTACCTCTTTTCCAAGTTCTAATACTATGAGGGTTCTGTAGCAAAGTCTAGCTCCTATGAAAGGTCCCCAAGTGTAGTTTCTTTGGGGAGAAAAGTCATTTTTTTAGCTATAATGGGATCTAGGTTTTAGGTTTCCAGCTATCAATCCTGTTGTGTATTTTTTTGCCATATGAAAAGTTGCTTAGCGCATTAAATCCTCCTGCCCAGGAAACTAACTGGAACTGGCATCGAAGAAAGATGAGTGGGATGCAAAGGCAAGTGAATACAAATGAAGGCTCTAGGGATTTGTCACTCTTTGGGCGTCAGTTTTTCAGTCTGGGGTAAAATCTTGGGGTTTTGATGTTTATTTTTCCATCACATACTTTTTGGAGGCCAAGTTCATAGTTTCCTAGGTTAAACAATTCCCCCAAATCTTAGTAAGCTTTTGATCTATTTGCTTCCAATCAATTTCTATTGCCCATAACCAGCCCCAAAGTCATAAATTCAAACCTCCTATAATTTGTCACCTTTCAAGACTATTCCTCTTTTTCTACCAACTTAAAGGAAGCTACCTTGAGGCCATTTGAAACAATAGCTTGAAAGGGAAGGCAATACCTTAATGTGATATTTGCTGCCAAGATGAGCAATTTGCTTAGAATTGGGAACTCTTAATGGGTTTCTGCCATCCAAACCCTTTTGTAGTCTTTATTTCCTAAAGTTTGGTGTCTAGAAGCACTTGGCTCTTCCAACTCTGTAAGGCTACAAGTTTCTGAACTTTCACTAATCTCTTTAATTCTGCTTGCACAGAATTCATTTGTTTCTTTTAAATACCTTATTAAGTGCATAAATAGTCAGTGCACACTAATATTCTTGCTCTTCCCAGACATTTTCACTGGAGTTATGGGTTCAGCAGGAACTTGGTCTGTCTGCATTCCATGTTATCACAAATAAGAGTTTCACGAAATCTTTAAATATAAATATATGGTCCTGTTTCACGTTATAAACAATACACATATTAATTTGATTAAAAATTGAAAATATTTAATAAGATCATTTTAATGTTCAGACTGGAAAAATGTTAAAGGTTGAGAGTAAGCAGTATTTGCAAGATAATAGGAAAATGGGCATGTTTGTGTATTACTGTTGGGATCATAAATCAGCAGAACCTTTTAGGAAAGCAATATGGCATTATAAATTAGTTTTAAATTTACATGCCAGCTATTCTGATTCTAAGTGTCTCCAGAAATACACAAATGTGTTTACCAGAATATTCTTAGAACAATACTATGAAATTAGAAAGAAGTCAAATATCAGTAGGGAAACAGTTATATAAAATACATCCTCACTCACCAATGTATGGAATACTATAAAGTATGTGATTTTTTTTTAAAGAGGTAGATGTATGTGTACTGATATGAAGAGATGTCCATGATAAATTTGGGGGCAGAAAAAGCAATATACAGAACAAAATATACAGTATGGTCTTCCATTTATATAACTAACAAAAAGAAAGAGAATCTTTCTCTCTCTCTCCCACTGTGTGTGTGTGTGTGTGTGTGTGTGTGTGTGTGTGATAAAAAGAAAAGATACTATGTTTGCCATCTTCTCTCCATCTCTATCACTAGAGATGGAGCTGACTGACTTGTTTGCTCTGTCATATTTAAAATTTTACTTTGTTTTGTAGAATTAAAGGTATTAAAAGATAAGAAAAATTTAAAAGAAGCAAAATTGATTGGCATAATAGAGAACTCTGCCAGAGAGAGGAGGCAATAGAAGACAAAACGGTTGGTCTGAACTAAATCAAGGTGGAGAATGTAGAGAAACTTGGAAAGGCATCAGCCTTTGAAGCAATGCCCGGGGTGTGAGCAACACTGACAATAAGGCTTGGGGAAAGCAGTTTCGACACAAGTTCTGTGATGCACTGAGCATGTCCCCCCTTCAGATATTTTTGTGCAAGACTACAGTATCATTGCTTTACTTTTCATTATTTTCTTGGACTCTAGACTTGTTTAATTTTTTAAGTGTGATTAGATGAGGAAACAGCAGGGTATATAAAGGTTACAATGGTATTTAAAAACAGATCAGAAGATAACATATAAAGATATACAAAGATAATCTACAAATGTGACAACATATTTATATTTTATGTTTAGAAAGAATCTTGAAGAATATACATCAAACTGTTACCAGCAGTTATCTCTACAAAGTCAGACTAGATGAGAGAGAAAGAGAAATATGGTCAGAGGGGCTTTTTTTATATACACATGTGTGCATCGCTGTAACATATATTTTTAATTGAAACAAATAAAGAAAATAACAAATGTAAGACATTACTTTTTCAAAAATATGACATTGTCTTATTTATGACTGTTAAGTAAAACTATATTTTACAGGTAACTTGTTTTTTCTTCATTTCAAATCCCTCTCCATGTTTATATGCATATATAGGTCAGAGGCCCTTGAACTAAAACATTGAAATAATTGAGGCAAAGGTGGTTTTTAAGCTTAAAATGAATAAGCAACTATGCAATTCCCCTACTCAATTTTCAAGTCTAGAGGCATACTGAAAGCTCAATTTGCACCAAGAATTTTTTTTCTAGAAAAGCTCCTTCTGGACATGTTTAGTCTTCTACTCTCTAAACGTGAATATTCAAAGAAAACATTTTTATATTGTGTTGTCAAATCTTTTCATGTAAAGGCTAGGGAAAAATGACATCGAATGATGTTAGACAAAGTAGCATTCTTTAGATACTTAATAAATAATATTTTTAATGTAGTAAGATTTTAAATCCAACAATAAAAGAAGGGGCTACTCTCCAAATACATAGTCAGAGAGGTGCGTGGCGTGAAGTCTCGATAAGACATGAACTCTAGCGCCATCTAGCAAACATGCTGGGTAACACCACTAACATTTTCTCTATAGCAGATCTAACAGAACAAGGTTAAGTGTCCTTGATTTCTGTTGATTGTCAACCTTGGAAATCTCATTTAAGCATTTCTTCAACTTTCTAGAGTTCTGAACTTGGAATATAGCTTTTTAAAATACAGGAGGAAAAAAACACCTCAATTTCATCAGGCCTGGTACAGAAATTTATCTTGGCAAAGAATAAGCACCAGTTATTATAAATATGAGAACGTATAAAAGTTTTTGCCCTCATTAGAACATTGATATTTTTGTATTTCTTATAAAAGCATAATATTGTTAAATTTGCTAATTTGTAATCATTAAGGTAGCAAGAAAAAGAAACACATTTCCCTTTGCCAATGTCCCCCCACATACACTAACTTAATGATATTTCCAATACATATGCACATGTAGTATTTGTAAATATATCCAAACCTCAGTTACATAATAATTTTCAAGCAAAAGTATATATTTAAGCACAAGTCTGTGAACAAAATGAGTTAAACTCAAAAGTCTCTTGGCCTTCCAAAATCTTAAGGTCTAAACTAATGTCATAAAACATATGAAAATAAAGTACCTAATAATTTGCTGCTAAAATTCCTAAAACAGGAGGGTGTAAACATAGGTTTTAATGATGAACTCCCAAGTGTTATCATCCCAGATGGAGTTCAGCACTAATAAATATAAAGTGTCACTTTATAACAGAGAAGACATGAACGAATGACTAGAAGAATTAAAAAATAAAATTCCTATCACCCTGTTATCGACCACAGAAAAGATTTCAAAAAATAACATTAATTTGTTGCATTTTACTTAAAAAGAACTTCTTCAAGAAACTTATTACATCGGCAACCTTCGAAAAGCTTATATGATGTTGCTTCTACTGCTTCCAGCAGCAAGAAAACTATGGGTAATAACATGACCTTATTGGATTACAACACATAGACTTTTATATCTTCAAATTGAGAGACGTGTGGAAGATGTTCTTGAATTATGGATGTCCAACAAAATTAGGTACCATTTATATCAGTCAGGATCCATCTGATGAGGAGACAGGTACCATATAGGAATTTGTACAAGGAATGTTTAATAGACCTGTTTATTAAATTCGGCAGGAGATTGGCTAATGAGAAGCAAAGAAAACACCGCAGAACATAGAAAGAGCAGATGAAAAGAGTAGCCACCAGGCTAGGGCTGAACTAGAGCCCATGGAAGAGTCTCTTGACACTACAGCTGACCCAGACCTCACTTGAAAGGGTGCAGCTGTGACACATTAGATGGCAGAGAAGTTGCCGAAGTGTTGAGCCACCTGAAGGGGTGCCAGAAGAAGCTGCGCACATGCCACAGTGGCACATGTGCCAGGAGCCAGACCCTGGAAGCCATGCGTGCTGTAGGAGTCTGCAGAGAGGGGCATACTGGAGCCAGCAAAAGAAAGTCCCTCCTCAGTGTCCCGACAGCACCCTGCACTGACAAGTCTTAACAACTTGTCACCCGGCAGACAGTGCCCAGCCACCATCACAGGGCCGGCACTGAACTGTGGATCTGGATCTGAGAGGCGATAAATTCAGAGTTAGTACACCATTCTTTATTTGTACTCACTGTCACACATCACATCATGCTTTAGGAACCACTTATTCTCAGTTCACTGGTTTTCTCAAACTTAATTTCCACAAGAGGTTTCTTATCAGTTTAGCTGCCCTTAGTCTCCGCCTTTAAATCTACAGAGCACTGTCAGTTTAATTTCCCTAAACAGTCATTTCACTTTGTCTTTATGCTGCTCAAAAGCTTTCAATGGACTCGTATTGCCCAGGGTAGTGATCCTAAACCTCCTAAATACGAAACCCCTTTTCAATATCGACAGTTTTGTACACATCACCACATATAGTAGTTTTACTGGTAGAACACATTCATTAAAAAAAAAAAAAAAGATGATAAAAATACTGTAATAAATTTAGACATACATAATTAATTTGTATTTTACTGAGTCACATCACCTGCAGAGAAGTACCAACAGTAGAAGACATATCTATTCAGGGTCCAGGCTACGGTTAGCGTGTGTATAAGTCAAAGAGCCCCTTACGACAATAACTCCAGGGTCCCCAGAGGTTTCAGGCCCACAAGTTGGGATCCACTGACTCAAAATCAATTCTGAACCCTTCAGAATTGATTCTGAACCCAGCATTGAGCTTTCCATAACCCGATCTAAGTTACCTCTATAATGTTATCATTTGCTGACTTCCCACATTACTCCAGCCAATAAGCTACATTTACTGTGCCCTGGACACCCGAAGCCCTGGAATACATACCTTCATCCTTCCTTTTTATCTGTCCGAAGGGTGCCTTTCTTCAGCAGATCCCTCTTCCAGGCTGCTTTCCTTGGCCATTGTAGCAGATGTGTCTGTTGATTCTCAGGGCCATCGCTGCCCTTCTAAGCCCTCTCCCGTACAGAAGGGGATGGATTCCCGGAAATTATACTTCCAGGCTCTTCTCATCGCAGCTCATTGGATTCTACTGATAAGAGTCACTTTATTCAAGAACCAGAGGCAGAAGTGAAGAGCCATTATTTTCCTGCAGTACCTACAGATAGATGAGTGGGTCCTCTCTGATGATATAGGTGGGGTCTGACCAGTGGCACTCTCTTCTCTGTGCCCCCTCTGCACTCTGCATATTGTATTTTGATTATTAGTTTATCTGAATATTTCTCCCAGCATACTGACAACTCCACAAGAATAAAAGTGATGCTCCAGAGAATCAGCCATCCAGGGCTGCAGACACTGAGCTTCCCTGTGATGCCCCCACTTCCAGGTCTCCCAAAAGCCGGCACTCCCCCAGCCCTCCCAACACCTGTATAAGCCTCTAAGTCACTGCATCAACCCCTCTCTACTCAAAACATCTACAGTAGCTTTCACTCCTTGGGATTGCTGTTAGGCCTTAACATAGTTTCAACCGCTTATGCTGTTAGTTATCTTTTCATGCATACTCATTTAGATGATCTCCAAAACACAACTTCTTAAAGAAAGAACTGACTTTTCTATTTCTTCATCTACAATATAGCATCTTCCCTTGCAAGCAGTTTTTTTTAATAAGTGATTATTGACTTGATTTGATTAAGCATAGGTATAAATAAGATTAGATTGAGCTGAAGGTATATTAGACTCAATATCTTAGAAAAAACTGGGCAGACTGTCAAATTGATATTTGGAATTTCATGGTTTAACATTTATCAAAGGCTCTCATACCCCTCCCATCCCTCAGTAAACTAACTTCCCTTTTTTAAATCAAGTTGCCGATTTCCATTCTACATACCTGTAAACGCTTTTGAATGGGCAATCTTGGGTCAGTTACACCATCACAGCACTTCCTGTTTTACATTTTGATTCTAAGCATTTTATATTCTTCCACGTGTTAAATCTTGCCTCTATTCAATCTTGCCTAACTATTCTTAAAGTCTACCTTTTCCCCACCTCTTTTTCTTCCTACCACCAGGTATAAAATAACATGAAGAAATATCTTTTTTTAAATGTGAAGAAGGATAAAGCTCTCATCCTTGAACTACAAACATATCTTTTGCTATTTCTATAAATCTAGCTGTAGCGAATTGAATAGTCTTTCCCAAAATTCATGTTCACCCAGAACCTAGAATGTGACCTTATTTTAAAATAGGGTTTTTGCTGATGTAATTAGTTAATGACCTCAAAACAAAATCATCCTGGATTGAGAGCAGGCCCTACATCCAATGACTGGTGTCCTTCTAATAAGAAGAGAGAACACAGAGAGACATAGGGGGAAAGGCTATGAAAAGATGGAGATACAGATTAGAGCGACACTGCTACAAACCAAGAAACACCTGGGGCCACTGGGCGCTGGAAGAGGCAGGGAAGGATTCTCCCCTAGAGCTTTCAGAAGCAGCATGGCTCTGCCGACACCTCGTTTTAAGCCAATAAGTTGGTGGTACTTCGCATGGCAGCCTTAGATAACAAATACACTAGTATAGCTGGTATTTTTCATAAAAGTCAGCACCAAGTTTGTAGATAGAAATGAATGTATTGTCAGGAAGTTGACATAGTTGCACAAGCTGCTACGCACAAAGTGTTCCTCATCCACGCCCTCTATTCTTCTTCAGGACCACTTTTTGGAGATGTAAATAAAGCATCTCCTGGTGAAAGCACTTCCCGGCTAATGGTTTATTAGGAAAGTCATTTTCCATTTTCCATTGAGAAGTTGGTATCAAAGACAGAATTCAATAAGTATAAAAAAAACTTGAAAATTAAGTGAAGGCATAATTCTTCTTTCCCTCTGAGGACAGAGCAGCTGGAGGGAAAAAAGAACATTTCACAGCCTACAAGCATACCTCCTTCTCCTCCTGAATGCACCACACATTCTGAGGTTTATATTCTACAGGATGCTATAGAACAGGAAACCCCAGGCGGAGTTAGACACGCCCTGCTCAGTGCCCTCGCTGCACTCTGTATGCAGCGCTATTTTATCACATTATGTTGTTATTATGCGTTTACCTGATCGTTCCTCCCAATAGACTGGGAACTCTGCAAGGGCAGGAATATGTATAACTCATCCTCGTACTCCCGGATCCTGGCACCATGCATGGCAGGGCTCGGTGCTTGATAAATGCTGAACTAATTAAACCACTGACCTTGCCCTATTCATAACAGAGTAGGCACATTTAAAACCCATTGCCAAATTGCAGTTCTGAAATTGAGCATTTATTCTCAAAGCAGATGCAGCAGACACATTCTTATTTATAAAATGTAGTTTATACACTTCCCCCTTTCTCCAAACAAAGCAGAAAAACTCAGCAATCAATTACCGAAACCTAATGAGGGAAATGTTTACAAGTGACTGCAGCCTAGTATTCATCAGAGAGATGTAACAGCCTGGGTGATGGCAAGTTCAAGACATTTTTTCTCATGATGTGCCATCCACCCCAGAACCCCCCAGTAAATCAGGTTTTAAGAATGATGGTAATGCATGCCTGAAGGACAATGAGTTTTGCCTGGAAATCAAAGCCAGACGTGAAATCCTCCAAATTCACCAGAGTTCTTAACCACATTCACATCCCCTGTATTTGAAATTGGTAATGAATGTATACACATTCTAGGGTGATTCTCAAGCTTTTCTAAGTCCTCAAAATTGCTGGGTCAAGAGGACTAACTAGTATAGCTCGTAGAGTAGGCATATGCTATATGAGATCATACCACCAGTCTAATTTTAGACCACAGCTAATGGCATTAAAAAACAGATACTCAATAACATCTCCAGAAGAAATTTCCCTGAAAAGTGAAGAAATGAGGAGACTTAGGGTAGGGATCCCAAAGAAGAAGGAATATGAAGAATTTTGGTTGTAGGAGTTTGACTAAGAGAGGGGCTTATTAAAAAACTCATAAGTGGCAGGTTTTGGCCTCAATGATCCCAACTTCCAAGTGTCCATGGACTTGTGTAGACCCCTCCCCTTGAGTGTGGGCTGGATCCAGTGACTAGTCTCTAACAACTAGAATAGAGCACAAGTAATGGGATGTCATTTCAGGGATCAGGTTACAAAGAGACTGTGCCTTCTTCCCTCTCAAAAAAAACTCAGGCCTTGGCTCCAACAACACACTGGTAACTGAACCCAGCCCACGCCACTGAGTGAGCTTGGACGACCCACTCCTGGTTGAGCCTCGAGATAAATGCAACCTGACCATCTAGATGACAGCCTTGTGAGGGATCCTGGGCTAGAGACACCCAGCTGAGCCACGACCACGTTCCTAACCTACAGAAACTGTGAGATAACAGATGTTTGTTGTTGTAAGCCACTAAATTTTGGAATAATTCGATATACAACAATAGGTAACTAACATGTAGCAACTCCTATTTATATTAAGTACATTCTTACTTTTCAAAACACGTATCCTGATTTTTATTTGTGTGAGAAGTTCGTCTAACTCCTTGTGTGGAAGTAGAGACCACTCTCTTAGGAGCTAAGCGCTTTTTTGGATGCATGAAGTCGAGGAGCAAATGATTACAGTCCAGGACTTGGCATCTTCCTTCGAGAAAGCCCCATCAAGCAGAATGTGGTATAATGGACCGGAGGACAGTTTCCACAAGGCCAGAAACCACAGTGGCCAAAGGACCAACCCATGCACCCACCATCTTAGGACCTGTAGTGGAAATAAAATCATTTTATTTTTAAACACCTAACTAGATTATTTCATTAACCTTTTCAACACAGCGTTTTATAGGGAGCTGCCTCTCTGTCTCCTCTGAATCAGTAGAGACGCCCTCTACGATCACAAAATTGATACTCAGCACTTATTTTGTGAAGGAACATAATTGCCTGGCTGCTATGAGACAACATTTTATTTCAGATTTTATTCGTTGCTTATTCATGTCCCCAAACAATTTCCCTTTCACTCATATTTTCCTGTATAATAGAGTATTTTATTAGGTAATGTTTACTAATAAACTGAAGGCAGAGGTGACTATTAAAAAAGATAAAATATTTGATTAGAACAGCTTAATTACAATGTGACTTTGTATAGAATTCTGGATTGTAATTTTATCTGATAGCAATCTCAAGTGTCCATTCAAACCAAGATATCGCACACTTGGTCCTGAGTTGTAGTCTCAAGGACTCACAAATACAGCTGATGTTTTCTATGTTTTATAATGGGAAATATCATATTAGATACCCACATAGATGTTTTTAGGTCCCTCAACCTGAGCTACCCCTATGAAATTATGTGTTAATTTCTCAAGTAGAGAGAACAAAGGGAGAAAGATCAGAATTTGCTATTGGAGGTCTGTTCTGCATTCTCTTTGGTATTTTCCCTCTTTCAATACACTGATATGTCTGCAGCTGAAAATATACATGAATTCTTCTTGAAACTTTTTTTCAAGTCCTCTTTTTTAATGGATAGAATGTTCTGAAGCCTTGCTTAACTTCTCACTCTCCCTACATCAATCCTAACTAAACCGACGACATTATCAAATGATGGTATTGTCCACTGGAAGACTGATTGGATGCCTGCCGTAATCCACAAAATTGCCATTAACCCATCTCTTGGACAAATATTGAACAAACCACTAGCTACCAAATATTGGCAGCTGTTGAAACAATGTTCAGGCTGTCATAAGACCTCATCTTTGCTTATTAATAATAATTTAAGTCAAACTTTTCTGACATTGTATTTTTCTTATTATATTTCATATCATTGATAAAGCATTATAGTTTTTTCTTGGATCTCGTACCCTATCCAAAGAAGGAATAAATGTTGTTTCAGTCATAGAAACTTGACTAAATTATCTATTATCTTTATATAGGTCTATGATAAGCCAGGTAAATTGAGGTAGCAATTATCTGGTAATTTTTCAAAGAAAAATCTGAATTACATAGATAGACCCATGTATGACGGTTAAAAATAGGGAGGGATATCTCAGCTGTGAAAGTCTCCCCCAAGGAACAAGGAGTCCCAGCACCACACTGGGCTCCCCAGCCCAGGGTTCCAGTGCCACTAAGAGAAATCCCCATAACTTCCAGCTGTGAAATCCAGCGGAGATTATGATGAGTGAAATGGAGGGCGGAGTCCCTTCTTAAAGGGCTCACACACGGACTTACGTGCTGATGGGCTCACTTGCTCTGAGCTCCAGTGCTGGAGCAGCAGCTCCAAAGGTGGCAGGGACGTATGGGGAGGAAATGAGTTGTCTCTCTTCAGAGCGAGGGCTGGAGGGACAGCTTTCTCTCAGACAGAAGTGCTGGCAGAGTCCATTGTTTCTTTGTTGAGCTCTCCCCGCACCCAGCGTGTAGACTCAGGCAGCCACCATATCTGAGTCTCTCCCAATCTGGCTGACTCTGTTCACTCCACCCTGGTGATTCCCTGAGACCTTGCTGCACCCAACTTGCATGCCCACTCAAGCCACTTTTAGTGGCTTTTCCATACAAATGGCCTATTTTAGCTCATGCAGCAGACTTTCCTAAAATCTCTCAAAAGTTCACAAATCTCAAACAAGCAGCATCTGACCTCAGCATGCCCTGTACCTCTTGCTGAGCAGTCCTAAGCTTGGCATAAGTGGCAGCTGGCCTTGGTTCATAGCTGAACCTGTCCCGGGCACCTCTAAGCCCAGCACAAATGGCAACCATCTGCAGATCACTTTGTAACTCAAACCAATGGCCCTGGGCAGGACACAGACAGTGGCTGACCTTGACCTGCATGCAACAGAGCTTCTCCCGAGAGACCTTGGGACCAACATATCTGGTAGCTACCACACCAGAGCACCATGAAACCACCTTGACAGAAGACACACCCAAAGGGCCAACCGAGCAGGCACCATGGTCCTCCTACTAAAGCAAATCCTGCTCCATAATGTCGGCCCCTGCACATCTCCTCCACTGTAGTCATGGCCAGGCCTCACGACCAATCAGCCCAAGAGTCAATCCCTCCCACTGATGAGTGAACAGCAACCAAGGCTCAACCACAACAGGAGGGCACACACAACCCATACGAGGAACACGCTTGGCTCAGGTGACAAGGGAGACTGCATCACTGGACCTCACAGAACACCTACTACATAAGGCCACTCTACTAAGACTGAGAGACATAGCAGCTCTACTTAACACATAGAAACAAAGAGAGGAAGACAACCAAAATGGAGAGACAAAGAAACATGTCCCAAATGAAAGAACAGAACCAAGCTCCAGAAAAACAACTAAACAAAGTGGAGACAAAATTGTTCAAACACAGACACAGAGTTCAAAACATTGATTATAAGGATGCTAAATGATCTCAGTGATAACTTCAACAAAGATATAAAAAGCATAAAAATGCAGATAGAAAACATAAAAAAGAACCAGTCAGAAATTAAGAATATAATAACTGAAATGAAGAATCCATTAGAGGGAATCAGCAATAAATTAGATGAAGCAGAGAACTGATTCGTCAGTTTGGAAGATAAGGTAGCAGAAAAACACCCAATCAGAACAGCAATAAGAAAAAAAAAATCCAAAAAAAAAAATAAGAATAATTTAAGGGGCCTTTGGGATAACATCAAGTATACCATCATTCTCATCATAAGGGTGCCCTAAGGAGAAGAGAGAGAGCAAGGAATTGAAAATTCATTTCAAAAAATAATGACAGAAAACTTCTCTAAGCTGCCAAAGGAAATAGACATACATATATTTAAACACTTTTTAATTGTGAAATATAGCATGCAGAAAAATGTATAAAATATTATAACAAATTATAAGAAACTGCACAGTTTATAACAAATTACAGATGATCCCTGACTTACAATGGTTGGACTTATGATTTTTTTTACTTTACAATGGTGTGAAAGCGATATGCATTTATTATAAATCATACTTCAATTTTTCAATGTTGACCTTTTCCCAGGCTAGTCATACATGGTACCTTACCCTCTTGTGATGCTGGGCAGTCGCTGTGAGCCAGCCCCTTGTCAGCCATGCAATCTCGAGGGTAAACAACGAATGCTCTATACTGTATTCATTGTGTAAGATAATTTTTCCCAACTGTAGACTAATGTAAGTGTTCTCAGCATGCTTAAGGTAGACTAGGCTAAGCTATGATGTTCAGTAGGTTACATGCATTACATACACTTCGACTTATGATATTTTCAAATTACAATGGATTTATCAGGGTGTAACCCAATCGTAAGTTGAGGAGCATCTGTATTATAATGTGGATCCCTGTGTAACGTTCTCCAAGGTCAAAATATTGAACATCATTAGCATCAGAGAACACCTCCACCATGTCCCTTCCTTATATTAAACTCCTCCATCCCTTGGGATAACCACTATCCAGATTTTGGTAATTTGTCCTCACTTTGCTCTATAGTTTTGCCACATAAGTAGGAATCTCTAATTCAGTGCTTTTTTCTGTTTTTATCTTGTTTCTTTTGTTGACAGTATGTTTTTAGAATTTCTATATGTTGCACATAGCTGCAGTTTTTAAATTTTCACTGCTGAATATTACTTCCTTATATGAATAAACAATTTGTCTCTTCATTTTACAGCTAATGGACATTGGGCAGGCTCCCTTTTGGGCCTGTCATAAGCAACATTCACATTCTTGTCAAGTGTACCACAGTGCACATAAGTATGCCTGTCTGTGCATATCTCTGAGACAGGAATTTCTGATTGTGCACATCTACACATCACTAGATAATGCCAAAGTGTTTAGACCAACGTTCATTGCCACCAGTTTTGAAAGCTTTTATTGCTCCATATTCTTGCCTCGGGATTATCTGACTTTTCAATGTTCTCCCATCTAGTGGGTATGCAATGGTTTCTCACTGAGGTTTTGATAGGCTTTTGCTGATTCCCAGTGAGGTTGAACACTATTGGAGATGTACATTGGTCATGGAGATCTCCTCATCTGTAATCTTTTGCCCATTTTTTCTATTGGATTGGCAGTCTTTCTTTTTTCATTTTTTAAAATGATTTGTAACAATTCTCTACGTATTATTCTAAATTATTGGTTAAAATTGTTGCAAATATATTCTTCCATCTTGCAGTTGCTTTTTCACTAACTTAATGGTGTATGGCAATAAACAGAACATCTTAATTTTAATGAAATCAAGTTTATTAATCTTCTTTTAGATAGTGCCTTGTGTCATGTTTAAGAAATAAATTTCTGCCTAAAGTCATGTAGATATTCTCATTATTCAGTACAAGTTTTATTGTTTTTTCTTAATATGTAAGTCTATAATCCACCTGGAATTGATTTTTGTGTCAGGTGTGACAGGCGATCCAATTTCATTTTCTGCAATAAAGATGTCCAACTGTCTCAGCACTATTTATTGAAACTACTAGCCTTTCTCCCATTGCTCTACTGTGTCATGTTATCATAAATCAAGTGTCTATATGCTCCTGGTTCTGTTTCTAGAGACTCTGTTCTGTTCATTGTCCTGTCTATCCTTGTGCTAATACCATGTGGTCTAAATTAATGTAGATTTGTATTAACTCGGCTACTCTTTAATCTTTGTAATTCCATACACATTTTTAAATCAACTTTTCACATTACACACACACACACACACACACACACACACACACACACACACAAAAGCCTACTAGAATTTTATTAGGTTTGAAATCTATAGATCGATTTAGGAAAAAGTGACATTTTCTGAAATTTAAATCTTTCATTCGAATCCATGACCAATGTCTCTCCACATATTTCAGTCATTTTAGTTTATCTTAATAAAGTTTCATAGTTTTCTCCACAGATTTATTTTTAGGTAGTTACTATTTTTATCCTACATAGATCTTACTTAAACTTTGGTTTCTGCTTGTTTCTACAATTATCTTGCACATTGATTTTCTAGGGTTACTTTGCTAAACTATCTTAATTGTAATCTTTTATCTGTATATTAGCTTAAATTTTCTAACTACAATATTATCATATCATCCAAGAATAATACAAATGTTGTTCCTTTCAAATGCATATGTTTTCTTTGGTTTTGTTCTTGTTTTAATGGGGTTTTTTTGCTTGTTTTTGTGGGGTTTTTTTTCCCCTTATTGTAAGAGATGAAACCTCCAGGAAAAAAAATGTTGCATAGAGGTAGTGATAGTGAGCAAACCTGCCTTGATCCCAAACTCACAGAAAAATCTTACAAAGATTTGGCATTAAATATGGCTAAACATTATAAAATGATATGTTATAGCTGTTTATTGAATACTTTTTACCAAATAAATATCCATTCCATTCCATTTTTCCTTTGCTGAGTTTTTTTAAGACTTAATGAAGATAATTGAATTTTGACAAATAGCTCTGTTCATCTATTAAAATTAACATAAACTATTTCCTCATTTTTACCATGTAAATATAATAAATTTCATTAACTTTCTATATCAACTTCATGCTCCTGGAATAAAATCAACTGGGTCATTAATATATTATCTCTTTTATTTATTGCTATATTAGATCTACTAATATTTTGTTTAGAATATTTTTATCTATATTTATGGGAGACATTTACCTACACTTTTATTTTTTTCATCATGTCCCTCAGCTTTGTTATTAAAGTCATAATAACCTCATAAAATGAATTGAGACACTAATCTTTTAATCCTCTGGAAAAGTTTGTAGGAGTTATTTGTGTCCCAGAAGTTTGATAGAACTCAATAATTAAGCCATCTAGGAATGATATTTTCTCTATAGAAAGTTTCTAAATTATTTTTTCATTTTTCTAATAGTTATATAACCACTCATATTTTCTAGTTCTTTTTATGTTCATTGTGGTAAATGGAAATTTTCTTGGACTGTCTCCATTTCACTTAAATGTTCAAATTTTTGTCGTAAACGTATTCGTAGTATCCTATCATGATCTTTTCAGATACTGCAGTATATGTCATTAATGTTTAGATTTGATTCCTGATCATTGTTATTCACACTTTCACTGTTTTCCATGATCAGTCTTGGGGGAAAACAAATTGGACAAAGAATAGCATTGAATTTTCTTAATTTGATAAAAAGTCTCTAATAAACACCTATAACACACGGTGTTTAATGGGTCTCTATTGTGTACTTCCATTTGCTGCCATGGCCTGTGATATGCATGAAGCCACAGGCTGCCAATTAGCAGTCAGTGGAAAATGGGAGATTCTAAGTTAGGTCTACCCAAGGCATACATGGAAAATGGATGAGCAGTCCTGCTGCACAGCACAGAGCAGTCTGAA
This sequence comes from Eidolon dupreanum, assembly GCA_028627145.1. NCBI lineage: Eukaryota > Metazoa > Chordata > Mammalia > Chiroptera > Pteropodidae > Eidolon > Eidolon dupreanum. The sequence goes on along the minus strand of CM053517.1, from coordinate 27,734,894 downwards.
CACAATGCTGCAGTGGTTTTGTCATTATTTCAATGCAAATTATAGCCGTATAACTATTTATTTTATTATTTTCCATCACTTTTCAATTTACAATAAACCCTGTTGGCAGTTCAGAAGAATGAAACAGTATTTTTAATGGAAAAATAAGTACTTACATATCTACCTCTGAGAAAGCCGATGACCATGTAACTTGCAAAAATTGTCAACATATACCGTCCACTATGAAGGTTGTGATATCACCAAACACATAGACACATTTCTGCTGAAGAATTCTGTGCATCTTATTCAAATGTAGCTAAGAAGACTGAGTCAGAAAATAACAATTCAACATGTGCAGCTGCAGAAAGTGCATTTACACAAGATTCTGTGAAGCTTATCTTTTCATGTAGGGCAAATGGCTGTTCTTCTAAATTAATTTCGCTCATTTTGATTCCAGGCTTTCTTGTGAACATTGAAAAGTGAAGCAGTAGCTGTGAACATGTTGGCTCCATTAACAGCAACAGAACTTTGCACACTGTTAAATGATGCCAGTTTTACAGTTGCATTTCCAGATATTTTAAAGAGAAAATAAGTTAACTCCAATAATGATTTGATTTTCTCATCCAATTCAAAAACTTAGAGTAAAGCTCTTGGAAGATCATTATATCACAGGAGAAAGAGCTGACATTATTGTGAATGTTATTATAAATTCTGTTTAAAATTAATGATGATTAACATATTTGTTTTAATTTTAAAATTAAAAATATGATGGCAATACAAACATAAATTTGGGTGTAACATAGCAACATGGTAAAAAAAGTTGTCTTTTTTTTAGGAAACATACAGAGATTTGCATATGTGTGTTTACGTATATTAGTAAACTTGGCTTATTTCATGTATGTATTTGCAAATAGTAAATAAAATTAGCAAACTTGACTATATATATTTATATTTGAGTAAAAATTTTGGATAACAAGTTTAGGAAACTAGATTTATTATCTATGTTAGCCAAATTAAATATGATATAATATAAATATAATAAGTTATATAAGATATATAATATAGTATACAATCATACATAATTATACAGTATATAATGACACGTAATAATGCATAATTATAAAAATATATTATGTATTATGTCATATGTTATATATTCTATTATATCCATATATTATACTACATATTGTATATTGTATTATTTATTATATATAATAGATCAAATTTACTAAATTTGTAATTGAAATCTTTTATAATTTTACAAGGTTTTTCACCTTCATGTTTATCAGTTACTGTGAGAGGTATATTAAAATGTCCTGTTCTGACTGTAAATTTGTTCATTCCTTCTTATAGTTATGTCTGCTTTTATTTTGTATGTTTCAGGAGCATGTTATTAGGCAAACACAATGTGGGATTGTTGCATCTTTCTAGTGAATTGAACTTTTATCATTTTGTAGGATTATCTTTGCTTCTAGTAGTGGTTGCCCTAATTTTATTGAAGTCAATTCAATAGCGAAAAAAGCTATAAACTGATTTAAAAATTGGCAAAGGACCTGAATAGATATTTCTCAAAAGAAGACACACAGATGGCCAACGTATATATGAAAAGATGTTCAACATCACCAATCATCAGGGAAATGCAAATGAACACCACAGTGAGATATCACCTCACATTTGTTAGAATGGCTATTCTCAGAAAGATAAAAGATAACAAGTGTTGATGAGGATGTGAAGAAAAAGGAACCTAAACTGGTACAGCCATTTTGGAAAACAGTACAGAGGTTCCTCAAGAAATCAAAAATAGAACTACCATAAAAATGGGATCTCAAAGAGATATCTACATACCACCGTGTTCATTGCAGCATTATCACAATAACCAAGATATAAAAACAACCCGACATCTATTAATGGATAAATGAATAAACAAAATGTGAGAAACACACACAGACACACACACACGCACACACGCACACACTGGAATATTATTCAGCTATGAATAAAGGAAATTCTGCCATTTTCAACAACATGGATGAACCTGAAGGACATTATGTTATGTGGATTAAGCCAGACATAACTGCTAACAACAGCAGTTATGTGTAATCTTAAAAAAAAAAAAAAAAGCTGAACTCATAAAAGTAGAGTAGAACAGAGGTTACCAGGGGCTCAAGGAGTGGAGGAATAGGAGTGATATTGGTCAAAGGGTCCAAGTTGCAGTTACATAGCATGAACAACATACAGATCTAATGCACAGGCATGATGATTATAGTCAACAATACTACACTGAATACTGGAAATATGCTAAGAGTAAATTTTAGGTGCTCTCATTGCCAAAAAAATATAGTAACTATGTGTAGAGGACATACTGATTAGCTTGACTGCAATAATTTCACTATATATATCAAATCACCATGTTATATACTTTAAATATATACAATTTTTATTTTAAAATATGTTTTTTAAAATATTTACTCCCAAGAGTTTGGAAGTAGTGTTGGACCAGTCTCAGGCGACCCATCATCAAGGCCCTGTGCTTCTCTTCTGATTTGTTTCCTCTCTTTCATCCACAGAATCATCTATGTGGATATCAGAAAAGCTGTCTGTGACCCACAATATATTCTTCTAAATTTACTGCTCGGGGCATAAATTCTGCCCACCGATGTCAGGGGTAAGGCCTCTAAAGCTCAAATTCCGGATTCTTGAAACTCACAAGCCAAGAACTTCACTCTTATTTCAGAGCTATGCTCTAAAAACTTTCCCCCTAGCTAATAAATGACCTTGAGTAAATGGAAAAAGGTCAATAACCCAATCTAAGAAGAGATAGGGAGACCAATATACTTATTGGAATATATTAAACTCGTGTTCTGTATAATCCTAGGAATTACTTGTTTTTATAAACACGGTTCTAAAATTGCCACATTATTTGCTAATATAAACTTAGTGTGTGTGATGTATTAATAGAATAAACTACACCGAAATCTACTTTTGTGTTTTTCAGATGAATAATCTCTAGCTATTGAACCACTGAAACCTCAAGAAGCAAATTGTTGGAGACCTGTTGGGTCCTCCCTGAGAATGTGGGGACTAACTTAAGAAAGAGCTTCCCCTTGGGGAGCCATTCAGCTGGGAGCCTGGAGAGGGTTGCAGGACGGACACAGGAATTGCCACCAGACTGACTTGGGTTTCAATCCCAGCAGCACCATGTACTAGTTATAAGAAACCAAGAAAGTTACTCAATTTCTCAAAGCTTGTTTCTCAAGTTACTATAAACATGGGGTTTAAAAGCAAAACAAAACAAAACAAAACAAACAAAAAAAAAAACTGTTTCGCAGAGTTATTGGAGAATCCATGACATAATATGTGCAGCAGAACACAGCAAAGCGCTAGACACAGGGTAAGTGCTCAATGAATGTGTCACCTATCCTTATCTTTCTTTTAACCAGTCTACAGACCTCTCAGAAAGGTCTATTCCAGCTCATACTGAGTCACGTGTTCAATAGGAGGAACTCTGTGTATATCCACATATGCGGAATTATAAAAATGGCATTTTATGTGCAGATATCTGATACCCTTAATTGTACCTTCTTCTGAACAGTCTCTCCTCATCTTTTTCAGCCTTCTAATCTGGTAGTACTTCACGGGGTTCAAGTTGATTCTAGCCCCAAAACAGCTTACTTTTTTTGCTTTCAATAGTCCACAGCAAGGAACATTTTTCTGGAGGTGGTGGAGAAGCCGGCAGCATGATGGACTCAAAATGCTAGCGCAGGACTCAAAATGCTGCAGCTCTCCATCAGTCACACTGCAGAGCATATCATGCATAACAAACAGCTACTTTATTAGCTTGATGGAGCATGCGGCAAATATGAAATGATAGGACGCAGCTAGACCAGTCGTGGGGAGATGAGCCCGTATGGGCGGGTCAAATCATGGGTGCCACTGACAATAATGTCAGAGACAAATTCTGACCAGCACACTTTTTTTATTAGAAACCCTCTGGGTGGTGACAACGCGCAAGAGCCACCCAGCCCTGCAGAGAAGACGACTAGTGTCCAGACGGAACCCTTCTGTCAGCTGGTAATGAATCTACTGTCTTCTGCACCAGGATGCTACTAAAGTAACATGCAATATGAATAAAAATAAATTATTAAAAGCCTACTTTCTGTGTGAAATTAGGAAGGATGTTCGAGGATTTGTTTCATGCCTTTAATCTGGGCGGACTCTCCTGTCATCTTTTTTCTGAAATACACTGAAGTTCTGTTTGTGACAGTATCTATCTTAGGAGTATTTGTCTATGGCATGAGGAAAATGGGAATTGATTAGCCAGCAGGCCAAAAAACAGGGCAGATGATGTAAACCTCATAAGGCAGAAGTGAACATGAGTTCAAAAATCAGAGTTCAAACTCCTCCCTTTCCTGACCACCCTGCATTACCTGAAACACACAAAAAAAATGCATCATCTATACTGGTTTAGTTCCCATATTCCAGCCAAAAGAACACAGTTTTTTAAAGTACATGCAGATTTCCAATGCCTGTCCTCACATTATTCTGACCTTTCTTTTTTAGAATACAATGCTTATGTAATTTCATTTTGTCCTATTCCATAATGACTTTCTGATCCATAAGTATGTAACGAAATCACATATTGTCAAAATCATCAATTTGCAGACTATGTAACTCAGACTATGTCCCATCAAATCAAAGTTGAGCCTTTCATGGAGAAAAAATTTGCTCAATGACCTAGGTGTTTTTCATCTTAAAATTCTTTATGTTAGTACCTCAAGTCAATTTATGTTTCCCTGCATAGTCCAAGTAATTATCATAATTTTCTATTTTATTCTGCTGGTATTCACACAACATTAGGCTTAACATTTTACAATAATCCACCACAACCAGTTAAACCTGGCTCTATCGACAATGACCTTACTTTCTGAACTAAAACTAGGACACACGGTCTGCCAGATGGCAGAGTGCTTTACATCCAACCTGTACCCCTGAATCAGTCTGTCCTTCATCACATCAGTTCTCAAAATGGCCTCTGGGATTATCTTCCTAAAACTGAAATCTGATCAAGTCACTCCCATGCTATAAACCTCTTGAAGTCTCCTTTTTTTCTAGAGGACAAAATCTAAACTTTTTGGCTGGGCATGCGAAGCTCCAAACAGCTGAGCCCAAGCCATCTCTTTCACTGTTCCACCTCACAAACACTTCTGCCCAATCATTCCGGATTTCTCACCATGTCTTAACACAGTCTTTTCTACATTCCACAGCTTTGCACCTGTTATTCTTTCTGTGCCACATATGCACGTGTGCACGTACACAGACACACACACACACACACACACACACACACTTCCACCTATTCTTCAAATCAAATTCAAACATCTCCTCTGAGTATCTTTCCCAGATTCTCTCATGCTGTTAGTTGTTTCTAAACAACATATTTGTGCCTCCATCAAAGCAGTCACCACATTTTAGATCAAATTATCTGTTTATATAGTTAGGTCCATTCCTATCCCACTATAGAGTTAGCCCACTATAGTTGTAAATGAATGATGTCGAGGGATAACTCCAAATTATAACTGTCTACTGGATGCTGGAGTCTGTTTTTCCCTCACCATCTCATTAGATGGGTTCTATGTGGTCAAGACTTCCATTTGGGGGAGATGCTTTAAAGATAGTACCAGCAGCAGGCGAATGAGGAGACAGCCTAGTGACTTTTAAGCACTTTCCAATAACTTTCGTATCTTAAATAACTCCTCCAAACCTAAGGTGATGAGTGTACAACAACAGAAATAATCAGCATCAAAAAACAGTCCAGTAGTTTAATCAATAACCGGCCGTTGTAAGCCAGGTTTCACATCAAGTTTCACTGTGTGGAAAAGCAGTGCAGCTTGTTTGTTAGGTTGAAACTGCACATCAGGTATAGCTCGGGGTTAATAGCTGTGACTTTTCCATCTCTAGAAAGCTAATCACAAATGACTACTGTTCCCAGTGTTGTGGGTAACTGAAGAAGTTCAAGAGGTGTCCCAAGGGGGAAAGAGTGAGAAGTCAGTCAGTTTGGAGAGGCGCTAATTCCAAAGGACAGGGCACGATGATGACTAGAACGCTGTCTTTTCCTTCAGCAGAAGTTTTCTTTGAACGCAAACATAAACTCCAGGCAAAAATGCTTTGGTTCAAATACTTAGACTCCTGCTGACAGTCAGAGTCAGTGGGAACTGATGACGTGCCAAAGGACATGCACCGCGAGCTCCTAACTTAGAGTTCTGGGGCTAATTAGAAAAATCGCACCATGCCGCGTCATGTTCTGGAGGTGGTATTTCAACTACAGAACATGGCAACAGACCTGGCCTAAGATAAAGGACAAAATACCTTTAAAAGAATTCCTGAAGAACAGAAGGGGATTCAGCTCTATTTGCCTCTCCTCGAGTACCCCCCCAAAAAAGAAAGAGGGTTAACTTCAACAAGCATGTCTTTCTCATTTCTCAAATTTTCATCTCATATTTATGAGTTTTTTTCTCTCTTCTTGGCAGTAAAACAATAAAAGTAGAAACGATCATTGAGTTTCTAATACAATGAAGGAGAGTGTCAGCCTTTGCTCCTGGACCCAAAAACCCTCCCCTAGAATTGGGAGGTCCACGTGGACACTTTCCAATGTTCATGTGCAGTTGTTACTTGGAAAGGCGTCTTCAGCTGACATGGGCTGCTCTCAGCCCCGTCCAGAGCCTGAGGCCCATTCTGTCTTCGGTGCCCTCCTCACACATCGAGAGCACTGATTTTATTTGGTTCTAATTCCCAGTTTCCCACAAGCTGCAATGCCTGGAACTAGAATTGTGACATGCCTCTCCCTCCTCAGGAGCCTCCATACCATGAGTTTTTCCAGAAGATATCATCTAAACCAAACGTAAGTCATCAAAAAAGCATGGCCCAGACATAATCAAAGTATAAGTCTCTAGGGGAAGGGACGCATCAGAGAGAACAGCAATCACAGCATCTGATGGAAAGTTTCCATCATCTCCAAATAGTCAAAATTATCAAAATAACAGGTTCGTTACACAGTCGCTTTCCTTATCAGTGAGTTCGAAGGAAATAACAGGCCTTGGCTGGCATTCATTTAACTATGGAATTAAATTTATCAGAAGCTCCACAATTTGTGTTTTCTAACTGCCTTTTTGTGAAATCATCCAGAGTCGTTTAGTGCTGATACACGAACCCAATGAAGGTTGTTCTGAGACGAGTATTACTCAGGCCAAATCACTTGAATGTCAAGTACGTTGATAAGAATAGCTTTTCTTATCAGGCAGCAAATTTAAGCCATTCTTTATCAAATAAATAACCTTGTCCTTGCACCCATTTTTCTGCTGAAACAATGGAAACCCAAGTAACACATCCCGAGAAGCGGCAGAGGCCATTGCGGTATCTGGACCTCGCATCCAGCCTGTTCCACCTCCTTCTCATGCCTTTGTCCTCATGGTAAAAGCCAAATAGAACCTCAAAATCAAATATTAAAACCCGAGATTATTTATAGGTGCCAAATTTCTTACGACACAGCTACATTACATTTGATCCAGTTCTGCATGCCTACAAAAATTAAGCATGAAGCATCATATTCAGCCTACTTCTGTGGTATCTGGGGTGCTTTGCGGCAATTCAACATGTGTGCGCTTTCTCTTTGGTGGAAAAAAAGTCCAAAGATAGATGACATCACCTGAAAAGCAAAAGAAGTGAGGGCCTAAGCCTGTGGAGGCAGTTTAATCACCTACAAGCAGTTGATCATTCAACATAATACACAGGGCCTTAAAAGCCTGCTGTGACACTCTCATTTGTCCTGTGATAGAGTGCTCACTGTGTGGGAATTTAATATCCCCAAAGCAATCAAACTTTGCAGTGCGCAGAATGTGCCTATCATCTGGAAGCTAGAAGTCACAGTACAACCCACTTCGCTGACTGGGGACACCAGAGTCTGTTTCCCACGGGAAGGTTCTCAGCCCCAGTTTGCATACAAGACTCATTTCTGGATGGCCGGGCCCCACCTCAGAACGAATGGTCTTCAAAGCTACACAGGTGATTCTGTCACAGACCTGCGTGGAGAATCCCAGCAATGCAGTGTTGACCTTTCAGCGCCATTGCTGGTGTGTCATTTTGAAATTCGGGCCCAGTGCATATACTGCCTTCCAGAAAACTAAGGTGGCCTCATTTGTGGAGGTTTTCCCTGCAGGTGGGCAGCCCTCAGAGAAGTTCTCTGATGGAATATAAATCTCTCTTTCCATAGAAACATGTAAATCTTCTGGCCATTCTGCTCTTGATTATCCTGGGACAAAATATCTTGTTCCAGGCAAAGTAGGTGTTATTATCATCATTTTATAAATAAATGAAAAATCTGAGCAGTAGAATGGCTTGTCCAGTTTCATACAATTGGCTAAAACATGGCTAGTTCAGAGCAGGACTAAGATTTTCTACCTCTAAGTTTTTTTTTTTCTAATTTTAAACTGTATTTTCTATTGTGTTATCTTCACCTCGGAATAAAATTTCAGGTTAGAAAACCAGGATGTTGTCTATAAAAAAAATATAAAAAGCTGTTTATTTTAAACCAGTGGTTTTCAAAGTGTGATCTCTGAATGAGCAGCATGCAAACCACTTGGGGATTTGTTAAAAACACAAATTCTTGCCCTCACCCCAGACCGGGAGCATCAGAACCTCTGCGGGTGGAGCCAGCCCTCCAGAAAATTCTAAAACCTTGAGAACCACTGTTTTAAATAGGCAAAGGCCAAACTATAAACCCTTCTCCCAAAATCTTATTGAAATGAAATCCCATAAAAATATTTTCAAAAAGCTCAAAGTTGAAGCCAGAGAGAAATACTAATAGTTTTTGGAGAAGTAAACCAGCTTGATTGCTAGAGCTGGGGTCTTTTCGACTCAAAAATAATCATTGGACAACCATGGGAAATTATTCCCAAATCATATTTTTCTCTCTTAAGGAGAGAAGGTGTTGAAGTAGAAATTAAGTCAGGCAGGCAGAAACTGTTTCAAGCATGTAGTTGAATAAAAAAAGGTAATTCTCTGACAAGGAAGGTACTCAGGCTTAATCAGGTCCTCAGATTAGCGGAATGTAGGGGAAAAGGAGGGGCATGTGTTTGCCACACCTGTTTCCCTTTCTGCTCGGGTACAGATGACATTCCGTCTTCCTGCAGTAAAGTGTGGCTCCAGCACTGAGTTCTGACCCATGGAATGTGAATGGACAGGATGCCCGCCACTACTAGCCCAGCCCATAAAACCCTTCCCCACAATGCTCCCTTTCCTCTCTTCTCCCATTGGCCAGCTCAAAGCAGAGGATTCATCAGAGGCTCCCACAGCTCTAAGGGACAATAGAGCCACTAAATAGAGAGGCTAAATCACCCCAGAGAAGGCCACAACCACACACTTAGACAGAAATGCTATATCAATGAGACAAATTCCAGTGAAGTTTTGGGGTTATCACACACAGCACCTACTATGTGTAATTTAAGGCTTTATTACAGTAACTAAAATAAATGAATATTTAGCCAAAGCAGCAACATTTCTGAAGCCTACTCCTCAAAACTGCTACAGAGCAGTAGCAGTGGAATTCTCTAAAGGTCTAAGTCAAAGAGTCCACCATAAGTGTCGGCCAAGCACATCTGCGCCTGTGTTCTCTGCGAGCCCTCCCTGATGACAGAGGACTCCACTGGTCATCTTTACCAGATGGTTCGTTTCAGAATTTCCGTCGTTTCCACATAATGTTTAGAAGGTGGAAAGTGATCTATTCGGGGTCATTCTCAGTCTTTTCGCAGCTCCTCATGTGCATGAATCCTCCCTTGGTTTCTACCACCCAACTCTCTTCCAATTCATTCCTGCTTTCTGGCACGTCCTTCTCTCTCTGCTTTGCATGATCATCCTCCTCAATCCAATAATTAAATGACATTAAATGATGGAACTCCCTCAAGTGTCTGTTTTAGCCTTTTTCTCTTTCCAGTTTCTATATTCAGGCGATTGTGTCCATATCAATAACTTCAATTTTCACCTATTTACAGATGACTCACATTTTTTGAAGTTCCTAAAGTACAGACCTTTTTTTGAAGTTCCAGACTCATAGAAACAATTATTTACTAAATGTCTCTACCTTAATATCTCAAAGGCACTTTAAGAACAACATAAAACAAAATTGCAATCATTTTTTCCAGCCCCCTACCCCACCCTTGTGGTTTCCTTGCAGAGTAACCATTGCAAGAGTGAGTGACGCAAGCTCTCATTCTGGTAAGCAAGGCAGAAACCTAAAAAACATCCTTGACACTTCCTTCTCCCTCACCGCTGATATCTACCCCAAAACCACATCTTATTGATTTGAATCTGTCTACTGCACTCCATCTCTTCTATAGCCATCTAATCCAAACTACCCACATCTTTTGTTTGGATGGTGGCAGTACTTTTCCCATTTAAACCACTACTAGTCCTGCACACTGATGTTCATAGCAACGTTATTCATGGTGGCCAGGACATGGAAGCAACCAAAGTGTCCTACGAAAGATGTTTGTATAAAGAAGCTGTGGTACATATATACAATGGAATATTATTCAGCCATAAGAAAAGATGAAATACTGCCATTTGCGACAACATGGATGGACCTTGAAATAATCATACTAAGCAAAATAAGCCAGACAGAAAAAGTTGAAAATCACATGATATCACTTATATGTGGGATATAAACCTAAAAGCAACAAATGAACAGGACAAACAAATAGAGACTCATGGACATGAACAATAGACTAGTAGTTACCAGAGGGTTGGAGGGAGGAAGGAAGAGGAAAGTAGAAGGGGTAAAAGAGTTAAATATGTGGTGACAGAGCAATCTCTGGGAGGTGAACTCACAATATAAATATATATATATATATATATATATATATATATATATATATATATGCCTTACTGTTAAAATATAAAGCTGTCTACGGCCATGCCACCCTGAACAAGACCGATCCGATCTGATCTTGGAAGCTAAGCAGGGTAGGGCCTGGTTAGTATACTTGGATGGGAGACCACCTAGGAAGACCAGGCACTGAGGGTGTAAAAAACAAAAAATAAGGGATTGTAAGCTGACAAGGTCCTTGCAAAGTGAAGTCAACCAAAGGTTACCTCGCCTAAAAATATATATATATACATATATACAGCTGAAACTTACTGGATTTCGTTAACTAATGCCACCATTTAAAAAAAAATAATTAGTTGAAAAATTAAATAAAAACTAAACCATCACTAGTCCATTCTCTAGAATGCAGGGTGATTTTTTTCAAATTACAAATCTGACCACTTCATTCCACTACTGCTTAAACTCATCAGAGGCTCCCCATTAATCTTAGGCTAATGATCCCAATGCTTACTATTGCCCACAAGATCCACCCCTGGCCTGGATCCCACCTGCAGCCCAGCCTCATCTTAAAACCATACTTCCACTTTCCTTCTGCAGGTTAACCACATTGGCTTTTTTCTTGAATGAGCATGTTCCCTCAAGTCATGGAACCTAGAGCATACAAGCTCCTTGATCTTATTCATAACATCCCTCTTTTGCCTCCTCTTTTAGGTTTTATCTCACCCTGCAGTTAATTACCCCGCTCCTAAGTTCTCCATCTCCACATTTATCATGGTTGTAAATTTCCATTAAACTGTGGAATCCTTTGATTAATGTCTATTGCCCTCACTGAACTGCAAGCAGCCACATGAAATCAGGAATCATGTCTACTTTTGTCCTACCACTGTATCTTAAGTCTCTCACACATTTAACAAATATCTGTGTATCAGGAAATGTTCTAGGGACTGAGGACCCAGTAATAACAAGACAGAGAAAGTGTCATCTGTTGTGGTGCTTACACCATAGAGATAGGAGACACATGACAAACGCATTTTTAAAATAAGAAAAATAACAGATAATAATAAGTGCTATGCAGAGAATTAAAATAGGATGATATGATAGCATGTGGCAGATGTTTACTTCACAGTGAAAGAAGAACTTTTTGGAGTGGTGAAGTTGAAAATTTCAGTTACAATTTGAATGACAAGAGATAATTAGTCATGTGAAGATCAAAGAACATTCCAGGCAGAGGAAACGACTACTGCAGAGACTGTAAGATGGGAGCCAACAGCTGGCACAATGCCAGGGTCATTATGATTGTTCAATAAATATTAATTGACTGTTGTTACAGCAAATAGGCCGATAAGCAGAGTCCAAGGAGGGGTCACTAACTCAGGCTTCTCTTCTCAAGGCGGTGAGGGGTGGAAGGGATGAAGAGAAAGGGGTGTGTGACATGAATGGTTTCTGTTGTGGTTGTTATTGACTGATAGATCCTCAAGACTGCTTTCCAAGCAAGCGAGGTGTGACACATTGATTTTTGTAATTTCTATTGTGAGACAGGGATGACTAGTCTTATTGACAAGAGTGATTCAGTAACTTGCACACAGTGAGACTCTGGACAGGCTGAAGGAAAAGCTGCATCTGCTATAACTGTTATTTTTTTGCTCAAATTATAGCTGACTCCAAGGCATTGCTTTGAACTAGGCACAGTGTCTCATTAAAACTATTTTCTTGATTTAAGATTCCCCTTTCAAAGTTCAGCTAAGTGTGTAAACAAATTCATAATATCTAGAGGATACTTCGAACATAAAATATAATTTTTAAGTCTAGAATCATCACAAATCTTTTTTCAAGCCCTTGGGTACTCTTTCAAATTGCAGTTGTCCTTGTTTATTTTTCTCTTCCTCTAACTCCAGCATAACAATAAAACTTTGCACATTGACTGATGAATAAGACATGCTCTTCTCCAGGCAGAAAATGGGATCAAAGCAAAGTATGTTACTCAAACCATCAGCTTTTCTATAAAGCAAATGTTTCTTTATAGGATGAACTAAAATGTTAAAATATTTAAGGTTTAAAAGAAGATGGTCTGGAAAGTCCCTTAAAATTATTTAACTGCATAAATAAATTGTCGTATTGAGTAAGACTTTTAAAACAGTTTTCAATTTTTTTTTTTAGAATGACTGTGTGTGTGTGTGTGTGTGTGTGTGTGTGTGTGTGTATTATGAGAAGAGGAGAGATTTTGGAAATTTTCTAAATAAAATTATTTAAATAAAAGAGCCTTGTGTCTTTCTTTTTGAAAGGCAACTCTTGATGACAGAACTTAAAGATGCTTCAATTACCTCAAATCATTATCACTGATGAACTAATAATCAACCCTGTATAAACCGATTCAACTTATTCAATGGTAGTTCCTTTGGGAAAGTTACCTATTGCCCCCAAGCTTTGGCATCCTAATCTTCAAGATGGTGATAATATTACCTCCCTCACATTTAGATAATGCCAACAGCATCTACTATATCGCCTACATGTAGAAAGGTAAAGTTAATTTTTATTAGCATGATGTCTTCTTGTGAGGAGAATGAGAACTTACAACTTGAAGGTAGGTAGAGCGTTGCGTGTTTGGATGAAATACACAGGCCACAGTTGCTGACATCACCAGGCGGTTGGTTTTCTGGGAATGTGACCTAAGAAGTTGTTCTCCATCCTAGCTGATTGTCAGATTCACCTGGGGAATATTTTTTAAAGGACAGATTCCCAAGGGAATCTGACAGTCAATGAGGTTTGGGAACACTGAGCTGGAAAACATATTAAAATCCTAATACTCTTGAGCATTTTTCACACATTCCCTCTTATAAAGCTCATGATGACTCTTATTGTATTGAAAGGAGAATGGAATTTGGAGTTAAAAGGACTGAACTTTTAGTTTCCACCATCAGACTATAGTGGCACAAGATACTTAATTTCTATCATCCTCACTTTCTTCACCTATAAAATGCAGATGCCAAAGCACCTGCAAATATAAGGCACCATTATTAAGAATGAGAAATGAGGTGTCCTGTGTCCTGAGTGTCTTTATTAAACAGTAAAGCTACGTAAAAACATGAACATCTGAGGGAAGAAAATGTGTGAACATGTGTGTGTGTGTGTGTGTGTGTGTGTGTGTGTGTGTGTGTGACAATATTAAAGATAAGATGGACCAAACAAGACTTTAGGTGGTGTCACTTTTAATCGCACTTGTTTGTTTTTCAAGGTTTCCAATTGTTTGAGTGAATTCAGTAAAGAAATATGTTTCAAATCTGAACTCTAAAAAATTTATCTTCTAAAATAAAAGATAATGTTTACATATTAAATTCAAGTATTTGGGGAAACTACTATCATTCTTTAATGTTATATGCTGCGTTGTGAACTATTCTATGAGTGCTTATAATGAGAAGCCATTATGGGATTCTCACCCCTCCCCTATAAAATAACTTTAATTTTTGGTTGGTTTTACTTTAATAGTTTCCATTCTTCTAAATCACCACCTAAATTAGATTTTATAGTAAATGGGAGCATTTGTAAAAGAAAAGAACGAAATTAAAAAGTCATGTTTTTAATGCATATGCTACAGAAACAAATTTTTTTCCTACGGATACAGAATTAACTTTCACTTATAAGCCTAGATTACGGGTTATAAGACAATGGCAATGGTTCTGTGAAATTAGTGTATAACTGCAAGGCCAGCTTTAAGAAGGATGTATATTACACTTCACCTAGAGACTAGACAGTGACCACTTACGATCCAAGCATAAAATGTCCTCCTATTATTCTCTTAACCCTGGACACTAAAAATTAGAGAGCAGGTGGAAAGAGCAGGAGAATAAAAGGGACACACTCTCTGAGACTAAATTAACCCACAAACATGAAGAAGATCCACTGGCACCTAGAAAACATCTCAGAAGCAATTAGGAGACAGTCCATTGAAAAGGTGGTCACTGTAAAATTGGATTTTGACATTGTAAAGATGTTTGGAAGGACTTCAGAGAGGTAGAAATCTATTTTGAAACAGGAGCTGAGTTCTGAGCTGATACAGGGACTAGAGAAAGAAGAGTTGGAAGAGAATATTTTAGCTATGTACTTCAGCCATGTCCGATAGAAGGGATAACTTGTTTCTTTTTAAAATCCAAATTATGAAATTTGAAGAAATCTAGGAGAAAGAAGTGTACTTTATCGAGCTAATATACATTGATCAAAGTTATTCCTAAAGAACATTTGCTCTAAGTCAGAATTTCTCGATCTCTGTATTCTTATGCCATTTGGTTTCCTACGAATGCAGCCACAGAGAAACCTCAACCATAATACGCCCAAAATATCTCCTGTTGAAAATTAATATTAACTTTCTGCATTACCATGAGGTCTCCTGAGAGTTTGGTTAATGTCAATAAATCTTCCAGAGGCTGACAAGTATCATGGAGGTAACTATGACAAAACAGAGTAATCAAGAAGCACCGCCTACCCCATCAAACACACACACAATCACGTGCACCAACACATGCAAAGAACACCCTCAACTCTGAGAAGCCTTGGACCTCAGGAAATAATATCCTCAAAATTAGAATCCCCAGATTTAGCAAATAAAAACACAGGATGTTCAATTAAATTTGAATTTCAGGCAAACAACAAAAATATGATTAGTATAAGTATGTCTTCTGCAATATTTGGGACATAGTTACATTAAGAATTATTTGTTAGTTATTTGAAATTCAAATTTAACTGGGCCTCCTGCATTTTATCTGACAACCCTTCATAGAAGTCTACGCACCCAAGATTCAAAAACACACTAAAAATTAAATGCTGTCACTTTAGACACTCAACTGGCCCCAACAATAAGAATCCAATCACAGATTCCATTACTGAAATCACATGATGGCCCTCTGATAGGAGGTAATCATCAGGGAGGTAGACTGGCAATAGTAACTCGAATTTATGCTGTTAAAGGCATCAATAAAACCTGTCTTTGTTTGTCCTACAATATTTAACTGAGAATTAATAGAAGTCCTTTCCAAGGAAGCACAGGATAAAAGGTGCTGACACCACCTCTCTGGGAGGGGAACCAGTCAAGACAACATAGAGGAGGAAAAGGTAAACATTCTAAGACAAGAAGGAGGCCGAGGGAAGTCCATCTGAGGCAAAGCTGGATGGACTGACACATAACCAAAGGAGAAAACAAAGGACTGTCCTGCCTGCACCCTCCTCCAAACTCTGGGTGTATCCCGAATATTTAACTGTGACAGTTTCTTAAAGCACTTCACCTTAACTCCCTTCATGATGTCACTGACGTGACTAAAGGCCGTGTGTGTATGTATGCGTGCGTGTATGTGTGCATGTGTGTGTGTGTGTGTGTGTGTATGTGTGGTTTCAGAAAAAAATGTCAGAGACTATATATACCAAGGTGCTAATAGTTATTCAAGAATAGTGAGATTATAGTTTTTAATATTTCTCTACAACAAACATAGAGTTTTGAATAAGATTTTATTGATAAGGGAAAGAGAGAGAGAGAAATCCTGCAAAGGAGATTCAGACAAGGAATCTCCTATATTCTCCACCTTTTGTCTGCATGGCAAGCATTAAAATATGTTGTGTATCTCTGCAAATTGCAAAGCTGGAAGGTATCTTTGAGGTAATAGAGTTCCTCACCATCGTATAGATGGAAGAAGCCAGGCCTAGAGATGCTTAGTATTGTGCCTAGTCAGGGTGCACAGCAGCGAGGCAAGCAAATCAGATTTGTTGATTCTTAATCCAATACATTTATGAGGTAGCAGGAGAAGGAGCATTGTGACAGTTTAAGGTTCTACAGTGTCTCTAATCAACTCCATTCAAATATATATATATAATATGAGGTTTGGGGGGCTAACAAGGAAAGGATGGAGTTAGCAAAGTTTGAAAGCATAAGTCCAATCAACTTGGGGACATTGTCTTCGGTCAGTGGCCAATCTCCCTGGATGCACTGAGTCATTATGCATCTGTAAAATGCGCCTTTTTTAATGCTGGTCTCTGCACTGCATTTTCCCACTTCATAACGCCCTCCCCTGGGTGAAGGCTGCCTGGTAATTGAATCACCAATGGCCTCCTCATCTGCTCCCAAGACAGTAAGGGAAAATTATTATTAAAACCCTAGCTTTTTCCATTGTCAATTTTTTAAATGTAGCTAACTGATCTATAGGCAGCATTAAAGAAAATTTTACAATGATACATGCCTCCAAATTGCCTTAGGTAAAGTGAATGTGACAACATCTACAAAGTCGTTTGAGCTCCCCAGACACAGACATCAAAAATGAACAGCAGTAGTAGCCTTGCACTCAAGAAACGTTCCTGCTGAGCCTGGCAGCACTCCAAACCATTAAGTAACTTCCCTGCACCCCATCTGTATTTCTCAACTAGATGCGGAAATTGAAACTAGGAACCAGTAGTTTGGGGTAGAAGTAAATGCCAAAATTGTTCTGCAGCATGGGTAAGAAAAAAGGTGAGAGGTGCAAAGGGGAAGCTCTACGAGCAGGGAGTGTAATGAAATTAACTTTCAAACTGAACTTCTTCCTTTCCCACGTGTTCTAAACCTGACATCTTTCCCATAGGCCTGCAGATGGTGCCCCTGGGGTGGCGGTCACTGATGTCTGAAGGGTAAAACTGGAACTGAAACCCACATCCTGGCACCTGCGGGATCAGCTTCATTAAGTCTTGGCCCTTGCTGGTTTCCAAGAGCGTCCCCAATAAATGTCACTCCCAACAAGGATCCTCTAGAATGCTACCTTCTCTTTAGCAGTCCAGTGTTAGATTTTTCGGGTATCTTAAGTCATTCTTGGACTCTCTTTAGAAAAACCTAAGATACTTCTTGATTGACACATCTCATCCAGCAAAGGGAAGTTCAATGACTAATTTATATCTTGGTCCTCAATGAATACCTTTTATTTTTAAAAATGACTTCAATTGCCACAAATTCATCGCTCTACCCTTCCCCGGATAGGGTTTCCAGTTTTTATCCTGACTGTAATGAAAGCATGCAGAGGACACATCGGTCAGACAAGCTAGTGGTTTTATCATGCATAAATTGCCATTTTCTGCTGTTGGAGCTGCCTCCCTATATAAGGAAAATCTTCTGAAGAATTCTGTGAATAGCAGAAATATTAGAGCTTATCCGCAGTAGGTGGAGGAAAGCTGCAGAGGAGAGGCAAAACTCTACTCCAGGAATCACTAAAAAGGAGAAAGGCCATGAGGCTTGTCCACAATGCTTTTTCCATTTTACAGAACAAAAATCCTAGGCAAAGAGAGGATTGCTTGCTTAGTTTAGGCCAGCAGCCCTCCAACCTTTTTGGCACCAGGAACCAGTGCTCCTATGAAAATCTAATGCCTGATGATCTTAGATAGAGCTGAGGAGGTGATGCTAGTACTGGGGAGCGGCTGCAGATACAGATGAAGCTTCACTTGCTCCCTCTTTCACCGCTTACCTCCTGCTATGAGGCCTAGTTCCTAACAGGCCATGGATTGGTATCAGTCTGCGGCCGGGAGTTTGGGGACCTCTGGTTTAGACAGCTTAATTATAAAGATTCCTATAAATACTTTTATAATACCTAAAGCACATTATAGTTTTTACTGAAGCATTTAGCATTGCTAAGCAATTATCATTCTAACAATTTAGGAGCCTATCATGCTTTAAGAAATAAGAAACAGAATGTTAATTCTGAGGAAGACCCCGGGCTGGAGGCGAATCCAGGCGACGGTTTTATACTATTTGAGCACAGCAGCTCTTTGCTTAGTAGAAAGAGTCCTTAATCGCAAGACAAACTTGGCTCCAGAGTGGAAAAGCCTGTTTTATTTCAACCTCAGCTGTCTATTGAATACCTATTGTCAGTTAACGCCAGTGCTACGCTGGAATGCCATAGAGATGGGTCCGTCCCCTTTTCTCAAAATTTTGAAAATCTAATAAGAGTAGAGGAAGAACCAGCTACAACATAATGCAGAGTAAAGTAGTCTCCAAACAGAGCTACAGGTGAGGAACATTTGAGACCCAGAGGAAGTAAAGAGACGACCAAGGAAAATTTCAAGACTTTTTTGTCCAGCATTTGCTTTTCAGCTGCAGTCACAGGTGTGAGCATTGTCTTTCCCCCCAAAAAAAGAATAAGCTATAATTACAAGATTGAGGTAGAGATAAATTTTGTCCCTAGCTGGTGCTGGCAAGGTGAAAATAGTTAGAGGAAATCCACAAAGGTTTCCTGGAAGAAGGGTGGACAGTCAAAGAACAAAGTAAGACGAGGTAGGGCTTGCTGTCCAGGAGAAGGGAGATTTGTTCATGCACACTGGACGGTCAATGGGAAATAAATAAATAAATAAATAAATAAATAAATAAATAAATAAATAGGGAGGGAAAACAAACAAAAAATAAGCCATTTAATCAGTGGCTTTGATTTGATCCAGAGATAACCAGAGATTTGATTTGATCCAGAGATAAGCAGAGGTAGAATAAAACCTTCAGAATGAGCAGAATAGAAAACTTGAGCAACGTGGTGCTCTCGTCGCCAGCCCTTTTCTGAGAACTTCCTACACGTGAGATGTCATGCTTCTTGCTAAGTCCACAAGGCAGATAATTGATAGCATTTGCTCTTAGGGTGACAGGAAATGCTAAGTGAGAGTTACATTTAAAAAAAAAAAAAAAAAAAAGTCCTTTCGAATGCAGAGGGCAAAGTAATCGGAGACCCAGACATCAAGAGACAAGCAAGAAAGGGGCTATGGTAAACCAAGAATGGGGTGATCGGAGCTCAAAAGAGAGAAATAGAGATATGGAACCCTTTCTAGTGAAAGTAAAGAAAGAGCAATTCGAGATTATGGTAAACTGCTGAAAGATACTCAGATGAAGCATAATATTCTGTGGTCCATGACATGTTCACCCACAAACACTGAAACCACTGGGCCCCAGGGACTTTTCCAGGATGTGAAATTGCAAACAGGTCCTCAATGAGTTAGAGAACAGTTCATTGAAGGTATATGTGTGTTTTTAAAAAAAATCTTTTTTTCACTTACATTCACCATACTTATCCTACTCTGGCCAAAAGACAGGTCCCATTTTAGAGACTGGAGAATGATGCCTCCAGTACAAGTGATACAATTAATTAGCAACATCTCTGAAAAATGCTCATCTATACATCATGCATTTATGTGTTTACTCTTCAGAGATATTGCATTTGTGTATAATAACAAACAGGGTGTATGTACCTTATATCTAGCATGGAACGGGCGTGATTTTGTATTTAGAAAATATAAAATCAATTTCTTTTTAGAAAATGCAATGGAAATTATTATGCTCATTCAAAAAGTGCTTTATTTATGCAAATATGCATTGTATTTATGTGGTAAATAATTTATTTACTTTACAATGCAATCAAAATTCAATCATCTCTCAAATATCTTACTGTCCTCTTTGAAGTACCAAATGTATTTCATGCTTTCCATTTGGAATGTAAATAAAATACCTATAAGAATTTTCAAACCACTGTTTTATTTTGTTTTTAATTATCTTAGTACCCCACCCCACCCCATTCCCCACTTAGCAATCAATAAAATTGTTGTGGATATCTGGGCAGAGGTGAAAGTAAGCATTTACCATCTGTGGTAGATAGAATGTCCACATACTAATCCCTCAAACCTGCGAATATGTTACCTTACAATTCAGGGGTCCCCAACCCCTGGGCCGCAAAACCGATTCGAGTCTGCAGCCTGCCAGGAACATTAGGAGGTGAGCAGTGGACAAGCGAGTGAACCTTCATCTGTATCTGCAGCCGCTCCCCAGTGCTAGCCTCACTGCCTCAGCTCCAGCTCAGATCATCAGGCATTAGATTCCCATAGGAGCACCGGTCCCTGGTGCCAAAAAAGGTTGGAGACCACTGCCTTACTAGGCAAAGACGTGATTAAGTTAAGAACCTCAAGATAGGAAGATTATCCAAGTAGGCCCAACGCAATCACAAGGTTCTTATAAGACAGAGGCAGGAGGATCAGAGTCAGAGAAGGAGATGTGAGGGTGGAGGCTGAGATCAGAGCGATGAACGTAGGATGATGTAGGAGCCTCTGGGTGCTAGAAAAGGCAAGGAAACAGATTCTTCCCTGAAATTTCCCGAAGGGACACAGCCATGTCAACCCATTTGAGACTTCTGACCTCCAGAACACAATAATCTGTGTTGTTTTAAGGCATTCAGTTTGTGGTAGTTTGTTACAGCAGCATTAGGAACCTAATATCTGATCCACACTGAAAGCCAAAATCCCGTGTTCACCAAAATCATGCTACTGACCCTCAGACAAGTCTACAGAACACACATGGAGAAGAGCTCCCCATGAATGAACAGGCAGTGAGGACTGTCATCTGACCAGCCACAATCATGTACAAGGAAGCTTTTTGAAGCCAAATGTATAAAATATAAATTAAAATCTAGGACTCTGGCCTCACCATGTTCTAATCAACTAGCAATGGTTAGCAAACTTTTTCTGTAAAGGGTCGAATAGTGAATATTTTTAGTTTTGTGGATCTTAACAGTCTCTATCACAACTAAATTCTGCTAGTGGGAAAGCAGCCATAGACAATGTAAAGATGAGTGGACTGGCTGGCTGAGTTCCAATAAAACTTTATTTATGATAAAGGTGGTGGGTCAGATTTGGCCACAGGCTGACTCCTGAACTAGGTATTGACATCAGTCAGTAATACACACAGTTAAATAGTTCTCCTTTACCAGGGCTTAATATTAGGAGAGAACTGGAGCTCAGGGATGAAAACCTTTGCCCACGCAAATGAAGAAACCTAGGACTCCGCATCGACATGCTAGAAGTGTTTAAGAGACCAGTATGGGAGACTTTGTGCATGAGACTAAAGATGCATTTGTCACTGGGTCTAGTCAGGGAATAGGAGTCTTACTTTTCATTTCAGGATCTTATGGGATAAAATGCATTTCTTCCAACTCACACTCACCCCTTGCTATTCTGGATCATTCCAGATTTTCTATGACAACAGTGCTTTTAGCCTAAATAATTGTTTGCTCTTAGTTTTGCTACAGCAAAGCTTAATTCCAGCTCATAGACTAGACTCATAGCCACTATAGGGAGACGGCTGACATGCTGCATGGCTTCCTTTGTTCTTTGTCTACAGTTTAGTTCCTGCATTTTCTACTCTAGAGCATATGAAATGTTTCAACTCCAGTTATCTCCAAAGGAATAAGACTTTCCCTTACTTCATAGTTCAGAGGAGACTGCATATCTATTGTGATGATAAAGATTTTTTAAAAGAAGGGGAGAAAAGGCTCTCTACAATAAATGTATTCTTGATGAAGAATTCCTCCCTGTATTTTCAGTTGCTGCATTTAGTATCTTTTACTCAAAAGAAATCACACGGAGAGGTGGGAAGAACAATGCAAAGATTCTCATTTCAATTTTGATCACTCTTCTAAAGTCCTGGAGTCAGCCTGAAAACAGGGTCCAAATAGCTACTCATCTTGCTCCACACCACTTCCAAGTGTCTCTCTGTCATTTTCCATCTATTGTGTTGAGCAAATCGATCCTTCAGCAGAAGGCAGCATCCTACACAATGAATTCTCCTGCAACAGTAACCTTTCCACTGGTTTCTCCATTTCTGTCCTGATGAGCCTTCTTAGAGTTTCGGTTTTTTAATATGGTATTGACCAGAGAGAGAGATGAAAGGCCATGGGAGCACTCTGTGTAATAGGTGCACTTAAGAGTCTGAGATACTTGCCAATGCATGAGATGAGAGAAACCTCCTACATTCTTGCACATAAAAATGATGTCGGGAAAAGTGCAGACTTGCAAGACTGAACTGACAAAGGTTTGAAATGGTACCTATTTCACAAAGAAATGCTGAAACGTTAACGGATGCCCTAGTGGTCAATTTAGATTAAAACACAGTTGCAATGACAGACATTCAATAGAGAAGTCAGGAGATGGGCTGATTGAAGTGACTAGGGCATAAGGACTAAATCTTAGCAAAATCTTTTTCTATGCATACAAATCTGTATATATGTATATACGAATGTAATTACACATACGTATATATATATACATGTAAATATAGTGATTATACTATGCTTTCAAAAATCCTACACATTGTTTTAAAATGGACTAAAAGAAAATGCCAAGTTATTAACAGTATGTGGGGTGATTATCAACATGCATTTCTATATTTCTAAATGTTCTGTAGTAAATAAGCATAACTTTTATTGTTTAAAAAAAATAGTAAAAACCCTCTTCTTCATCCCTTTTCTTAAAAATATAAGATGGGTTCTCGTCTCCTGAGATAGCCTGCTACGGAAAGACCACCAACAGGAAAGACAGCAGACAGATGCCTTATGCTTACTTGAGGGGGAAAAAAGCAATGCCCAAAGCCTTAATCCTATGCCCATTTTATGCCTAAAAGGAAAGGAGAGAGGGCAGAAGAGAGAATGTAGAATAAGATAAAGGTCTTAAAACAAAAAGTTTTTTTTAAAAAAAGTGAGTACAGGAACACAGGCAGGGTTTGTCAGACCACGAGAAAGGCCAGACTGGAGCGAAAGCCCTGCCCACGGGTGAGGCAGGTAGGATGCTGCTCGGGCTGCACAGCCCGGGACTGCCAGGGTTCCACCCTCTCATCCGGGGCCCTTGCATTCTCTTCACTCAGCTCCTTAAAGATCTGATGAACTTTTCAGAATGAGTTTTAACTCCTATGGGTCACCCCGTCCAGGGGTATTTGCATCGTGACAAGAGGAAAACCCCTCTTAAGGGTATGTGACTAAAACCGAAAGAATGAAGACCACCAATAAAGAAAATCACATATTTAAAAAGAGGGAAGAAAACACAGGGGGAAGGAAGCATTTGGAGTAGGTGGCAGAGGGGACCTGCCGGCACTGGCTACCTCCCCTCCCACCTATGCACCTCCACTAATGTGGTGTAAGTGATGGGTCCTGGAGCCAGAAGGACTCCACTTCTTCCTGACAGTGGAAATGCGGGTAAATCTCTAAGTTCACTTACCTTACCTCAATCGCCCATAAAATGGGCATAATAACAGTGTGTTCCTCATAGGTTTGACTGCCAGTATCAAATGAGCTAATCTATGCAAAGTCTTTGGTGCCTACCACATAGGACACAGGCAATAATCATCATCACAATGTGCACACAATACACATCTTCTATCTCCTAAGGGAAGTGAGCATCTTTGAACTTAGTTGACATTAGAGGGCCCGTGGATGTTAGCTCATTTAATATACTGATGAAGTCAGGTTCTGCATAGAAGAAAACTAAAATGTACATCTGAACACTTTTCCCTAGACTCCTGTAACCTCAGGAAAGTCCAGCGCCACCCCCTCTAGGAAGCCTTCTCTGATATGAAGCCAGAGCTATGAGCTGCAGTGAGAATTCCACTTACCCATGGCACTTTTCCCTGGTCACTGTTTAGTTACTAAAAACTCTTGTTAGCTTCTCTTTCTCATAACAAGAGAAAGCTTCTTCAGAGCAGCAACAATGTTCTTTATCACTGAATTTAATCATTATTTTCTCACTAATTCCTTATACAATATTGGTACGTAGTAGATGCTCAATAAATATTTTTGAATGACTACAAATAATAGTATTACTATCATTTAGTGAAGTCTTATAGTTTACAAAGTACTCATTTAATCCTCATGGTTAGTGTGGTACTTTCATTAACTGCATTTCATATACTAAAAAAGAAAAAACAATTCAAGGCTCAGAAAGGGAAATTATCCAGAATGTGTTTACACAGATACATTTTGCAAACCCAGGTCTGGCTCAAAACTCTTTGACACAAACTCCTCCTTAAATGGTTAGATCCAGGCCTGTACACAGAAAACTGGTGGGAGAAGTAGTGTTCCTACACAAATTGCTTATAAGCTCTATTATTTATATTTCCCTAATCTAACTTTGTATTTAATTAAATAGTAGATGTGATGGATATATTCTGTGTAAATCTTATTGCTAAGGACCTCTGAGGAAAGAATAGGTCAGCATATTTTAGCAGTTCTGTTTTGAGCAATGCTGGTGACAAAGGGAAAAATTCAATAAAGAAAACGTTGCATTAGGAAAGGAACATTGGGCTAACGGTAAACTAGAATGTTTTAAGCAAAACCAGACAAAACTGGATCTACTTATGCCTTTCTATGGTTTAATTCTTCAAAGTCCACGTGACAAAATTCAAGGAGAGTGAGAGATTAAACCATTTCTGTTCTAGACTTAAACCACTTCTTGTAAATTTGAGTTTGTACCCAAGAACTTCAGTTCTCATGTTTTTACCAGCTGCCTTTGTGCCATGAGAGTACCAATGTACCCAGCCAGGAGGAAGTAGCCCTCAGCCTGCAGAAAAACTCCAGGACCAAGAAAGGGACCAGAGAACTGGCATGATGTAGCTGACACCTAAGAAAGGTCACGGTCATCTGGGAGCTTTTGAAGTGTCCTAAGAATGTCGTCACATCTCTGAACTAGTCCACTGAAAACTGATTTCATTTTGATTGATTTACAGTGACACTACTCTGTCATATGTGGTATGTGTGATATGATTGCATGTGATTTTATATGTGATGTGGTACGTGTGTATGTGTGTATGTGAGACACAGAGATTGTAAATGTACAATGCGGTATGTGATTTTGTTTTGTCATTGTGTGTGTAATTGTGTTTCATTGTGTGTGTGTGCACGTGTGTGTATAATATAATGAGAATCTATGTCAGAGAAAGAAAGCAATTGCCTCTCTGCTCAGCTAGGAGCAATTACCCTCTGCTTCCACAAATCCAACAATGCCAACAACGCGCTGATGACAGGACAGGGCAGGGGAGGCTTCCTGAAGACAACCAATAGAGCCATTTGCTGCAGAAAACACAACTAAATCTGCATTTAGAAAAACCAGTTCTTATGTAAATTATAATAAAACTTGATATTGATCTTTGTCTATCAGTTTGGCAAAAGTTAAAGAGATCGATAACATCATCCAGTTTAGGCAAGGGTGTGGGAGACGTAACTAACCCTTTTATACACATGAGGTGAGAGTGCGTTTAGCACAATATTTCTGGAGGGCTACTGGCAATATGCACCACAACGTAAGTCAGGTACACTGTTTGATCCGGCAATTCCCACGGGGGGAGTTTATCAGAGGAAATGAAAGGGTGAGTGTGGAAAAGTGTAAGTGAAAAAACATTGCTTGCAACACCACATGTAACTGGGGCGATGCCCATCACGGAAGTATTGTTAAATAAGTAATAATGTTGCTGTCTGAAGGACAAGCTGTAGGTCTGTACACAATGACCCAGAAAGGTGCCTGATATATAGTATTAAAGTAAAAGACCATATTTTTAAATGAAAAGTGTTGTATTTTTTTGTTTTAGAAAAATAAAATCGTGTTCACATTTATAGAAAATATTTGGAATGATTTGTCAATGATTTATAAGAAAATGTTAACAATGGATTATGTCTGGGAGGCAGTGACATTGTGGGGAGGGTAGAGAATTTTTCTTTCTACTTTTATACCTACTTATTTTCCCCCAAAGAGCAGAGCACATATTATTTCCACATTTAGAGAAAATAACAATAAGAATGCTACCATGTGGGGGGTGGGGGCTTTTCCTGATGCACTGTGCATGGTAAAGTAGGTTTAGTTTATGTCTCTCCATTTCTGATTGGAGGCCATGGCCAGATTCCCAGATGATGCGAAAAACTCAATGTTTGACATCCCAGATTTATAAATCTGTTTTCCCACTGACACATAGCCCAGTATTTCCCATGGAGCCCGTGCACCTGCAGCCAGCTCAGCAAAACAAACAAGGAAAAGTCCTTTTCCAAGAGCCCAGCTAGTGCTAGGTGACAAATGGCGGTGGCGGAAGGGGGGGTGGGATTGGGCGGGGGCGGAGGGAGAGCTTTGGCTATTTAGGACCTTATAGATGGTTTAATTTGCTTCAATAGCAAAAATGAAAGCAAAGACTAAATATACTCTTACAAAAAGAAAAAAGAAAAAAAGAAAGCTCACCAAAAGGCATTAAGAATGTGTGCTATTCAGCATACAAACGCAGAGACCACCTATTTATGTACAGCAATAATGTTTAGATTTTAAAGTGTGTGGTAGAATAATGAAACTGTATCCTGCTTTCAACAATGCTGTAGATCTACCCAGTTGTTTGTGGATTTGTTTTCTGCCTGTGACTGGCTGAAACAGAGCTTTCCATCACTCACAGCGTGTCTGGTTTTCCCGGAGTACACGCCCATCCCTCTCCTCTGCATGGAAAGATAGCTTCTATTACACGCGAAAAGACATTTTCCATCTTACAAACCATAAAAATGTTCATTTTGTAACACGTTCTTCCTACCCTTATTATAGATTTAATATTTTTCTGTTGGCCTAACAAGTTGGGTTTTTTTTTTCATTTGTTATGTGTCTTTCTTCGCTATTATTTCCTAAAACGTTTTCTTCCTCTGTTCTCTCTTTACCACCACTGCCTCCTATTATTTTTTAATCTATAAATAAAATCCTAAATACATTAGACTCATTCTATTTAAAAGAATTCTGGGGAAAAAGTCTTTGAAAATCAAGAAATTATACAGCCAACTTCACCACTTTTCTGTTTTGTGAATTTCCCATTTTAATGTGGATTCTTTAAGAAGACATATCTATATTTTTCTTTTCCTTGTTGTATAACTATTAAAAAACCTAAGTAAAGAAAGAAAAGGAATATCTTAAAACAATTTGCAAATTAATGGCAAGGAGCCCTAATTCTCAGTTACAATCAAGGTATATGCATAACTAACCCATAAAATTTTTTTTGTTAATCCTGAAAACAGTTCTTCCTATAAAGGAAAATATGAATCTATTGCTGGCACTAATTTCTCTGAGAACACTCTTTGTCAGTTCCATCTGGCATACAATTTCTTTTTCTTGGGTAACATCAGGCTTTTTCAATCTTCCTGGCATCAACACTTTGTCAATAACCTGATAGAGAACACGAGGAAGCGCCAAAGCAAAAGTAAATCACGGCGATCATACACTGAGCCTGGAATTAAAGGAAAACAGCCAGAAATAAAGTTGATATGGTCATATTTCTTTGTACATGCTCAGATGAGAACAGGACTATGTGTAAGACAAACAGATGGGCAATGGCAAATACCAGACAAAATACATTACGAATGATTCTACATCAAGTACGGCTCTGTGACTGACTGCTAAGTGACCATATATGTGGCACGCAGCAAGCTCAGCCTCAGTCTCCCTCACTTGCTTAGAGTCCTGTTGTAAAAGTTTCAAACACTTCAGAGGTTTTAAGGAGGACTGAAGTCTTCCTTCATCTCGCTCACATTTCTAGCCAGAGGACTACTATACTTTGGTGGATATCTATTTAGTCCTTTTCCTGTGTCACCACACAGCTACAAATATATAGTAAACATTTATTTTCTTATTGTATTAATAGGCTCATAAACCTTTCGTGATTGTGGTAGATTGCATTCTTGTGGCCTGCTTTTGGCTCCTCGCCCTGAACAGACAGCACACATCGCTGCCTATTTCTATATGATTTGTAATATCTCCCAATAGGTACATTGTGGAAATTAGCATATGCAATTGGAATTCCCTATCTGAATCTCAGAGAAGTCTGAAATAATGTGATGGGAAAATTCAAGGATCGTCATATTAATTGATGGTGCAGTTCTCCAAATGAAGGAACCATGGAGAAGAGCCAATATTCCATTTAGTATGGCTACATAATAAATTACCCCAAAACTTAGTGCTTTAAAGCAACAGCCACATTTTATTGTTTTCTCACGTGGGTCCTGGAATTGACCAGGCCCAGTTGGACAGTTCTCACTCAAACTTTCTCCCATGGTTGCAGGAAGAAGGGTAGCTCATTTATTCACTTGTCTGGTACCTAGGCTGGGAAGACTGAGACACCGAGAGATCCTCTGACATTTTTCTCTACCTCTGTTTGGTCTATCCACACTGCGTCTCCAGAATGGAGGCTTCAGAGTAACTGGATGTCTTACATGACGGCTTAGACTTCCAAGGTGCATATTGCAAGAGAGAGCAAATCATGCACAAGCTGTACTGTCTTGATGGGCTGGCCTCGGAAGTTACATGTCATCACTGCTGCTGCACACTGCTAGTCCAAGCAGCAGCATAAGACTTCTTGCAAAAAAAATTTAAGGGAAGAGAGGACAAACCCCAACCCTTATTGAGAGTGTCTCCTTTTAAGTAGCACATGGAGAATGAGACATATATCTAACTATCTTTGGAAAATACAACCTGACATAGCCAGGTTCAGGAAAGCAGTAAAATGAGCTGGTAGAGATTATGTCAAAATCCCTGAGTGTTAAAAATTATTAATGCCATCATTAAAATAACTACTTAGTTAAATACTTTTACATAACCTACTGGTAAAATTTGAGATGACTAGTAAAAATTGAGTTGTAATTATTCTTTTCTTTATCATTAAGGGGAAGCATTTTACTCACCTTTATATCACTTTAATCTGTATATTAACAAAATGAAAAGGCAACCTACTGAATGGAAGAAGATATCTGCAATCATATAACTGATACCCCCATACACTATTGATGGAATATAAACTGGTACAGCCACTATGGAAAACAGCATGGAGATTCCTCAAAAAATTAATAATAGAACTACCATATGATTTTGTTATTCCACTTCTGGATATTTATTCGAAAAATATCAAAACACTAATTCAAAAAGATATACGCATCCCTATGTTTATTGCAGCATTATTTACAATAGCTAAGATATGAAAACAACCTAAGTGTCATTTACTCAGCTGTAAAAAATAAGGAAATCTTGCCATTTGCAACAACATGGATGGACCTCGAGGGTATTATGCTAAATGAAATAAGTCAGATAGAGAAAGACAAATACTATATGATTTCACTTGCTGGTGGAAACTAAAACACAAAACAAATGAAGAAATAAAATGAAATAAAAACAAACTCGTAAACACAGAGAACAGATTGGTGGTTGTCAGAGGGGAAGGGGGTTAGATGGGTTGAATGAAATGGGTGAAAAGGGTTGATTACATGGTGATGGGTGGTAGCTAGACTTATGGTGGTTATCACTTTGCAATGTATGTAGATAGAACTGCTCAGCTCACAGGCCGGCGTCCCAGGTACCTTGATCATCTGCCTGGCTCCAACCAGTTTCCTCAAACTACCCAGCACATAAAGCCTACACAGAGGTCGCTTCTACATGGAACCACTTTCTGTACAACAAATAAGAGAGGGACTGTATCGAAAAGGTTGGGAAGCCATGGGAGCTCTCCAGGGACTGCAGGAACTCTCTGGTGTTGGAGGGACTGGTGAGCACCACTGTTTAAATCCCCTCCACCTCCAAAGGGTGGACAGAGGCTCTCTCCAGGGGCTCTGGCCTACCTATAAGGTCATTGCAGGACATTTCCGAATACATCACTAGAGCTTATTTCCGCCCCATTCAAAGGAAGCCAGCAGGATCCACAGGGCATTACTGCTTGCAGCTGGCCTCCCCACCCAGAGCAGCTGCAGCTTGGCGGGCCAGTGCCCCAGACACCTTAGACACCCACTTAGCTCCTGCCAGCCTGTCAAAATCACCCAGCACACACAGCCTACACAGGCTACGTAAGCTACTTTTTTAAGACTGGTAGAGAGAGCTATTTTGTCTAATTCATAGAAAGTGAAACAAAATGAAAAGACAGAATAATATCTCTCAAATGAAAGAACAAGAAAAATCTCTAAGGAAAAAAAATCTAAGGAAACAAAGGTACGTCATTTGCCTGATAAAGAATTCAAACAAACGGTGATAAGGATGCTCACCAAACTTGAGAGAGGAATAGAAGAACTTAGGGAAAACTTCAACAAAGAGTTAGAAAGTATAATAAAGAACCAAACAGACATGAAGAATACAATAACTGAAATGAAGAACACACTAAAAGAAATCAACAGTGGTTAGAGAACACAGAACAGATCAGTGACCTGAAAGACAGATTAAGATTAGTAGAAATCAACCAGTTAGAACAGCAAAAAAAAAAAAAGAAAGAAAGAAAAAGAAGAGGATAAAACCATTATGGGACCTTATGGCATACTCATCTGAATAGTTAAAATTGAAAAGATTAAAATATCAACTGCTAGCAAGCATGTGGAACAACTGGAATTTTGGGACAATGCTTGTAGGAATATAAGATGGTAGAACCACTTTGGGAAAAAGTTTGTCAATTTTTTATAAAATTAAATGTATATTTACTTTTGGCCCAGCAACTCTATTCTTTGGTATTTACTCAAAAAAAAAAAAAAAAAAGAAAAGAAAAAAGAAAAGAAAGATAAAAACCATATGTCTACATTGTCCTATAAACAAAAAAATATTCACAGTAGCCAAAAACTAGAAACAACCAAATATGCACATTTTGCATGAACAGACACATAAAAAGTGGTGATTCCATACCATAGCACATCATTCAGCGATAAAAAAGGAACTAATATACACAGCAAATGAACAAATATCAAAAAAAAAAAGTTAAAAAAAAGTCAGACACAAAATAGTACCTATGATATAATTCCATTTATATGAAATTATAGAAAAGGCAAATTAATCTATGGTGACAGAAAGCAGACCAGGGGTTGCTTAGGGCTGGAGTGTGGTGAAGAAATGATTGCAAAAGAAGAAAAGGGAACTTTTTGCATTAATGAAATGTTCTATACCTTAATTGTCATGATGGTCACATGGATATATGCATTTCTATGTAAATTATAACTCAATGAAATTGATTTTAAAAAGACATAGTGATTCATAAAATGTTGAGAATGGGGGAAATGAATGTAAAATACCATCGGACTGAGATGAAAGCCACAGTCAGAGCAACAGAAACAGGGTCAGTCTGTCCAGTGACAATATGTGGTAGTCACTTCAAATGACAAACTTTGGGATTCTGTCCATAGGACCAAGTGGTACGGGTAAAGCATTCTGCTTTGCTCAATGTTTGACAAAAAAATTCCAATGAGAAGTTGTTAGGCAATATATGAGAAAGTCAGTTGTAAATATTTGAGGGAAAAAAGATTTTGAACAGGAAAATTTTATACTTTATACATCCTGTACATCAGAAGACCGAACTCAATGAACTTGAGATAGCTACCTGGAGATCCTATCCACAGGAAAGAGATTTCTGAAATTGTTCAAATAGTCGTAGCTCAACAGGAAGAAGAACACAGTCCTAGTCAGAGCTGTGGGGATCCTCCACTTATTGTACCATTACCCCTTTGAAAATGGACAGCTTTGGGTTGGAAAAGGCTCCCCACCGAGTCTGCAGTAAGTAAGTGAATAAATAAATTACTTCTTATCAGTGTTTATCTGAATTGGCTCCAGGCAATGCTAGTGTTGTCCCCTTGCAACAACAGTGGAAGAATTTCATACAGGCCGTGCAGCTGTCCCTACATGCATTACAACGAATCAGAGAAGTTAACTTATTGATAATGATACCCAGTTATTTTATCAGAAACTAAATGCGTGCGTACATCTGCATGGCTCCAGTGATAGCCAAGTGACTTGTTCTCTTGGAAACCTGCCTAACAAAAGTCAGGGTCATGACCAAACTCTCACAAACGTTCCTGACGCTTGTTGGGCTCAGCAAAGAAGAGTAAGAGAACATGGCTTCTTCCACTCTTGTTCCTTCATTTAACTAATAAAGGAGATTCCAATAATATTTTAGTTCAAAAAGAGGTGCATACCTCACTACCAGGAAGGAATGGTTTAGGGACGTGTGGTAGATGAATAATGGTCCCCCAAATTGTCCATACTCTACCCTCCAGAACACATGGATATCTTGCTTTACATGGAAGAATGGACTTCGCAGATGTAATTAAATTAAGGACCTTGGGATGGGGAGATTATTAAATATTCTTTTCAGCTAAGCAACTGCACAAGACTATAGGGTAGAATGAAAAACTCCCACCACGCATTTGTGTGACTTTCTCCAGGTGCACATCGCCCCAGGGTTTGCCCCTTGTTTTTTCATGCAGTCTCCAACTGCCACTTCATTCCAAACCCCAGTTCTAATTCCACCCTCTGTTTGAGGGTGCATTTGTTTCTTGTCACCCAGAGAGCAGGAAATGGAAGCAATCTCATTAGCATTTAGCAGTTCAGTATTGTGTAACTAATGCAGGCTCTGGTGGCTTTTCCGCGGGGCTCCTGCTCGCCACCACTTCGTCAGCGTTGCCATCAGGCATAGGCTGCAGGATGGTAAAACCACTTCTCTGCGGGGACACTGAGCTTGGAGGCCTGAGAGAAACACCAGAATCATTTCCTTGGGCCCCCTCAAGAGCCGAAGCCCTTTGCCCCGTGAATCAGTGATGACTTACAAGCAAGGACAGGCTATTTGCAACTCTCCGATTCCATGATTCCGTGATTCTCTTCTCCAGGATCACAGGCCAAGCAACAGCCCTGGACAGGTTGGAGAAAATGAGTCTAGAAGTGTGGGAGAGACCTGGAGGCCAACCAGAAACTGGCCTCCAATTTTCTTTTATTTATTCCAAGGAGGTAGCAAGAAAAATCTACTGCACTTTCTAACCCCAACTTCTCAATAGAGGCAAAAAGAATCACAAGTAACTGTTGCCTAAAAATCAATTTTGAAATAGTGGCTCTACAAAATATTGAACATGCAATTTTGTATTTCTTGATAAGTTGTGGCCAGAAAGTATTACTATAATTGGCATTCTGGATTTGTGTCTCCAGAGCCTAAATGTGTGGGGATGAGGGGCAATTAAAAGCCCTTGTTTCTGGAGCCATTTGCTGGCAGCTCATCTATGCTCAGTGACCATCTAGAAGACACCAGACCTGAATGCGTATGCACCTCATATCTGCCTCATTAATGGTTCCTGACACGCTGTTGATTTATGGCTAAAATCCCTCACAGTGGAGAATCTCACTGGTCTCCAAAGGTTCAAAAATAATGATGTGTGGAGAATAAAGATGCACCATTTATTTTATTCTTCTCTTGCCAACAGAGAACCAAAAAAAAAAAAAAAAAAAAAAAAAAAGTTATGTAAAGGCCCAGATAACTAAAAGGCACTTTAATACAATTACACTTTCCAAAGACTTGCCAAGAAAATATTTTCAGCTGCTGCCAAGTCAGCAATTTTCCAAAGATATCCTTACAGAGAAAAAGGGATTAATGGAAAAGAAATTACCAGGGGAAATTTAACTGTAGTCTAAAGAACAGCAGGTGGTATAGAGCACATTATTACTTTTTTATTCATTACTTGCCTCAGAAATATCACCCCCCCCCAAAAAAAAAAAAATCTAACATAACTGACAGACAGCAGCCGAGTACGATGACCTTATGAATGCCAATCTGTGCAACAATAATATCAGTGTGACCGCTGTGCTCTGCCTCATGACAGCCGTTAAAGCACACGGCAAGCAGCATCCTCCCTGGTGGGAATCTGAAGTGTCAGGGGACAGAAAGACTGTCCCAGGGGCACAGGAGAGGCCTGTGGGGAGAAATATGCCTAGAGCCCCCTCCCACCACCACCACTCACTCCAGCCCTGCTCCTCTCCTCCTCAGCCCGCCCCCAATTCTGTCATCAGTCCGACTCCCTCCCTTCTGACCCCCAGCCAAACGGGTCCTTCCTTCCATCCAGACAACAGGAAACACTGACCAGGCTTGAGCAGTTGGTCTCATGGGACTCCCGAGCTTTCCTCAAAGATTTTCATTTTAGAAGTTAGAAGATTTACACCTAGGGGTGGCTTAGTGAACCGTTTTTCATTGTGAAACGGACATGAATTTTGGTAAACTGCCGTGGGAAAAACAGGAGAATTATTCCTGAGTTTACATCAACTTCAATTCGTTCTGGAGCTGCTTATTCAGTTCGTGTGTTATTTATATTTTTAATTCTTCGCTCTCTTGCTCTCTACCTGTTTAGCCATTTTAATGCTCTCAGAACTTTCACAGTAGCATGACAAGGAAAACATTTCACCAGCGGATAGTCGAATACCAGAGTATGAAGAGAGACTTAAAATCCTAATTATTTCATCTTTTCAGCAGTTTAATACAGTATATGGTGGGAAAAAAAGAATAAGTCATTGCTTAAATTAAAATGTAAGAACAGTCTACACATTTTATTTATTTTAATATTAATCTTTCAAATGGTATTTGTTAAGTGCTTACTATATGCAAAATATTCTGAAAACAAAGTTACAGTAGAGCCTAGAACAACACAGTTTGAACTGTGAAGGTCTCTTATAAATGAATTTTTTTTTCAGTCGGTGGTTGGGAATCAAATATGTGGAGTGCTGACTTACGTCATGTGCAGATTTTTGACTGCATGGGTGGTCAGCACCCCTAAGTTCTGCATCGTCTGAGGGCTAATGGTATGTGCTGGAAGGGGAAGAACAAAAAAGATACATCATTTGCAGTCAGATAATCACATCTCATATTTGGTGAGTGCAATTTTCAAAGTAGCCTCACTTTGAAATAATATTTATTCCTTCAGTACTACATATTAAATATCTATTGTGTCTCAGACTCTGACAAAAAATTTGGAATACACATTAAATTGATCTCTGGCAGAAACTGAGTCCCATTCATTTCAAGTAAACATTCAGCTCTTAATAGCTACCATTCTACTAACTATTTGTTATATGCTAGGTACTACATATTAAGTACTTTGCTACTCATAAAGACAGCTAGAATTCATTGGGTTCAATTGAACCAGGTACTGTGTATTGCAAGACAGTTCTCAGTGGGTCTCTTGCAAATGGGTCCCTTCACGTCCCACAAGCAGAACACTGCCTGCCTTTGTTCTGGATTGTCTTTCAAAGGATGCCTGTATAATAAAACTAACAGCCTTGGAAAATAGAGATGGTCTTCCGCCATAGCAAAGGAGCAGATTTACTTACTGCCTGTTATGAAAAAAAAAAAAAAAAAATGAAGTTCTCCAAGATCAGATTTTCTTTCTGTAATAAACCCACTGCATGTGTAGACATTGCCTGGCCCTTGTATCTTTGTTTTGTGGGAAGTGGAGCTCAGATAACCAGCATAATTGCTGATCCTCTGCTATTGCTGTGATAGTAATAAAGTGATTTGTCTCTGACCCAGGAGTTTTGTGTCTTTTGCCAGCATCTAAGTAGGGTAAAATCTCAGACCCATCATTGTTCTTGATATTGCTCAGTGTTTTACAGATGCCACTTCACTAAATCTTCTCAACAAACTATTCATATTATCCTGATTTTAGAGATAAAGAATCCAAAGCTTAGAGATGCTCAGAAACCTGCTCAAGGTTAAAGACTAAGTCTTCCCCCTCCCACTTCTCGGTATGTTTTGTTCATAGTGGATGCCCTTATTTCAGCCTAGGATGTAGGCGTTTAAAGGTATCAGCATGAGAAATAATGCCTCTGAGAGAATACACCAATTAAGGCGCTGGGGCAGGCCTGGGAGAGAAATAATGAGAACTTTCCCAGTGAAATGAGTCGCTTTTGGCTTTGCAGGTCAAGCTCTGGGCTTGGCACTCAGGGCTAAAGTACTGAGGCAGAGGAAGGTTGAGGAGAGTAATTCTGGAAAGTGATTCTCTTAGAAGAGCTGTCGCAGGAAAAGAAAGTCTGGGCATGGAAGAAGAGGAGCCAAGTCAGAAGGAAGCAATGGAGTCAGGCTTACTGGGGAGGCTATCGCTGCAGCTCCAAACATCGATGGGACCTGAGACACAACCATAAACAAAATTCTCACCTTAGAGCTACTGAGAATAAAACGACCTGTCAGACTCCCAGATCTGACTCATACTGAGAAGTTGTTCTAGAAGTAAACAAAGCCTATCAGCTGCCAAATCTGTTAGCCTAGAGTTCCTTTTCCATTTCACTCAGAATGGTAACAGAGGCCCCATGGATGAGCCTTTTAATGTCCTCTCAGAGGCAGATCTACTGACCAACAGCACAGGGGCCTGAACGCTTCCAAAGCTGATAGGCATTGTGTGTCATGAGAGGAAACAGGGAGTGGGTCCCTTCAGATTTAGACTTCTGCCACTGGAAGATGGTGTGACAATGAGATAGACAGCTTGGGTTATCAAGGGAGTGTTTCAGAGGAAAATGTGAGTGTCATGAGACATCAAATGATTTTCTTCACACTTGATGGTTTATGTGTCCAAAACAGGAATTGCACTCAGGAGTGGGTCAGAATCCTAAACAGCGTATTTGGGATCATTTAACATTGAAAATGAATGAATGAATGAATGAATGAATGAATGAAAGGGAGGGAGGGAAGGAAGGAAAGAAGGAAGGAAGGAAGGAAGGAAGGAAGGAAGGAAGGAAGGAAGGAAGGAAGGAAGGAAGGAAGGAAGAAAAAGAAATTTTGTTGGCTCAAGAGGCACAGACTGCCTGCCCAAATTCTACCCAGACAATCCTAATATCTACACACTGAGACATTTTTTTTGTGATTCTTTGGGGAAAATTCACAAGTGCTATTAATAGCCTTTGACCTTAGATGTATATCATGGTCAAACAGGAGAAGTTATAATTAGGGAGCGCAGTCTAAGAGGTAAAGGTCAGACAACGCACTAAAATACCGCTTAATATACAAAGCACTGTGCAAAAGTGCTGATACAGGAGAAATGACTATTGATTAAATCTGGGGCTTCAAATCCCTGCTAATGCCATAAAACTTAATGGATTACAAAGGGAACATACAAACCACAAGGAAAGCTATGGGAAGCACAGCTTCAGTGACTCTCCTAATTAAGGCAACTGCAGAAAACATACACTGAATTTTTTTTAAAACTAAACCTTTAAAGAGGGGATAAAAATGGCATCTTTATTTATACTTGCCCAATGCAGCTTTCCACCTCCTCCTCTTGAAGATAATTTACTGCTCACATAAGGAACAGCCCTAGAGACTGAAGGGCTGTTGTGCCTTTTCTTTATGGCCAGCATCATTTGGGCTTTGAAAAGTTCAAGCCAAATGTCCCCAGGTCCTCAGACTCCCTGCTCAGTGCTGTCCATGTGCCCAATGGCAGCAATGGCGGGCCAGCTGGGGTCACCCCTTTCGGTTGCCTTTCTCTTTAGTCAACTCAAGGCCTCCAAAGACACTAATGTGAAAGGCTTGTTCTCTTCCTGCTTTGCCTGGTGAGGAAGATGACCGTTCAGCCTATTGTGACCAGTCTTAGCAATTCTCCTCAGAACATGGCAGAAGGACCATTCCACCCTGTGATGGCGGCACGTGCCATTGCCCCTCAGCTGCCAGGGTGACCCAACCAACACAAGCCTGAGCTCATGACTTCCCTTCACAAACGTTCTCCATTACACAAAACGAACACCAACTCTGGCTTACCTAATTAGAAAAGGAAAGTGCTGGAAGGATGATAGAGAGATCAAAGAACCTGGCTCCGAGAACGGACATGTATTGAGGGAGGCAAAGCTCAGCCAAGATGGGGGCAGAGAAATGGTCGTCTTGCAACTGCTCCAGGCACCACAGCCGTGGCAGCGCCACAGCTCGGCTCGCCACCACACTCAGCGACTCAGTGCCTTCTCACCCTCAGGATTAAGTCCCCCGTCCGAACCTGGGTCACACGCCAAGTCCAGACCTGCCTGGCAGCTGTAGGAGGGGACAGGTCGGGCCAACGGGCAACAGTGGAGAGACGAGGGGGCTCATGAAGAAGGATCCGAGCGGATGATCTCCTCCTTCTCCCCTCCATCCCCGTGAACTTCCTGAGATCCTCCTGTCACTATCTGGGTAGTTTCCTCTTATGATGACACTGCACTGTGGCACCAGGCAGGTCAGCTCTCTTCTTTTTAAGGAAGGACTCACTCGGCACCATCATTTCCCAGGCTCTGCCCAGGAAGGTCCCGAGGTCTGCGAAGCACCAGCTAGGTGCCAGATCGAGAAGGGCCTGAAGCCAGGAGAGCCCTGAAATTCTCTCTAAGGTCATTGATCTTTTCATTCACGTTTGAAACAACTCTCCTTCCAGCACTTCTTGCATGTCTTCATGTCAGCTTCAGAATTTCCACGTAGAGGGGTGAGTGGAGCAATCTGCTTGAAAAGGAAACTAAGCCTTGAGGCTGTATTTACATAGAAAGTCCCCGGTTGGGGGTTGGGTTATATGTTCCAAATCAGTTTTTAAAAACAGCACATTTCCCTCAAGCTATACTCCACATAACACATAGCACCGTTTCAATTGTCCTTATCTAAGAATGGGCAGTTCCTGGAGATTATGAGGGCAAATGGCCCCAAATCAACCCATGACAACACAGTGGTTCTTGTCTTTTTCTAGATCCTGTCAATATACTGAGTGAAAAATAATTTCTTAATCTCTCCCTCCATCCTGGACTGAAGCTTGTGAGCCAGCTCGTGGGAACCACCACGATGGAGTGGCTGCCAGCCCATGTTGTCCAGCGTTCTCAGCAACGAGGCTTCTTGCGCTCACCCACCCGGGGATCTCCAGGTGCTCAGGCCCATCTCCCACATTTATTGAATCAGAACAACAAAGGCTGAGGCTCAGACACAGGCATCACAAGTCTGCAGGTGGTTCTGGGCTGATGAGAAAAATCAAGCTGGGATTTGAGTTGGAATACCTACGTTCAAGTCACGTCTCTGCCAGGGGTCATTTACATGGCTTAAAGTGAGTCGCTGAATCTCTGAGCATGAACTTTCCTCATAAGTAAAATGAGGACGGTGATAATGCTTGCTGTCCTCCCCTCTAAGGGCATGACAAGGACCAATAAAGTCACAGGCCTCAGAAATCTGTAGCTCCGTACCGATGTCGGCGTCACCACGTGAGGGACTTGAGCCCTCATCATTCACAGACTCGGAGGCCTTCCTGACTCATGAGCCCAGTGCCCCCTGCCTTTCCCTTTATCTCAGCTTGATCCCAGCTCTTTCTATGGCGAGGAAGAGATTCATCCAATTGACCTCAAGAAATGAGTTTGTTTTCAAACGTAGCTGTGGAGTAGAACTAGAACTGGAAGAAGAACCAGGAAGCCATC
Organism: Eidolon dupreanum; assembly: GCA_028627145.1. NCBI lineage: Eukaryota > Metazoa > Chordata > Mammalia > Chiroptera > Pteropodidae > Eidolon > Eidolon dupreanum. The sequence continues at coordinate 27,695,074 of CM053517.1, read as the reverse complement.
AGAAACTAAGGCAATTCTACGGCCCCTCAACCATCTCCAGCACTTCCTCACAGGCCATATAGTTTCTCTGGCAGAAAATCCTCACCAGCCCCCTCTTAACCCCACATGGACCCTCACCAACCTCATGGGACCAGCTCCACCTTCTGGGCCCCTATGCCGCCTCTCAGTTTTGGCTCTAGTCACCAACTATTCTCAGCATTTTCTATGTCAAATACCTGAAAGAAGAAATAAGACTGGTAAGGCCAGCTCCTGGGTCAGTGGTCTAATGTGTCACTTGCCATTCTTGGGTCAAGTGCCATGCCTGTCCCAATAAAGGTTACAAGGTAGGCAGGGATAGGGAGGAGAACAGGATCTCCCAGTCTATACTGGAGAGGCTACACTGAGGGAGGACCGAGGTCCAGCAGGCTCTACAATTCACATCTCTAATATAACGTCACAGTTATTTCATCTTCAGGAGTGAAGCAGTGGGACCAAAATGTTCGTCTTGGCTGCAAAAAAATCATAAGATTACTTTCCTAGAGTGCAAGTTTATAAAAAGTTATGAAACATACGCAGGTTAGCAACACCAGCCACAGTCTGTAGATAGGGTCCAGCTTTGAACTGGTTTGGTTAGAGGCCCAGGGCCCCAGACATATCATGTATGTCTCAGCTGCTTCCCTGATCCATTATTTGGTGACTTTTCCCAAAAGAAAATGAGATTGATTTGGCATGAGTTACTTTTGGTGACAAGGGTGTCATGAAAATGCATGGAACAATGGATAGTGACAACAAATGACAGCTAGTGACTACCACTTTATTTTCAAGGCGTTTTCAAACCATCTAACATTTTTTTTAATAGTAAAAATTAATGGTCAGCTCAATCCTACCTAATTTTTAGAAATTATCTTTTCTGCACTTTGGAAAATTTACAGAACATTGTGCGTCTCTAAATGTCTTCATTTCATCAGTCGCCATTATTCCTCAGAAATGACTAATGAGCGTCTGGCATCCATTTGCACATCTTCCCATGGCTCAGGAATGTGATTCATCCAGGTCTGAGATGTGACCACGTGAAAACAGTGAATTCTTTGTTTACCATTCTGACCTAGTATGGATCGCAATTCCCTTTGAATGTTGCTTGTGTGGGCTTTCTAATTTTGAAATTCTTTTCGTGGGTGAAGAATATAGAAACAAAACAGGACTTGAGTACTTTTGCTTTCTCTTTGTCCTCAACAGTTAGCATTATACCATCTGTTGCAAGAAGCAGGTCAGAAACATTCCTTGTTTTTGTGTCTCCAACATGTTAAATCAAAATCGAAATGTTACTGTCCTTAGCATTTGGGGGAGTCTCGGTGCCTTCTCATCTGCAGGTTTCCTAACGCAGGGCTGATTGATTTAAGCCAGGCTTTTGTGTTCATTCGGAGCCGTGAGTCCCTCCCTCGGCGTCCTGTGATTGTGCTGCCCGTGGATCCTTTATCTGAGCTTCTCCATCTATCCTCACTGAAGTCAGTTGTAATCGCAATGTCAGAGTCATGTTTTTTTGGACCCCCGTGTTTCTTCCCGGTTAGTGTTTTTGATAATGAAACTAATACCTATCTTTTTCCCTCACAGTTTTCAGTCTGATTCCCCCAAGATCAAAGCATGTGTCTAATAACCGGCACCCTTGACCGTCACAAACCCCAGCATGACAGTCACTTCCTTCAGCATTCAGATCACCATCATTCGCTCATATGTTCTCTTCTTTGTTGATAAGTTAAGCCCCAAGTAGCTGTGCATTGTTTTCTCAAACTTCCAAGAGATGAAATGATCTCCAAGGCATAAATGTATTGGGTGCTCTGTTTTTGTCAGGATGTACTGTCCTTATCCTCCCACCAAGTCAATATCTTGTTTCCATGCCAACTTTAACTTTCTATTGAGAAGTCATCATCTGTGTTCCTTTGCTGGATAAATGTCCGACAATATTACTACCTTTTGTCCCTATGAAAATGTTCCATGCCATTTATTAATTTAACAAATACTGATTAAGCATTTATTATACTGTTAGTTTGCTAGAGCTACCACTAACAAAATACACAGACTGGGTGGCTTTAACCAACAGAAACGTATTTTGCAAGAGTCCTGGAGGCTGTGGATCTGAAGTCAGGGTGTTGGCAGCGTTAGTTCTTTCTGAGGCCTTGGAACCAGAGGTCTGTTCATGCCTGTCTCCTTGCCTTGTGCATGACTGGCTTCTCCCACCATCTGTATATCATCTTTCCTCTGTTTGTATCTGTTTCTAAATTTCCCCTTCTCGTAAGGACACCAATTATATTGGATTAGAGTCTACCCTAATGACTTCGTGTTAACTTAATTACCTCTGTAAAGCCCTGTCTCCAAAGATGATCACATTCTGGCAGCTAAGACTTCCACATGTGAATTTGGGGGACACAATTCAGCCCATAATGTGTACAATGAGCTAGGCCCTGAGCCAGGCCCTGGGAATATGGTAATGAATGAAACAAAGCCCTGCCCTCGAAGACTTTATTATTTCTGCTCTGGTGGGAACTAGGAAGGTTGAACAGTAAACCATAAATAGATGTGGTCATGCCAGATAGTGCTATATAAAATGTAACCCTGCCAGGACATGGAGGGTGATAGATAGGAGATAGTGCTGGGAGCCCTTGTAATTCTAGGTAACGGCACATCTAGGTAAGGTAAGCCAGCTCTGTGATTGTATAAGAAGCATGTACTCCAGGCCAAGGGAACAGCCAGAGCAGAGACCTGAGGCTAGAGCGTGGTTGGCTTGTTCAAGAAACAGGAAGGAGGAAGTGGGGTAACGGAAATGACAGCAGCAGTGTGGGGGGTCTTGTAAGGATTCGGATTTTATTCTAAGTAGTATGGAAAGCAATTGGAGGGTTACAAACAGAAAACTGATGGACAGAAAACGTTACTAAACTTGGATTTTATGAAATATAATGTACACGCTTTCTGGGAAATATATGTCATCCTCAATAAAAATGCATAAACAATTTTCTGGTAGACTTCATTGAAATTAAAAATTCCTTCTGGGGATTTCATCACCCACCTGCCTGACAATGGGTCTTGAGAGGAGTCTAATTGTCTTATCGTCTTCAGTTAAACACTCACATAAAGTATCTCTACCAAGAGGGAGTCTTTGAATTGGCTTTTTCAGAAGCCTCTTCCCTTGTGGCCCAGTTTGAAATTAAACTTTGATACATGCTTGTTATCAATTTGTCTAAGAAATTGCTTTAATGAAGGTAATCACATTTACATTTTGAAGGATCATTCTGGGTACTGGATAATTCACTGTAGCATTTGCATTTGGGTGTGTAACTTCTATTATACCTGCTTCTTTTGCATATTAAGCACAATTTCCTCTCTCTCTCTCTCTCTCTCCCTCTTTCTCTCTCTCTCTCTCTCTCTCTCTCTCTCTCTCTCTCTCTCTCTCATAATAGTCTTTTAATGAGGCAAACACCACTTTGGCAAATCCCACTCTATAACCATCAAAGTATGTAATAACAGCAAAATCTTTTTTTTCATTTACTTTTTATTTTTTTAAGTTTATTGGGGTAACATTGGTTAATACAACTATATAATTTTCAGGTGTACATTATAATTTGACATCTATATATTCTATTGTGTGATTACCACCCAGAGTCCAGTTTCCTTAAGCTACCATATATTTGATCCCCTTTACCCACTTCACCCTCCCCCAACCCCCCTATATTTGACTCCCCTTATCCCATCTTCCTCTCTTCTCCTCCCCCACCCCCTACCCTCTGGTAACCACTAGTTCATTGTCCATGTTCATGAGTCTCTGTTTGTCCTGTTCATTTGTTGCTTTTTGGTTTATATCCCACAAATAAGTGCTTTCATGTGATTTTCAACTTTTTCTGTCTGGCTTATTTTGCTTACCATGATTATCTCGAGGCCCATCCATGTTGTCACAAATGGCAGTATTTCATTTCTTCTTATGGCTGAGTAATATCCCATTGTATATATGTACCACAGCTTCTTTATCCAACCATCTATCGTAGGACACTTCAGTTGCTTCCATGTCTTGGCCACTGTGTACAAACATCTTTTCAGAAATGGGTTTTTAAGTCTTTGGGGTAAATACCCAGTAGAGGGATTGCTGGATCATATGATAGATCAACTCTTAGCTTTTTGAGGAACCTCCATACTGTTTTCCATAGTGGCTGTACCAATTTGCAGTCCCACCAGCAGTGTATGAGGGTTCCTATTTCTCCACATCCTCTCCAACATTTGTTATTACTTGTCCTGTTGATCATAACAGCAAAATCTTAACAAGATGCAAAAAGAAGTAAAAATAAATCTACTAAAATTAAACTATATTATCCCTTGGCATGAACATCCCTACAGGATGCTGCCATTTGTTTTGTGTTCTTTTATGCTAAAGGTGCAGAAATAACAGAGTCATGATTTAGTTTCCCATTTCAGGCTTCCCTCT
>CM053517.1:27582321-27690127 GCA_028627145.1 Eidolon dupreanum | reverse complement strand
GGAACCAGGTCTGGCTGGGTCCTCAGTGCCATTCTTTACTGAATTCACCCCCACCCCCACCCCCACCAACTTTATTTATTGAAGAGTAAATACTTGCTAGAAATATAAATGTACTAGCTAGTTGAGATTTTATTAGATCATGGAACACAAAGAACAGATGAGTGTGGGACACCAGGAATTGGGTAGGAAAGGAAGGCAGCAAAGCAGAAAGAGGGAAAAAAAGAGAAAGGGACAAAGAGAAAAGATAAAATTTGTTTAAAATTTTAATAAAAAAATCAGTATGTCCAAAGTAAATTGTACTCGAAAGATAAAACCACATGAATACATTTGAAGTTGGAAACTGTTAGCGCCACATCAAGTGACTGGGAAATTGGGGGCTTGCCCTGACAGGGGGTACATATACTAAAAACTGGAACTTGGAAATTAGTAACTAATGTCATAGCAATGATGCGTTTTTTCCAAAGGAACTGTATCATTTTTCGCTTAGAAATGTCAAGCTTTCTGTAATCAATGTTACTGCTGGTCCTTGTTAATCTAAACTAAATATTTGTAAGGTGTATCATATAATATATCAAGTCCCCTCTAGTTCCAAAATTCTAAGTAAAGAGCATTATTAAAAATGCCTCCACCGTATTGGCTGATTTTTATTTGATGACTCTTATTTGACAGTCAACTTTTCACAAAATCACCTTAAATTTGATACATCTTTTCTTGTAAAAATATTCCAATTTTTACGTTCTCAGTCTTCAGTCAAAAATCCACAAACCACTGGTGGTCACAGTACAGGAGTAGGAAGCATGACTTTACACATGCATCCTTCCTGGAGTTCGAACACTCCATTAAGTGGACGTCTTAGGCTCCCAAGAACCCTAGAATTCTCCCTCCACAAAGCCATAATTGTGGATCTTTGGGGTCATAAAGAGTGGCGCTGAGTTAGGTTAAGAGGTCAAAGAAAATATTATTCATATACATCAAATGCAAATGGTATAGCTGCATTTATACCATGAAAAGTGTCAAGTATTTTAGCATTATTGCAATTTAAAATACTTGATCCCTTTTTTAAACTAAGTCACCTGGCATACCACAGGTTAACTGAAACATTAGGAAAAATTCAGAATCACGCTGCCAGGCTCAGCCTAGCTCAGATGCTGAGGTTTTCTGATATTGACTAAAGAATTAGGAACTAATTATCCATCTTCAAATTTTAAGGTAATTGCAAAACAGAGATACTGAAAATAATTGCTTGGTCCGTGTGCTGTCTGTCATCTCGGAGTTTGCTGGCGCTTCCATGCACTGCTTCCCTGTCAAAGTAGGATGTAAGCCAATCTCTGGGAACACTAACTTATCCCCCTTTTGTTATGCTGTAGAAAGTTAAGTGGTAGATTCATTGAACTAAAATAGCATTGACAAACACTACCAAACTCATTTTAAAAATCAATAGGAATCCAGCAGGCGTTTCTACTGAACACTTAAGTGAAAGTTTAAATGTGACCCAGGAGTTCTTGCTTTATTTGTGTTCGTTATTTAAATATTGCGTTGATAGTGTAACTGTGGTTGCCCTAACCTGACTTCTGGCTCGAGAAGTTGTCACTCAGGCAACCTAGAGCTCCAGGCCCCAATTCACCAGGAACAACTGATGGTCTTTTCTCCTGAAATAATAGTGGTTCCAAGTCTCCCTTCCACTCCCATCCTCTCCCATCTACCTCTGATTCTGCCCTAGGATAGCTGTCCCCAGAGAAAGACAGCAGCTACTGACCGCTCTGGAGCAGACAGCGAAAGACACGTACAAAAACCTGGCTCTGCGAGGTCAGCCACAGTGTTGAACGGATCACCATGGATGTTCTCTCTCCCCATGAGTCCAGCAAGTACACACGCATGCGCACACATGCACTCATACACACACACACACACATCCTCTCATGCACTTGGTCATCCCCAGGGCTCATGGCACTTTTCCTCAGAGGAACAAAAACCCAGATCTTTGTCTGCTTTCTTGGGCTTTGGAAAAGTCACTCACTTATTTAAGCTTTTGTGTCTTTGTAAAACATTTTTTAAATGTTTGAAAATTGTTAGGAAAGAGTTAAGCTATATAAAAGGTATAAAAATAGAATATAATGTACACCTGTGAAATTATCACCTAACTTCAAAAAGTGCATTACCATTGCACTTGAAGTCCTCTGTGTACCCCTCCTAGGTAGAAAAGATAACCGTCATCCAGTTTGTTGTTCAACTTTGCATGCATCTCGTTATACCTTCCCTAAGTGTCGATGCTATCCAATATGTAAAAGTGTTTTGTGTACATAAAAGTTAAAATGCTGCATATGTTCCTTGGCAACTTGCTTTTTCCTTTAAGATTGTATTTATGAGTCATATATATTGAGATGTGTAATTTACCTCATTCTTCTTGACTATTGCACAATATCGCATTTTATTTGAATATACCATAATTTATCTGTTTATTCTCCTGTGGATAGTTGTTGAAGTTACTTTCAATTCTATGTTCTTACAAACAACACTGCTACAAAATTTCTTGTATTTATCTCTTCCTTTAAGACAGAGACACTAAGCCAGTATGTTGACAACTTGGGGCACACATGGGTTATAAGTATGCTGAGGAATGTATCTCTCGCTCTCAGATTGATCACATTAAAGTCTAGATTGACCAGAGCCCCTCACTCATCCACTCTACCCATGAGCTGCCTCACCTGCTTCTGGCAGTGCATGCCGGGAAATCAGAATCAAAACCATCTGCTCTCATAGTCAGTTGGGGCACTGAAATTGGAAACCGGATCTCACTGTCTACAGTATTTTGCTATTCCCCTACATTAGCATTACTTAACTTCTCAGGAGTCTCTTGCTGAGACAAATTATTTGATTGTTCATTGCAGAAACTTCCCAAAAGACTCATTAATTCTTCAATGGAAAGCACCAACATTGTTTTGCCCTCAGAGTCTTCAAACCTCTTGCTTCACAATCCTTGCACCACTGTTTCCATTAGCCCCAGACTGTTTGTCCTGATCCTTATCCAACCCTAATCGACTTCCCACATTGAAGGACCTGCCTTAAACTAGAATTCCATTTATCAATAATTTAATCTCATCTTTCCCCTTCTGAGATGCTGTCAAAGTTCTGTATTAGTGATGAACAATAAACTAAACTTTGTCTTATCAACAGGTTGTGTTGGTGATATTTAGGGAGCTGGTATTTGCATTTAAGAAGAATATTAATATTTTCAACATGTGGCATGACAGCAAAAGCTTTGGGAAGCTTGGCTATAGAGTATATACCCAGGTGTGGAATGGCTGAGTCTCATAATTACATTATCAACTTTACTATTTATGGGTCAATTGTGTCAATTTAAGCCTTGTTTTCTCATCTATAAAATAAAATGGTTGGACAGGATGATGCTTAAATTCTTTTTTGAACTTGAAAATGATTTCGCCTTCTGATTTATAAAGGAACTCATTCTAAGAACAAAAAATTCCACTGATTTTACACACACACATTTGTGTGTGTGTGTGTGTGTGTGTGTGTGTGTGTGGCAAAACATTATCTAGCTTATCTTGTAAGATAAAGTATTTTAAAATGACTTTGATTAAGAAAGAAAATGAAGCATAGAGAAGAAAAATCACTTAGTTTTTCAATTATCTAAGAAATGGAAAAAGGAACCAAGCCTCCAAGCTTTCTCTAGAATATCCTATAAGCACATCTCTTTTCATAAGTTCTACTGATAGGATATCCATAGCAGGAATATCAAATACATGGCACATGTGCCCATTCCTCCCACTCCCTTGCCCTTGGCAGACATTACAAAGCAATTACAGCATCATTCCACCATGCATAGTCTATTTCAGAACCCTTCTCAATGCACTGCTCCAGACAGCCAATACTAGCCAACTCTGGTTGCTTCTACAATCCGAGCAACCTGTTTTACTTTCTGCCTTCTCCAACTGTCCTGTCATAAATTCTAGTGGAATTTTAACCTGAAGCCACCTCCAGTGACTTGCTATTCTCCAAACATAAATGCTCTTCAGTGCTTCCGTGCCTTTGCAGATGTTTTCCTCAGACCTGGAATCTCCTCTTCTCCCTTTTCGGCCTGGCCAATGCTCACTTCAAGGTTAAGTTTAAGTGTCACCTGCTCTTAAAGTCTGGGGAGAAATGTCTTCTTCGACAGTGAGGCATTTCCTTTCCTCAGTTCCCACAGCATCCCATGCTTCCTCCATCATCACGGGTATCCCACTGCCATGGAGCTACTCAATTGTCTTCTTCCCCCAAAAGAATGAGTCCCCTGAGGGCTGGGATTTGCATTCATACAACTTGTCACAGTACCAGGTGCAGGGTTAGTAATCAAGAAATATGTGCTGAATTGAAATGAAATAAATTAGATTTGCTTGAACCTATAGAAATAGTCCTTTTTTTTTTTTTCAGGAAAATCTCAATTTCACAAAACTGTAATTTGTATTGGACATAACTCATTATTATATAAACATGAATTCATTTATATAATTCTGCCAGTCTTTTCTCATAAATAAATTCACAGATTAGGAAAAAACTCTTTTTTGCCAGATTGTATGTCATCTTGGGTATGAGAACTATTGTCACTGAATACCACAAATTGCATTTACTGTAGCTGGGAACATGGCTGCCCCAGCTGGCCCACCAAGTATGGGGCTGATGCCAGAGCAAACAGACAATGGACTGACTCGTTGTTTTTTATGTCTATATTGTCACCTGAAAGGAAAGGAGGGAACATAGTGACCATCTAATGGGGTTTGTCATTGCCATCAGAAATAATCTTCCAGGTCAGTGTAATGGTAAATGTATAAGGACAGACAGGGAAGAAGCTAGCACTTGACTCAGTGCCAAAATTGGTTACTTGAGAGAACACTAAAGAAAAGAACTGATGAACTCTTCAGAACTGTATCGCATGGTCGATCAAGAGTAGAAAGGGAATGGAATCAGCTCTTTCCTTGAGTAATTGTTTTTTGCAGTCAGGTCATTTCTTAAAAGGAAATTGTGTGGGAGTCGGTGATAAAGATGAAGAGTAGCTGAAAGGCAGGATATTTCTACTCCCTGAGTTCTATTTTGCAGCCTATTTTGCAGATACTAAAATTGGAGAGAGGAAACGATATTAGAATTAAAACGTCTTCTCCATGAAGATGACCAGCAAAAAGGATTTACTTAGACTGTAAAGATTTAGGAATTATGTACAACTACCCCTAAAATGAGAAGACCAGCACCAACAGGGAATCACCAAACAACTGTCAGATCACCCTCCATCAATCTAATTTCACCATAGGGTAGCCAAAGCAACTGGTTCGATAATTTTAAAGTCCAACTCTGTTGTCTTGGAAACAAAATGGCTCACCTCTGTTTGGAACAGATCAATTGCGCAGCAATCAAATTGCAAATAGTGCTCTCACTGGATTGTGTACCTGACAATTTTTGGACACAAGGATAATTAGAATACTAGGCAGGTTTTCTATAACAGAGGGTTAGAAACTTGACCAACACAAAGGATTAAGGTATTATATATTTGAAACTATACAATTTTCTATTTCTTTGGTCCCTTTCCAAACTCACGATTTCTTTTAACAAAGTTGCGTGTTTAATTGGTTTCTCTGCAACCAGGAAGACTGCTTATTTTAATCTAGGAACTAAAAATTTAATTACAAATACTGCATTTTAATCACTTGCCATGTATATACAATTTCTGAAAATGTTATCCATGTCTTTTTTATCTTGTATTCTTTTGAAAACAGCATAAATATTTTGTTAGAGGGGCTAATTTCGAGGTAGTAAGCAATTTGCCACAGTCTTGTATGAGAGGTCATGAGTGAGAATTTGAATTTCTAGAAATGTTAACGAAGCCGTTGGGAAGCAAAATGAAGGAAACAGAAGGTTTAAGGACATCGAAAGTGCTCTTTAAAATAAAAAGAAAAGCAAAATAGCTGGGAAAACATTTCTTTCCTGCCCTAACGCCTAGGATTAGAAGAATTACAATGAGTAAATAAATATGAGGAAGAAAGAACCGATGCACTCCTAAGCATGTGCACTCCGGCTCGTTCTCCCTTTTGCAGCAGGAGAGGTGACTCTTGTCCCAGGCCAGGCCTCCTTTGGAATCTTCACCTCTCCCACCTCTGAAACCCCCTCTCTCCTACGCAAATCAACCTCTCCCTTTCAGTGTGATCCTTCGCATCACTGACTGCACATGTGTAAGATTATCCCATCTTTAAAAAGAAAAATTCTCTCATCACTCTATAGTATTCCACTCCTCTGTAGCCCTTTACAGCTAATCTCTTGAAAGAGTTATCTAAACCCACGGTTTCTATTTCTCACCTCCCACTCACTAAAACTTATTATACCTTTATGGCTTCTATGACGAACATGCCATTTAAAAAGTATTTGACTAAAAAAAAAAAAAAAAAAAAAAAAATTGACTGCCATGTTGATAAATCCAAAAATAAATAAATAAAGGCTTTTTTAGCATTTGGCCTGCCTGCCAGCCTGTGGCAACCTCCAGCTGGAAACATTACTTCTCTTGGATTCCTTGACACCCCACTCCCCTGGTTTTCCTCCTTCATCTCTAGTGTCTTTTCCTTCTTTGCTCTTTTTGCCTTTAATAGACCCCATGAAAGAGCTCCTCCAGACTGTGCCCTCTACCGCCTTCCTTTCTTATTCTTTGTTCTCTCCTTAGGCAATTTCATCCAGACTTATGCCTTTGACTAGCATTTCTAGTCCCTGAGACTCTCAAAATCAAACCTCTCCCTTGAGATCCCAAATAACATGTTTAACTCCCACCGTGAAGTCGTCAGCTGAATGGCCTGAAGGCATCTTAGCCTCAAACTTGTACAATACTGACTTCATGATCTGGCCCTAAAACCTAATCTTACTCCAGTATTCTCAACCTCAGGGAATGGTGCCAAGCCGGAATCCTTGCTTAAACTTCTCTCATATATGTCCATGGCTTACCACATCCACTGTTAGTCCCCTAATGCACGCTACCACCGTCTCTTGCAAAGGCTTTTCCAATGGCTTACACGCCAACCCTCCTGCAGCATGGTGTCCACATGGCAGCCTGAGTGTCATTTTAAAACCAAAATCCGATGATGGAGACCCCATTATAAACACCATCGACGTCCCACAAATCATAAATTAAAGTTCAAAATCTTCCATGTGGACCACAAGGTCCTGCATGTCTGGCCCCTGCCCACCTTTCAAGCATCAAATAACACCATCTTCCACCTTGTTCTCTACTCTCCAATCTCACTGACACCTGCCTTCACTAAAGAATTAGCTCACCAGCTAAAACAAACTAAACTCACTAAACAGCAAGCTTCCCCTACCCCAGGGCTTCAGTGCCATTGCTCCCTCCCCAGGGGATGCTCCCCCTTCCTCACCCCACTCCGCCTGACTCATCTTTATGCTTCAGCTAAACCATCCTTTCTCCCAGAAGACTCGCCAGTGTAAATCAGGCTCCTTTGTTATACATTTTCACAGAAACTCGCCCTTCCTTCAGAGAGTTTAGCAGTGTTTTTACATTCATGAGCACAATCACATGCTTAATATCTGTCTCACACATTTCCCTGAAAGTTCCATGAGATTAACTCTAGATCCGTTTTTGTTCACCACTTTTTCCAAGGAGCCTAGCAGAACACCCAGCACATAAATATCATTTAAGAAACGTGCTTAATAAAGAAGTGTTTTTAAAGTATTTCACCTATATTTTATATTTCTGCCATTAAATGTGTGATAAATATCCAGGAATGTCTCTTAGATGACTCACGCAACTACATTGTGTGAAGCCAGGTTTGATAAATTGATCATAAATGTTCTGGAAACTTGTGTGGGGAGGGTAGGGGTGAGGGGACTGAGTCCATAAATTTTAAGGCAAAGGGTTGGGGAATCCACTAAACAATTCCCCAATAGGCACTGTGCTCAGTGAGAGAAATCACTAATGAGAATGTGCTGTGACCAAAAATGTGTGGAAGAAATAAAAGGCTGTGTACTCTTTCTGGCATCTAACCCTCTCAATTTACAAAGTAGGTAAGTCCCAGGAAGGTGAAAAGACTTGTCCAAGCTCCTGTAATGTAGGACTCGATAACACCACTTTATTTGTGTCCTTCCACGTACTTCGCACTGGGCTCTGTTCCCAGAGAACGTATGATAAAATGTATTAATTAAAAGGAACATGAGAGGTGCACAATAAAAATCATTCATTTAACACATATTTACACAGCACATTCTATCTTTGGGGGCCTGGATAGGTAGTGCAGAACTGAAAACAAGACAAACATGATATCTCCCCTCATGGACCTTATATTAAGATAATTATAGATTGTGAGAGTTGCTGTAAAATATATAAACAAGACAAGGTGACAGTGAGTCGTGACAGGAAGAAAATGCCACAGTCACTTTCTATAGACTGGAATGACATTGGAGTTTAGACATTAAAGGGTGACTGGCCTCTGTGGCACATGCGATTTCTGAACATGGCCTGAAGCGGGGGGCAGCACAGAAGAGGTGAAGGACAAGAGCTATGAACCCAAAGACGTGGGCTGAGGGCCTAGGGACCGAGCCTGTAGGAGAGACCTCGCCATAACTTCAGGGTGGTGGCAGCACTAAGAGCTCCATCACAGGATGTCTTTGGATATTGGGCTTCGGGGACTTTGCTGGGCCTGTTTTGTTACCTATCTTCTTTTTAATGTTCAACATCCTTTCACAGCAACTATATCATCTGATCATAGAATATTTCTGGGAAGATTACACAGCATGGCCCTCATGATACTGAGTCCTAGAGCCTCAGGGACTTACTTAGCTCAGACAAATCATCGAAGGCAAATCAAGGCCCGTCCCAGGGACTTGACCTCCAAGGCCCACACTCTTTCCACAAAACCACAGCAGATCAATTTTGTCCTCTACTGTGCTTTTGTTCACATTGTAAATATCAAATAATGTTTCAATGTTTAACTCAGTTCATGCCCTTTTACATACTTATTATATGCTCTTGCTAAATACTGTGATGCAAGTGAAGGGCTGATGGAGCTAATCAAAGGAGCACCAAATATAATGCCGAAATGCCTCTTGAACCTGTGCTCCTCCGCATCACTGCCCCACCTCTCTTCAGACCACAGCCTCGCATCTTGCAAGAATCACCTAGTCTCCCTGTCTTCAGATGCCCCAACCCTCCTATTGTCACCATCATGTGTACACACTTCAAAACTTGTCATTGTCTTCACTGAAAACTTTGATGGCATTCCAGTCACTTTGGCAGGGTTTTTTGATCCTGGTTACACAGTAGAATACCAGGCTTAAACGCCTAGGCCCTACCCCAGAAATTCGGACTTTAAGTGGTCTGGGGTGAGACTGTTATTCTTTTTTTTTTTTTTTCTTTCTATCTCCAGGTGATGTTACAGTGTAAAAATTCCTGATCTACCAAATGCAGTTGGCTCTCCTGAGCATTGCATTTGAATCCTTTCACAGGTGGGCAACAACCTATATTTCTTGTCTTATCTCTCCCCATTTATACTTGTTATTATAATCATTTTTTAAGGTATCTATTATCCCCATTAGAATGTGAGTCTCGTAAGGGCAAAAACCCATTATTCAGTTCTGTATCCCTAGTATTCGTCATAGTGTCTGACAAATAGTAGGCTCTTTGTGAATATTAGTTGGATGGGTGAATGGAAAATGGATGAACAGACAGATAGGTAAGTGACCAAATGGATTAATTCGGAACTAACCTGATCAGAGACCCAATGGCCTGCAATCCCATAGCTGAATTATCAAGACTAAGAACTAAGGCTCTTATTTATATCAATATGTATCAACTATTTGCCTCAGAAAATTCTTGTCCAGGAAGATAAAAGTGTAAAGTCTGTAAACCCTTGGTCTAGCAATCCTAAAGTATTATCACTCAAATTTGCCCATCAGATCTCCACAACGATATTCCAGCTATTTTCAACCAGACCTCCTAACCTTATAAATGTCTACCTCTGACATCTCTTCTGAGATTCCAGACGTTATCAGGGGCCTGTTCTCCCTACTTCAGTAAGTCATAAACTCAGCTTTGTTTGATTAATAAGTGACTCTAGTGGTCTTCAAGGGGTGTCAAGAAACAATACCTACATTCTTTTCCTATCTCGCAGTGTGGCTTTGGGTAAGTTAGTTCCACTGAAAATGTCTCTAGATGTGAAATGAGTCCAAGAACACTTAGCATATGTCTTCCTTACAATCTTTGGAAGAAGGAAGTGTCCTACAATTTTCTATAGCACTTTCTATCCCCGGATCTCAAAGTATTTTATATTTAACGGGTATATATTTGACATGGCTAACAGCACTGCTTCTAAAAGTGGCAGAAAGAAGGATTTCATAGTTCCAAGTACCATGCTGTCAAAGTCGGCATTCCCTAAATGTAATGACTTCATCAGACCATTACATAAGAGCATTACAATGGGAAAAACTGGTTGAAAATTAAGACCTTAAACTTGCTGCTAGTTTCCCAGTTACGAACTAAAGAATGCCTCCCAACTGCTGATTTATTTGACTTCATTAGAAAATCACACATGGATGGATTCATAATTACTCTAAAATTACAAGCACTTATTTATTAATGTTACCAAACTGAGGAGCAGTATACTGTCTATGATATGTCAATTTAAAATGCTGTGAAGCAAACTGTTACTCTGTGTTAATTATGTTGAACCTTTCACGTTTTGGATTCTAAATGGTACTAATGCTTTTATAGGCTTGGAACATTCTGTTTTCACCCTTCATGGAGAGAAAAAAAATATCTTCTTCCTTACTATTCATTACCTAACCACAGGGTAGATAGAAAACAGAAAAAAAAAATTAATACTACTTTCTTAAAAGATCACAAGCCAACCTGCCTTAGGCTCTAATAAAATTTGATCACAGAACAGACCGGCATTAGAATTTCTGTGCATGAAAGTGCTGGTTTTGGAAGTGTTCCTTTTCTGATTCTTGTTTTCTGGGTATTTAAAATGCAAAGAAAATGTTTAGAGAGTTAGTGAGCTAATTTTTTAGAAAAAGACTCTACTAGATTTTTAAGTTATCCCTGCAAATTGGAGTGCTTATAACTCAAAAGATATAATTTGACATTCAAATAATAATACTGAATATAGAAAAAAAAATGAGAGAAATGTAAGGCCTTCCATGAACTTGAGTTAATTACTTTATCCTTGCCAAGATTTAGTGAAACTAGATTTTTAATTACCAAAGAGGGTTCTGCAGGAAATCTGTAGTCTATAGGACCTTTCTAATTTTTACTAATTGACTAAAACACTCATGATGAATTATAAAATTTTGTGAATTGGAGAAAGAAATATGATTATTAAGGCAGTGAATCAAGCCAATTGTCTTCATTTTACATAGAACAATGTCCTTCAATGGTGACCAGAATACATCCTAGCACAATAAGCTCTTCGCTGAAAATGAAAAGCACAGAATAGTTGAAGCAGATAACTGCTCCTCTTTAGTTTTGTATTCCATTGTTGGTTTTGCTACTAATTTGTAGCCATAGTAAATCACTAATCTACCTTCATGTAACCAGGTCTCTTTCCACAAAATTAAAAGGGATGTTGTGAGATGTTGAGCAATAAAAGCAGAGCTGGAGTAGGTTAAGCAATATTAATTTAACTCAAAGTTGAGGTCAATAAAAAAGAAAGATAATGTTAAAAAAAAAACCCTCAAACCTCCCCTTACCCACCAACACCAGATTTCACAAAAACTGAGCTTATTATTTTGACAGTCTCCAGAGACCAGCCTTTAAACTCTCATTATAAAGCATCATCACAGGGAACAAGAGTGATTTTTTTTCCCCCATCACTCCATTAGCCCTTCTGGATCCCTACTCCCTTTGTGCAGACTAAAAAAAAATCCTTTCCTCCTACCTTCTAAGTTCTTCTAGCTAGACTGATAATCTAACTAAGAGAGAGAGGTTAACAGGAGAAAATGGACTATTTATTATGGATGTACATGCCTGGGGCATCATAAAATATGAGACCCCAAACGTACCGGGCAGTTGAGGTTTCTATGCCATTATGGACAAAGAAGAAAGGGGGCAGGGGTCTGAGATTTCGAAAGAAATCAGCGATTTACAGGTGGCCAAGGCGGAACACACATAACAGGCAAATTCTTGCTAGGAAACCTGGAAACAACGGGACACAGGAAACGTGGTTACCAGGCCCTTGCTGGAGCCCCTCCGTCCTGCACTAGGTGGGGGTGCTGAGTCTCTCCTGAGCAGCTTTTCCACCTGAATCTCTGAGGCAGGAAGGGGGAGGGCCAACTGTTCTCGCTGAGTCTTTTGTTTCTTAATAACCAGCTTAAAATCAATATCCCAAAAGGCATATTTTGGGGGCGGCAAAACTTTCATCCCTTTCACCTTCTTCCCACTACCTTATCACAGTGGGATGATTTTTGGAGCCAAATGGTGGAAGGAAAAGAATCTGTAGCCTCACTGGTCTCCCTCCCAGCTCCTCTCCTGAAGGGTCGGTCCCATCTTGGCATCACTTTGTTAGAGAAAAGGACCTGGAAAACTGTCACCACCAGTGTCTCTGTCCCACGGCCACCCACCTATGGATGCCAGTAAAACCCCTTCATTTGAAATTCCCTACTGGGCGTGACATAAAATGTATTGTGAGAAATCTTTCAGTGATTTTTTAAAAAAAATCTCTATTAAGAGAATATTATTAATTCTTAAAAAAAAAAAAAAAAAAAAAGAACAACAACAACAAAAGAGAAACTTCTCTGTTCGCCTCCAGGGCATTTATTTTTTGAGCTTAAGGAATCCAAGCCCAAGCCTTACAAGGAGCCCAGGACAACTCAGCTCTTAAAAACTACAGTCAAATCTCACCAAAGCTGGCTCCTTGGTGGCCGTTCCCAGCATTCTTTTCGGCAAATGAAAACACATCCCAGAGAGAAGCAAAGCACTCATCTACAAATTAGTTCCTTTGCAGTTAATATATTGTTGTTAGGATTTAATACTCTCATTATTTTTCATTATTTACAGCCAATGTATTCATGTCCCATGAAATGTTTCCCCTGAAATAATTTTAATCTTCTTATTTAGCTTGTTTTAAACTCAACCGCTTTGCAATAATGAACCTGCTTTCCTTAACTAACTCTTCATGGGGAGCCCACGCGCTCCTGCAAGGAAATCATCACTAATTTGAAATATTCAATGGTCTTGGGGGGACACCGGAATACCAGGAAGCTCAGTAGTCACCATACCATCAGTTCTTTCATGAGCTTAGCTTCAAAGCAGCAATCCCTTCTGATACCTTAAATCCTGTACGAATGTCTATCTACATGTCCCATACAGGATCTCCTCACTCTGTGTTTAGGACTGTGACAGTCAGTACTAGAAATGCACTTATTACCTCAAACAGCTCTCACAAATATACTTACAAAGAAACTGTCACTGTGCAGGACACCGGAAGTTAAGGGACATAAAAGCCACAGTCACAGGGGTCTCAAAATCCTCACAGGCAAGCAGAGGAAATCTCACAGGAAAGTTATGTCTAAGAAAAGATACAATGAAAAGTTCTGTGTGCACAAAAATATCATAAAACATTCCAAGATTAATTGCCAAAGAAGTAGTTAGACAGTTTAGAACAGTAAGAGATCACTGTAGTTTTGAATGAGCTGGGAAGTCTTCACAGTTTTAAAGATGTTTGGGCAAAATCTTGATAATGGGGCAAGGGTTGAATGGCTACAAACGGAGGAAGGCATTCTTAGTATTTGCAAGTCACTCGTTCTTTGGTTACCTATCATGTAGGTACCAATTGGCTCAGAGCATTACTACCCTAAATCCTTTCTGCTTAAAAACTTACAATAAGCAGGTCTTATGTCTTGATCTTTTTCAAAAGAAAACCGAGGCATAAAGAAGTCGTGGCAGAGCCATAATCTGGACACCCCGTATTTCCTAAGTCAGCCTTTCCACTCTGCTGTAATAGGTCTCCATTTAGCATTAAGTGGAGGAGATGGAATGAGAAAGAACCTGAAGAGCTGACACTTCAGGTAGACGGGTTCACGGTAGGAAAGGACCTGAGAAGTTGAACCAAGGGAAATAAGGACAGAAAGGTGGACTTTGGGGGCTCTGAGCACCATGACGGCCCCTCCTGGCAGACCCCAGCACACTGAGGGAGTGAGCGCTCCCAAGCCACAAGCTCTCCAGCCACCTGAGATGCCTCTTGCATTTATTGCTGCCCTTTCTGCTTCCCAAAGCAGTCAGTTTAGAGAATTTAAAGCTGCTTGCTCTACAAGACAAAGTCTCAGAACATCAAAGATGCAAGGACTCAGAGAAATGGGCTAAAGTAAGAGTAGTACTGGGCTCTCTCCCTCATCCAAGCCTGTACATCATCTGCCCACAACGAAGAACTAGACGCAAGACTCATCCCTCCAGCGTCTCGCTGTCTGTGTGATCTAAACCCAAGACTTAACCTTTCCGTATCTGAATCTCTCTGTGAAATGATCTCTGTGATTGCTGCTCAGACAGCTTACACAACCTCTAAACATCTCTGTAGATGTCTGACACCCCAGCCCCTAAATGGTTCTCGGAACTTACCTATCCCACCGGGAAAACTAGATGAGTACTTTCATCTAATATTTAAAAACGCCAAGAGCCCTCTCTCATTATGGCAGTTGTTTGTTTTATATCAGCTGAGAGAAACTAATGACCAAAGCTTCTGCTGATATCGTCACTTTTGAGAATTTGCATTTTACCATTTGGAACTGCATCTACACATGGCTGAGAAATGAAATTACCAATCTCCAGGAGATGTTGCATTTATTGACTGAACAACAGACCGATCTTCTAACAGATTTGCCCTAATTGGCACTGACATTAAGGTCTTTCCAAAGACACCCAGGCCTCACATTGGGAACCGCTATGACCAGAGCTATTTAACTAATTAGGTAATTATTATCCTTGGAAAGTTAATGTTTCCTACCATTTCCTCATTTAATACAATGGGATGTTAAATGCTCTGCTGTTAAACAGCTCACGGAGAGCCTGGTTTTTTTGATGTCAGCAGATTATTAATATAGAGATCCTAAACTCACCTTCATAGCACAACTATATTCCGATAGAGAATTTAAAAGCAGTTGCTTAAAGGGCAAAACTCTTGTTTGGTTGTTTGCTAGTTTTCCCTTCTGAAAGGCCTCATTAAGCACAAGAAGCTGAACAGCAGAGTTTAAAAAAAAAAAATAAGGAAGCAAAAACTGCCTTCCGAAATCCAGGAGTTCAAATGAGATTGCATACAAATTGCTGGAGTCTCTCTTCATTCAGCAGAGCAGCGATTATTCCTACTTCCATGTGACTTGCATGGCAAACACTGGAACGGAAAGCAGAGACAAAGAGCCAGGACCTGGAACAACAAAAAAATCACTGTATCCCTTTGCTTCAGCAATCTACCAGGCTAGTCTCTGCCTTGCAAATTTCTTCCACATGCTGCTGTCCATCATAGAGGCAGCTTTCATGGTGGCGGGGGGGGAGGGGGACATCAATTGTCATAGAAACAATAGCAGTTTGCGCCACCTTTGTGTAAGTGGATAGAAGACTTGATGCTGCTGTTTGGCCAGTTTCCAAGGACCCAGATTGGGAAACACTGGCCCGTTTAACGGGGAGCCCCTGAATCTCTGACAAGCAAACTGATATCCTTCAAGTGGGCTGTCACATATTTGCCTAGGACAGAAGGTTAAGTAAAATATAACCTTGGATGTGGGAACACTTAGAAAGACATATTACCCAACCCTCAACCTTCCTGCCCCTGAGGTCTAAGGAGGGGTCTGGAACCTTACACGTGGGTGGTCCGTGCAGTGTCTGGGGTCCCGGTGTTGAGCCCTCGGCCTCATGGGATTTGTTCTCGTCAGAGAAAGATGTAATCATCCCTAAGAGACTCTAATTAAGCTGGTGATTACGGTTAGCGCTGGGAAAGGCAACATCCCAAGGGTGAGACGGCGCTGCCAGGGACTGCGCTGACAGTGTACAAGGCCAGGTGGCTGTGGCCTTCCCTTAATTTACGGCTTCTTCGAGACTGCTGCAAAGTGGCTTCCCTCATAAATCAGCATGAAACTGTAAGCCCCAGCCCTCCACAGGGCGCTCTAAATGGCTGGCAGCCCCTGGGGCTCGCTCAGCACAGAAAGTATCCCTCTGAGAGGTGGGACACAGACCTGATGTATATGAAGCTCAGGTGAAAATGCAGGGCCTGTGTGTGGAGAGGGAATTCCTGTGAGCAGAACTCCCAGAAGTCTCTCCCACTCTTGATGCTGTGGTGAGTACTGAGAGAGTATCCAAGGATAGGGGTACAGAGCAGCAAGGAGGGCTTGGTGGTGAAACAAGCTGGGCAGTGGCCTGTCACCAGGCAGGGGTCAGCCAGTGAAGACCAGAAGGATCCAGAGAGGTGAGGGAGAGAGGTTAGGATGACACAGGAGCAGGAGGCAGGAGGGTGCACATGAGCAGAGACAAGCAGGCGGCCTAAAGTCTTCACAGGCCGACTGACCCCCAGAGCACCCTGGACAGCACGTCCGAGGCTAGTTCGAGACAGCATTCAGATTTACTCAGAAGTTTTCTATGTGCTCCTGCTAGGACAAGAACAAATTACACACCCGATCAGTTGGATTCAGTTTAGCTGCATGAGACAGAAAACAAAAAAGAGCCCAGGCACATGCCAGAGGTTGGCAGACCAGGGCTGCTGTGCTGGCTTTGTGGCAGTCAGGGACCCAGGCTCCTCTTAGCTTTCCATTCCACTTCTAAGCTGAGGGTGCTGGCCTCACAGCCCACGTCGGGAGGAACAAAATATCCTCCACCCTCAAGGTTCTTCTGGCTGGTCTAATAATCAAACAGATGTGAGACAGGTTAACAAGAAAGAATGACCAAATGTAATACATACATATGTATGGGAACCCACATACCTGAGAAAGTCAGAGACCCCATGTGCAGGAGAGGTTCAGAGATAGAAAGGGGGGTTGAGGTATGTAAGACATCCTGAGCTAGGAAGGACCTAATGCACCTTGGGAGATTCAAAGGGTCATCGCAGGATAAGAAGAACAAGTATTGAGTATATAGAAGTTTGCCCTGCCCCATAGATAGGTCAAAAGAAGGTATCACTGATAATCTCTTCAGGGCAAGGACCCTAATTTGAATTCTTCTAGGTAGTTAAAGGGAGGGGCAGAAGCCTCTCTTGAGTCTATGCGTAAATTTGCCTTTAGCTCAGAGTAATATTCATACCACTGACACACATCTTGAGGTGGCCCAATCTGAACCCCAACACCTACAATGGCTGCCATAGCTGCAGCCATCACAAGCACATTCCAAACAGCAGGAGGGAGGAGGAAGGGCGCACAAAGGTTTACCAGCAGCCACCGGCCAACACTTTCACGCAAAACTCACTGCCCAGAATCTACTCTCGCGGCCACTCCGAGCTGCCAGGTGTGTGCAAAACGCGGTCTTTAGGTTGGATTCATTGCTGCTCTGAACATTACTGGTACTAAGTAAAAGGGGAAATAGACAGTTTTAGGTAACTAGGAGTCTGCCAGCCAGGTATTTCTTCTTGGACTCTGATGATCTCTTCAGAATGTGTCAGTCCTGGTCATTAAAAATAAATAAATAAATAAATAAATAAATAAATAAATAAATAAATAAATAAATAAATAAATAAATAAATAATACAACTATTCTTCTACTCACTACTCACCAAAGTGGGGAAGGAGGGGGAGATTCCCACACCCACCCATCCTCCAACTCTCCAGACATCAACTGGAGGTCCTGCCATTCAGTTCTGATGTGAACAGCAAGAGTGAGTGCAGACCCCACAGGCTAAGGACTCAGCCGCACAATGGCCCCCTCCCGCCTCCAGTGCCAACTGCAAGCCCACACCTCCCACACTTTTGACCAACCGGCTATAAAACAAGGATCTCGGGGTAAGGGGGTTAGTAGACCAGGAAAAAGGGGTCAAATATGTGGTGACAGAAAGAAATCTTAACTATGGGAGGTGAACACAATGTAAATATATATATGCCTTACTGTTAAATTGTGCAGCTGAAACTTATCAGATTTCGTTAACCAGCGTCACCATAAAATAAATAAATAAATAAATAAATAAATAAATAAATAAATAAATAAATAAATAAATACATGCAATAGATGCAATAGATGCAATAAATATAAATCAATCAATCAATCAAAGGTTCCCACAACTCCATCATTTGGGTTCAGTAATTTACTAGAATAGCTCACTGACCTCGGGGAAACAGTACTATCAGTTTATCCTGAAGGATATAACTCAGGTACAGTCAAACAGAAGAGATGCCTGCGGCAGGGTGTGTGGGGAAGGGCACGGAGCTTCCACGCCCTTCCGGAATACACCTCACTCACAGCCCCTCAGAGCGTCCACCGCCTGGGAGCCCGCAGGCCCGTCTGTTAGGGTCCTTCCAGAGGGAGCAGTACATAGACGTGGTTGATGAAATCACCACGATTGGTGATTTAACTTGTAGGGGCTAAAAAAAAATTAACACTTTTTCTCCCACCATCTAAGTTCTGTTAAATGAGCTAATAATCAAATAAACAGGAGAAAATCAAAATTTCAATACAAGCACATGGGGAATTCACATAGGCATAACAATTCCAAAGACAGTGAGGTGACAATGGATGTGTAAGACATTAAGACATTTTGGACGAAAGACAAAGTGGGTGGGGAACAAGGTATTTGATTTCAGAGGTGAGAATGGGTGATTTACAGGTAGCTGAGGACGTGCAGAATACACGTGGCAGGCGAATTCTTGCCGGAAACAATGGGTCACGTGGGGTATCTAGCTAACAGGCTCCAGCCTGATTTCCTCTTATTTACCATATGTAATTCAAATTAGGCTAAAGCAGCATTTTGAGATTTTCTTCCTGAAGCAGGTTTCTCTGTCTGAATCTCTGGGGCAGAAAGGGTTTGGGGAGTTGAAAGTTTCTTTCTGAGTCTTTCTCAATAAACAGCTTAAAATCAATAACACCAAAGCAGCTTCAGGGGACAAAATTCTGGTCCCCTTCAGACTCAGTCTCCAGCCCCTTTCTTCTCCCTGGAGTTGGGGGGAGGGCTGCAATTTCTAACCTAATCACTTGGTTGGTTCCTCCGGCAACTGGTCCCCAACCTGACGGTATCAAAGGGCTTCCAGTCACAAGTCACCTCGTGAATATACAAAAAGACATTCATAACCACTGGAAATTCCAAGGGTCTTGAAGCTCTCATGTCAAGAAATAGATACTAAGACCAATTATAATAAAAAATGCTCTATCACCTCCATCACTCGGGAAATTACAAGGGTTTGAGAAGCTCTGTGCCATGGACAGGGCTCAGAGACCAAATATATATTTCCCTTGTCATCACACCTTCTGCGGCAAGGAAGTAAGTCATCGTTCAGCCCTTTGTCTCGCGAGCACAGCGCCTCCCTCTCAGAGGCTGGCGGGCAGCGCCGGGACCGTGGTCCAGTAGCGGGGTAAGAAGTTTTAGGGGCTCCCTGGAAGGTAAAGCCCCAGTGATGAGTCATCATCACCCCAAGATGGGTCGGTGTCAGCACTGCCCCTGGCCTCAACTGTCCTTGGCTTACACGAGCACAGTCAGTCTGTCAGCCTGAGCTCCTGGAATCGCGAGGAGACCACAGTCACGACGACAGTCACAAGCGGAGGGATTCAGGCACCGAGAACCAACTCTGCAAACTCCGTCCTCGGTGCTGAAGAGGCAAACGTTTAGAAGCATCCATTCCTCTGAAGGTGCATCCAGTCTCTCAAGCAAAACAACGTGTGTAAACTACAGGTTAAAAGACAGTGTGATGCGAGGTGTCGCCCGTGCGAGATGGTAGATTCACCTAAATCAGATGGGAAGGAAAAAAAGAATTCTGGGGTGAAATTCTGCTGGGTTTTGAAAGACAAATAGAAGTTAGATGGGTTAAAGAAACCAGAAAAGTGTTTCAAGCTGGGGAACAGCACATACACGTGTCAACATACCTAGGACACTTGCAAGAGGAACACTAGCGGTTCGGCCTGGATGGAGTTACGGTGAAGTAAATGGCTAGAGACCCAATCTTGACTCTTAATAACAGTTAAAACTTATATAATGCTTGTCATGTGGCAAATGCTGTTCTAAATGCTTTAGATATAACTCTTTTAATCCTCATGACACCTCTGTGAATAAATATCTTATTCACATTTTACAGATAAAGTAACTGAGGCCCAGAGAGTGAGGTCACATAGCTCATACGTGACAAAGGCCGAGTACGAATGCGGGCAGCCGGAATGTAGGGTCTCTGCTTTTAACCGCCACACAAAACGGCCTCATGCCTAGTCTGGGAAGGGGCTTCTGCCACCTGGAACTGGAACTTTATCCCAAACACAGTGAGGAGCCTTTGAAGAGTTTTAAGCCAAACAAATGGTGATGGGTTCAAATGTTTGACTTGAGGAAGTCACTCTAGAGATGGTTTGGAGAAGGCGGGAGGGTTGCGACTGGAATGACAGGCCAAACCCAGGACAGCTGGAACTGGAAGGTGCACAGATGCCCTTGGCTGAGTCAGTCTAGGAAGAAGCACTAACCTCACCATGAGTGTCACAAAGCCCAGCTGCCCCCGACAGGGGACAGGCAGCTGAGCCCTGCCTTCGAGGCCCAAGTCACAGGGCAGCACTTTGTATCAGCAGCACCTGGGCGCAGGCACCCAGAGCAGCAGTCAGCATTCTGGAGCAAGAATAGCTGGTTCCAGGACGGCTGGGCATGAGGAGGGCAAGAGAAGTTGCCCCAAAATCCCTGCAGGTCCGTAGGTCCTGAGCAGGGAAAGACCAAAATAGAGTCTTGAAGCGGAGTCCGGACACAAAGAATGAGCTAAGAACCTGGCTCTGGAACCTGGTCTCGGAGTCTCATAAAATGAAAGGGAAACCCAGAGTCTGACTTGCGCAGCAAAGAAGCCCTTAGACTTTCAGGCTCAGTTACATCGTTCAGATGGAGGCTCGGCAGCCTTCCTAGGCTGCAGGGGGAAGTGGCTGAGGAACGTGTCACCCTGAACCACCCACACAGCCCTAGACCTGGGCCAGCCTGCCCCCCAAACCCAGGCGTTTGTGCCACGGGGCCTGGGCCCCTTGAAACACATGGTTTAAAGTGATTCTAAAAGGAATCTGAGGGCGAACACTGGGAACATCCAAAGGTCTCAGCCTAAGGCACTTAAATGCCAACAGATGGATGTGGACGCGGCCACGCCACTTCTGCTCTGTCCGGTGAGCTTCATCTGGCTTCTCTCTCCAGGCCCAGCCAGTCGGTGGGAGCTGCATCTTCTCCACACTGACAGGAGCCAGGAGCCCCCAGGCCTATGGCGGGAAATGGGTCAGGCAGCAGAAGAGCTGGCAGGGGCCAATGGGGGGGGGAGCAGGGATTTGGGGGGTCAGGAGGAGGTGTGGTGAGAGCTCTGCTCAGAGCTGCACAGGACAAACCATCTGTGTCTTGAGGGAGCAGCAAAGCCTCCTGATTCCCAAGAGGAGGCTTACACCTGATTCCTGGGGCAATGCCTGCACCCCGAAAAGGTGTTGCCATGGGAGAAGCACCAAGATGCAAAAGGAAGTTGGTACAGTAGAAAGAGCACAGGCTCTGGGACTGTCTGCTTATTTAGTGAATATTTCTTGAGCTCCTACTATGCGTCGGGCACCCTTCTGGGGAATGCGGCAGTAAAGGTTGGTTCATAGGCCTGAGATGGAGGAAGCTATCTTAACCTTGAATTTTCAAAAATGAAAATAAAATGGAGTAGAGAGCCCAGGTTCCCTGTTATCCAGAAAATAATGGCTCAGCTTTAGAATGTTAGTCCATTGTGAAGAATGTTAAAGAAAAAAATTATTCATGACATTTGTTAAAGAACGGTGAGGCAAACTTTATTCCGGGGAAGGCATCGAGATCAGAGCAGGGACCCTGCAATGGGGTTTTGCAGTGCAAGAGAAAGACTGGGCCAAACTCCAAATACAACAAGAAAAAGTGGGAATTTATAGCTGAGGAGCAAGGTAGGGGTTAGCGGATAGAAATATTGGAAGTGGGGGATCTTGGTTAACAAACTTGGAATTCTTGCTAAAAGTTGGAGACACTGCAAAGAGAAACAAGGGAGTCCAAAAGTCAAGTCCTCGTTGAAAAAGAGCTCAGAGGAGCCAGATTTAGAGTTTGGTCAAGGAAAGAATCAGGGACAGCCGAAAAACAAAACAAAAGAAAAAAACCCCAAAACACAATTCTACCATAATGACAAATCAAAAGCAGTTGTCGAATACCTATACACCTTCCACATTTTCTTATTACTCTAAAGTCAAGATAACAAGTGTGCTGTTATATGCCGTCATTTAAATATACATTCACAGCAAACTGGAGACAACCTGGCCCCACAGAGCGAAACATCTCATGAGTTCATTGCTTTAAATCTGTCATGGCAAAAACATGCTTTAAATGATTCGCTCATCCTTTTCCTATCTCCCTCCACTCCTGGGGAGCAGTGGAGCATTCTCCATTTGAATTTGTTGTTTAGAATAGATATATGGGTACCTTCGTGTCAAGTGAGAAACGGTGCCCGTGTATATTCTTAAAATTATAAAGTATGTCTCTCTTATATTTATAGGCATCTTTCCCTGGTACAGATCCTTACACATTCTCTTTCTCTGCTCCCCCAAAGTCGGAGATGCCTCTAACCCTGAAAATGAGTGAAGCAAAGACATGGGGAAACCTAGGTGCATTCTGCTAAGCAAGAGAAGCCAATCTGAATAAGGCTGCCCATGGTACCATTCCAACTGTATGACATCCTGGAAAAGTCAAAACTGAATAATGAGAAGATCAGGGTTGCCAGGGAAGGGGGGCAGGGGGAGGAGGGATGAACAGGCAGAGCACAGAGGATTTTTAGATCAGTGAAACTACTCTGTATGATACTGTAATGGCGGATACGTTTAATACATTTGTCCAAACTCATAGAATGTATAACACCAAGAATAAGCTCTAAGACCTTGGGTACTTGTAATGTGTCCGTATAGGCTCATCTTGGATTTAAGAAGGTACCAGGTGGAGGAGGTGTTGATGATGAGGGAGGTTTGCATGTGAGGGGGCAATCTCTGTACTTTCTTCTCTATTTTGTTATAAACATAAAACTACTCTTCGAAATCATCTTTCAAAAAACTAAGGCAGCCTCATTATTTGTAATTATATACTATTTTGGAAGATGCAACTTTTTAATTTGTGTTGGGATGAAATTTACAGAACACGATTGCAGAAAGGTTTCTAAACAACTTAATAGTGCAAGCGCCATAGAAAGGCTGCTGGTATGTTCATACTTTTCTGGAATTAAATGTTTCTTTTTGAGAGATAGCTGAGACAAATGCAAAACCGAAAGTCATCCGTGCCCACCACCCCATTCTTAGATTTCCTAATGTGAGTGTGACTCTGTATAAAGGACCGTTCTTTATGCAGGTGGCTGGGAGAGAGAATAGGAAGAGTGGGGAGGATTTGCGCTTCCCTCCATGCCCACCGCAGTGTCCAGGGCTGCGCTTAGTGCTGGCCCCATCGCCTCTCTGGCTGCAAAACGCTGCGATGCAGAAATGGGCTGTGAATGATTCAACAAGGAGGGGCTCCTGGAAGCTGGAACACAGGAGAAAGGGACAGGCGAGGACACCAACTCAACACTAGAGATCAAAAGGTGGCCATGCGAACCAAAGGCCGAGAGGGCCGCATGAAGAAGTGGGAGGGGAGCGAGAGGGGGCATCCCCTGCTTACACTTGGTCGTGAACTCTGCAAAGAGCTGCAGAACAATGCGGAACCGAGATGCTGGTGCAGCACGCAGATCTGAGCTGAGGCCTTTGACTCTGAGAGCTTGTCAGCGCTAAATCCTGATGCGAAAAAAAAAAAAAAGAACAAAAGAAAGTCAGAAGGCGTGTGAAGCGTGTGTATATCAAAGGAAAAGGGCTTGAAGAAATGCAAAGAAATGCTTCAGCCTAAGACGCTTCCGGAGCTTGGGATGCTGATGCGGCAGCCATCAACGCCCTCTGCAGCTGTGACTCTGAGCGTTACCTTCTCTTTAACTGCCACTTTGATACCACAGCCTTTGAAGTCCTTTTTCATATATTTGTAATTTACTTCTGCAACAGAAAGAGCTGACTCTTCTGGCGTTTACCCTCTCTTTAGCAAAAGGCAGGTTCGTCGGCGCCCTCTGCTGATGCTACTGCGAAGCTGCAGCAAGGAGAGCGAGAAGAGAACGCTGTTTCCATGTGTGGTGTAGCAATTTTTTATTAAAGATTACCCCCATCTGTGGTTATCAAACTTAAGCGTTTGCCAGGAACGCCTGGAGAGCTCGTTAAAACAAGATTTCTGGGTCCCACCCCCAGAGTTTCCGATTCAGTAGGTTCGAAGCGGAGCCGGATAATTTGCATTTCTAGCAAGTTCCCAGGTGATGCTGGTAAGGAAGCACAGTCCCAGAACCTCCACGGTATACACTAGGCGCTGGGAGTGGTAGGAAGGCACTTTGGACATTGGTGGACCTTGTTATAAAGCGGTAAGGGTGCTGAGCAAACCGAAAAAGATTTCCACTTTTGCCAGGAAGTCACTCAGGATAGTAAGTGGTGCCAGCCCCATGAGAACTGAGGTCTCAACGCCCAGCCACTGCGCTTCCCATTACAACCAGCGGAGCCTCAGCCACCTTGACCTGACCTTGACATGCAGTCACTCCTATAACTGCCACCTAGAGAGAAAACACACCTCAGCATGTTGCTGATATAGAAAAACTTACCACACACTCACATACCCACTGGCTTCTGACTGCTTTCACCAGCAACATCCAACATCTTGTGCCTTCTGAAAGTTATGATACAAGAGCACAGTTGTGGGGCTGTGGCTGTGGCGAGTTTCTCCCTGAAGCTCCGTGTGTG
This sequence comes from Eidolon dupreanum, assembly GCA_028627145.1. Taxonomy (NCBI): domain Eukaryota; kingdom Metazoa; phylum Chordata; class Mammalia; order Chiroptera; family Pteropodidae; genus Eidolon; species Eidolon dupreanum. The sequence continues at coordinate 27,665,202 of CM053517.1, read as the reverse complement.
GGAGCAGGTGTGAGAAAGCCAAGTCTTTGTTGCTGCTGCTCTCAGTCATTTTGTGGACCCACCCACCCCCCACTGCTGACAGGAGAGGCTCCTTTGCAGGGCTCCACATCACACCTCCCGACTTCCCCTTTCTTCTCACTTTGTGCTCTACATACTCTAAATAACGACAGTTTCTCCTCTGGCCCCATGAACCTTTGACCTGGAATGCCCTGTCCTCGCCTGCCCAGTGACACTCTTGCCACCACCACCCTTGTCTGAACAAGTGCCAGTCATCTATTCGATTTTGTCTTTGGACAGCCGCCCTCTATCCTGCCCCCCCACACATACACACACTCCTACCCCACCGCAGAGCAGTGGGAACCCAGGCAGACCGCAGCCCTCCACACTCTGTGGCAACTGCGTGTTCACTCACGGCCCCTCCCTGAGGCAGCGACCAGGACCTCCCCCTTAGGTGCTAATGTGAGAAGTAACCATACAAACCAGACACATTTGCACTTTATAAGTCTCCTTACCCCACCATTCAATATCGCAAAGTAATTTTAATTCAACTCCTTTAGCAGTTCAAATTCCAGATGTGTGCCTATTTTCACACATGTCCCTCCCCATCCTTCAGTGAATCTCCAAAAGATTGACCTAAGTATATACCTTTAAACCACCATCTTTTACCACAGTCATCATTTGTTGTTCCATCTGCCTCTCAAAGACACATTTCTTGGTCAGGTAGACCTAAGAACACATCCTGAACCGCATTGTAACTCTATTCTAGCTCTTACTTTCAGAAACAGCTGATAATATGGTCCATTTTCTCTGCTTCCAGGCTCTTAGACAACTCTGGGAATGAGAGGATGCTGGGAGGATGATGGCTTCATCTGCCATCTTTCATCAGGGCCATGCTAAGCCTTCCCAACAGAGGGGAATCTGTGTTTAAAAATAATTCTCAAGATATTGCAGGAATAAAAGAAGGCGTTTCATTACTTCTATGGTGAGTAATGGACATTTCTGCACATAAATGACGTCGCCGTTGGCTGCGCTGCCTGGAGCGATCCAGGCCGCACGGAGGTGCTGCACTTAGGCGTGAGATCTCATCCGGCACGCATTACCAGGGATAAGCCCGTAACAGGGCAGAAGTTACAGTACATTTCCCAGTTTGATAAGTGGATCGGATCGACTTTCTGAAGTCCGCCGGGAACATGTAAAGACTCGGGAAAAGGAACATCCTTGTCTGAGCATCTGTGATCGACTCTCAGAGTAATTCCTGGGAATTCACAGCCAGGGAGGCCACTCGCTGACCCCACGGCGCTTGTCATGTCATTAACCCCAATGTGGAGACTCATTTCCGGGGAACCTATTGTGCTTGCATTATTGTCACTATAATAAGCATAAAAGAAGAGCACATGAGGAGTGCTTCTGGAAGAAGCTTTTCTGCCTAGTTACTGAACCTCATGCATTCCCCTGTGGCAACTGATAAAACTGACCCAGAATCCCAGGTGGATCACTCACTGTAGGCACATTATGGAACATTCGTCTGACCCCTTGAAGACTCCATTTTCTTACCTGTAAAATGAAGGTAATACCCTGCCCTATGGGTGGCTGGTTGCAAAGGATGAATGAAATTCAGCACGCCAGACTCCCTGCATTCAGAATGGCTTCTCGCCAGCCGTGTGACTTTGGACAAGTTACTTACCCTCTCCTCAATTTCCTCATAATAATTACACCCACTTAGGGTGTTTTCATGAAAATGAAATGAGTTAACACAGGTAAAGAGCCGAGAGTGGTGTTCAGAACCACTCAGAAAGTGTTCGCTGTGATTATGATTGTACTTGAGGAGCCAAGAGTGGTTCCTGCACTGCATGTTCTAGACGTTGACAAACGTGACTTGTCTCATGCCGTTATTCTTTTGGCAAACTCCAAGGGAAACATTAGGTAACATGACTCAGTACCTGCTATTTTCCAGTTCCACTACATAAATCAGGATTACAGCAAAAGATTGTCCCCTTATCTCCATGGATGCAGACCTCTTTGCTAATTCCTTTTTGGAAATATTTCTCATGTGGCTGACCTCCAGCCAAAAAAAAAGTGATCTCGAAAGCTCTCCTGACAAAAAAATCCACACCCTTCCTACCCACCTGGCCCCAATGAAAGAATATACTAACCCTGCCTCACCAACCCACCCACAGGCTTCAAATACTCATGATTTCATAATTCAGCAAATATTTGCAAAGCATCTGCCATATTTAAAGCCATAAGAAAGATGCAAAGAAGGAGCAGTCATGACCTTGCCTCAAGGACCTGGTGGCTACCAGGGGAGAGGAGAAACAAAAGGAAGCAGGTGAAGCCTCCATGAGAGAGAAACAAAGGGGTCAGGAAAGAGCTCAGGAAGGAAGTAGCATTGGGACTTCATCTTAATCAATGTGTGGCATCCGAATGGCATCCAAGCGAATGGGGAATTCCAAAGGGAAGGAAGAGTGGGAGCAAAACTTTAGCCATTGGCAAGCAAAGGACACCTCAGAAAAGGTATGTTGTTTTTCTCAAGCAGGATGAGGGTAAATAAAGAGTAAGAGCTGGAGATAAATATTTTAAAGATGTTTAGGGCAGAGCTGAGAGAGCGTCAGGATACCTATAAAGTAGAGAGCCGGTGAGGGTGTTTGAAAGCCAAGAAGTAGCATGACTAAGGCTGGTTCTTGGAAGGCAAATCTAACAACATTGTGGGAGATGAATATGAGAGGAGAGAGACAGAAGTTGAGAGGTTATTACAAAAGTACAGGTGAGAAAATAGGCAAATGGCGGGGGTGGGACAGGAGGATGAGAAAGATGTGGGATGTCATGGCCACAGATATTGGCCACTGATTGGATTGGGAGGTGAAAAGAGAAAGGACCCGAGGATGAGCCTCAGGTCTTGAACACAGCTGCCTGATGGGACAAAGGAACAACGCCCTCCGCGAAAGCAGGGGAAAGAAGGTTCTGGCTCTGGCGAGAAATGATGACTCGAGTTTGTCCCTCACTGAGAATTAGTCCTGCCCTTCCCACAACCTTTAATGAAACTGCAAAGAGTAGGAATTACTTTCGCAGCTTTTCTTTATTTACAGAAGGGGTCTCTATGAAAATCGTGGGGCTCTGGGACACTTGAGTAGAAAGGAAAGGATGACAAAAGCAGATGCAGAGAAGAGAATAAATCTTCTCTTCCTTCCTCAGTTTGTCTGACAGGCTTGTCTCTTGCTCACACAGGAGAAAGAATGAAAGGAGGAATTTCCCCCATTGGCATGTAAGTTCCATGAGCGGGACATTTTTTTTTCTGTTTTGTTTTGTGATGTATCTCTAGTCCCTAGCATAATCCCTGACCATAGTGGGAGCTCAATAAATGTTTGTTGAATGATTGAATTATCCCTGTTTCTAGCAATATAGGAATATGAAGAAATAAAGAATAGAAGGTCCCTTCAAACCCCCCTTCCATCCCCAGTCATCTAGTCTTTTCATGCCTTTAATTTTTTTTCATCCTTTTCAAAACACACCTAGAAATAATTCTCAAAGAGCCCTTCTTTGTATTCTCACTTTTGCAAAGCTCTCAGGAATAGACAATTGCAGGAGCTATAACAAGGAAAGGGCAGCTCTCTGATGAGCAGGAAGCTGGCTGTTTATATTGTCAAGCAAATATGGTCCCTCCCTGGGGAGGGCGCTGGTCTGGAAGTATGCAAGTGTTTGACTTCTTTTCTTGATTTTATTTTCTAATTGTTGACTCACCACATTACTTTCCATCATTTCCCTTATAGAATATGACTGGACAGAGATTTGCCATGTGGAGACTGGAACGCCATCTAGAATCCTGTCTCCTCTGATGCTATGAGAGGACAACTTACAACCACTTTCGGGAAATCTGAGGAATGAATCCCTTTGCAGACTCTCGAAAAGCATCAGAAGGTCCAGGAGCTGGTTTGAGAGGAAAGACATTAAGGTAAAATGTGTTTTAAGTGGATAAAGATTGAGAGGTAAAAGGATGTTATTCAAAAGAGTAGTTTATGAGTCAGGTTGCTTTGACATCAGAGGTCTTTAATATCAGGTCCACCCATCCGGACTCGCTGAGTTCAATCGTATCTTATCCTCCTTTTCTGCTTCCTGAGACTTAATCATGGTTTCCTCCGTGGGTGTCATCAGCTGCCTAAAACTTTACAAGATAAAACGATGTTTTCTTTTGAGGAAACTGCTCCTCAGGGCTGAACCTGACTCCCAAACCTACCTCTTTAAACTATGGAATGCTTGACATGGGCATTCCTTCCCCTCTTTTCAAACTATTTTCTGGAGTCATTTAATAGGTGCCGACTGCATGCAAAGCAAGGTGGGAAAACAAATACAGAGACGAATAAGACTTTGTGTCTGCCCTGAAGTAAACCACTCTTGTATAGAAAAAGACACACAGCCATCTCTTCTATAAAAAACATATCAAGGGCTGACATGGAGCCACTGAAAGTTTTTGAGCAGTAAGTTTCATGATTACCTGGCTTAGCCTTTTGAGATATATTCTACTTTACCTCTGTCATGACTAGCTTCATCCCTTCCAAGAAGTGCAGGAGAGAAGATAAATTTACTTGTTCACTTTACAAATTTATTGTTGAGTCTATTCTGAGGAATTAGTTAAATCCTAAAGAGAACTACTCATAGTTGGAAGCATTTAGAGAGAGCTAGAGCTGAAAGTGGGAAAGTAATCAAGTTCAAGAAGAAAAATAAAACAAAAACAAAACAACAACAACAAAAAACATTATCTGGGTGAGGAAACCAGAAAGAAAAGAAGAAAATGGTAGGAGGGAATGGATGGGGAAAGACATGTGGACTCTAGGAGGAAGAAAAGAGAATCTAATTTAGAGGCATGAAAACATGAAAACCTTGCAAGACTCATGTCTGGCTTCTCCTCAAGACTTAGGACAGTGCCTCACATATGGCACTGAATAAATATTTATGGATGAAGGTACTAAGAAACAATCAATCAGGTATATTTCTTTATAATCCTTATACTTGTGAATCATACTTCTCTTTTGAGAACCAAGCTTAATGTCTCTCCACCATCTGTTTAATTTCCCAGGTCACCTTAACGTGTACTAGGCTGCCATGTCATAATGTATCATTTGGGTTACTTGCAGTGTTTGATGTTAATATTGTAAATATACAAAGGAAGGCAAGAAAGTGACACAGCACTGCAGAGCAAAACCCCGGAAAGAACCCAAAAGTAAATCAGCAAAGCTTCCTTGCAGGTTTGGAATTCAAAATAATCCAGGCGACCTGCTTCTGCATCTCACTCAGAAGCAGGCAGCTCTGATTCTCACTCTGATTGACTCTGCTCTTTTCAGGTACAGTATTCTCTCTTCTTCTCTGCTTCTTTTCCTCTGCTGCTCCCTCTCCCTCCTTTCTCTCCACGCGGAAGAGAACATGAACTGGTTAGTAGCTACCAATGAGGACTGCTCCCCCTGGACAGAGTCCTTGACTTGGGAGCGGCAGAGGTGCTGATCCATGGGCTCCCGATGGCCCGGGTGCCCATCCCCACTCCATCTGTCCACGCCTCGGTGCATGTGAGCAGAGTTCCCTCAGGCTGCTGAAAGGGTTCAGAGCGTGGCAAGCACCTAGGAGCTCGTGGATTTTCATGGAGTTTCCATGAATAAGGCAAACAAGTATCACAGAATTAACAGAATATTGAAAACACCATTTATCCAAATTGAAACTCCTGAAATTCCAACTCAACACGCCTGTCCTCCCCCACAGATGTCTTCTTCTCACCCTTCTAGTTACTCAGTCTCTAAAACTGAATTTATCTGCAATTCTTCTCTTTTTCTCACATCCCACATTTTAATATGACTGGAAATCCTATTGACTCTACTTTTTAAATATATCCAGAAACTTGGAATTTCTCCCAGTTGCCATCATTGTCACCGCCATCCAAATCGCCATTGCCCGCAGCAGGCACCTAACTCTCTCTATGCCCCACCCCAGCTTCCCACTCATACTCACCCCCCACCAGTCTATTCTCAACACAGCACCCAGAATCGTTCTTTAATTGGCCAGATCATGTCACCCACCTATTTGAAACTCTCTAATAGGTCCCTGTGGCTCTTAGAAGAAAGCCAGAGTCCTTACGATGGCCTACAGGCCTGACGTGACTTGGCCTCTCCACCTCCTGTCTGCCTCTCTCGCTCTTGATCACTCTGTGCCAGACACACTGGCCTCTTTGATGTTTCTGGAATGTACCACGCATGCTCTCACCTCAGCCTTTGCACTGGCTTGTCCCTCATTCCTGAACTCTCTCTCTCCCAGAAATGCACAGGGCTAACTTCCTCAGCTCCTCCAAGTCTGTGCTCGGATGTCACCTTCTTAGACTAACAAATCACCCCACTCAACATTCCCCCATCACTCTCTGTCCCCACACCTGCCATATGCGGCATTTTACAATGCGCCATATCATTTACTTCTTCCTTATATTTTGGGAGTAGGATTGCTTATTTGTTTGTTTGTTTGTTTTTGGCGGAGCAGAGGGGTGAGTGGGTATTTTTCTTTTTCCCCTCTTTCTCCCCCATAGAATGAAAGCTCCATGAGGAGACCTAGACCAATCTCTACAACTTGTAGATGCTCACTCAGTATTTGTTGGTGAATACCTTATTTCCAGGACAACCGAAGCAGTACCCTGAGCTTACTGATTTAGAAGAGATCACTCGAGTACGGTAAAAATTCAACTGTGGTTTTGGGTTTGGTGTGATGGGTTGAAAAAAAATTGTGATTTGCAAAGTATACTCTTTTTTTCCTACTATCTACCTTCTAATCACCAGTGTGTGCTGATGGAGATGCATTCGCAGACACCGGCATGCTTGTTCCCATAAATAGGTGTGAGCCAGTGAGTCAGTCCATCAGCTTATGAACAAACAGATCACTGTGGTCCAGGTGGATAAAAAGGTATGGTTCTCATCCTCAAGGAATGTACGTGTAGCATGTATAAATAATGATTCTACTATATTCAGGCATGAGAAATGTCATATTGTTGCTTATTTTTCTCTGTCTCTAAATCAAATTAAGTCTACCCTACTCCCTCTAAAACCAGCTCAGGCTGAGGTCTTCTGTTGTGGGCCCCAAGGCCCACTCCTAGTGCTTTGCCACCCTGCTTCCACATTGTCCCCATCGGTTATCCTGTTAAATCATGGGGTACTGTAATGGAGTGTGGCACAGGTCTACGACAGTCTCGGAATTTTCCACCACCAACCACTTTTCCTAAATTTGAAGGAGGCTCATCCTCCTTTAAGAGGGGATCACCTCTTCTTTTTAAACAGTGTCGACCTCTAGTCTCTCCTTCTCAGTGATCCTGAAGCCCAAAGATTTGTTACTTCAGGCTGACAGATGGGGTGAAGCTGGGGAGAGCTCTGTGGGGCACAAAGGATCCAATCTTAATTCATCTCTTTACCTGATGTACTGTACCTGATAAGACAAAATGGCTTCACAATGACTACAGCAAAAGAAGTTGTAAAACAAAGCTTCTAAATTGAACGTATAAATTCTCAGAAAATGTAAAATAGAGAATTGATCCAAAGGGCTAGAATTTATCAGAGAAGCATTACTGGAGGAAGTGGATTTTGAATCAATCAATCCTGGGACAGGTAGAGAGAGCTTGATACTTTCCAATAAAGGAGGAGGGATGATTTTCTTCAGTATATAATAAGGGATAGAGGGGGAGGGCATCAAGTCAAGAAACAGTGAGTCAGATACCAAGAAGAAGAGTTGGAGGGTAACAAAGGGGAAGACTGCCGTCATCGGGGCCTTCTGCACTGTGGCAGAACAGCAAGTCTCTGGTGTGGCAGATGGCTGGAAATCCAAGCACACCAAGTATGACTCAAGACCAGTTTAGATTCTGGGAAGAGAAGCAGGGGAATAAAAGTATGTTCATGAAGCAATAGTGAAAGATGACCCACAAAAAGGAAAAGACCACAATGAAAAATCCCAAGTGTGATATTGGGTACTCCATTCCAGCCAAGGCATAAATTTTCAAACAGATTACATTTCCCAATTCATCAAAGCCAACTTCTGGATTCATCAAATCCATCTTCTCCTTCTGTTGGTCACAAACTGGAAGCCACAGAGACTCACCGACATAGAGAACCTTGAGGTCATCTGTCTTTATTTTCTGAGATGGTGCTACCCTTAGAAGGCTTCTCTCTACCTCAGGACCACCAAACCTTTAAAAAGACACAGCATTAATGTCACAGAAGGAAGGACTTTTAACAAACAAAAGGAATGCTCTCCACTTCAAGGTAGCTTCAAAGTAGTAATATATACTTAGTCCTAGCCTGAGATGGTGTTCAGGCATACATGTTTTCATTATTCCTACAACGTGTCTAGTCTTTATCCTTTGAGGTGGATGATTGTGTGGAAAAGGTAAAAGTCCTTCAGATCTAGCTCTGGGCAATCGAGGTATATGATCAGACTGAATGCAATGCCATTTTATTATAGTAAATAGATTGATTTTCTCGTGTGATTTCTTTTCGAGGCTCATTAGGGACAGTATTGATTTCTTACTCTGTCAAGATAATGGATGGTTTCCATGGTTCCTGCCGTCAGGAAGCTTACATTTTAAGGCAATATTTACTCAAGTGAACATTTAATACCCATAAAAACATAATACCAAGATGTGTGAGAACAGAGCGAGCCATTATTTTGAATTGAGGAACAGGGAAAGATTTTGTAGAAAAAGTAGCATTTTAGCTGTGGTTGGGTGATAAATAGAATCACTAAGCAAAGAAAGGAATGAAAAGAACATTCCACACTAAATAAGAATAAAAAGGCACAGAAATGTGAAAGCGCAGAGTGAGTTCAAGAAAAAGCAGATAGTTCTGTGGTTGGAGCAACAGGCACTTGGGCGGTGGCAGCAGCAGGTCACCCGCAGATGGTGTGAGGGTATAAACACCAGACTCTCGGGCTTGCAGCGGAGCCAGAGGGGCACTTCCTGTCATAGTCTGAACAATGACAGCCTCGTTCCAATCAATGGATAGCTTCCTGAGATGAGTGGTTTGCAGGACAACACCCATTGGAACACTGTGTTCCAAGACCACCAAAATACAAATCAGTCCCTATTACTTGATAATCACATCTTACTTAACAAGATCATATCTCAGGAGAAGAAAATTAAGTACCAGTTAGGTAAGAAATCAGGCTTCGAACACTAAATGAGTCATCAGCAGACCCACAATGGAGGAGCAGACTGTCTGTCCTGCAGGGCAGCCTGTCGTAGGAGGTTACAGATGATAAAAATAAAGCCTTCCAGGAAGCCACCTTGAGAAAAATCTGTTTCTGCCTCAGGGGAGTTACAGAGGTCTTTCATAGGGTCAGGGATCACAGGGGATGAGGTGGCAGGGGTCAGGGTGCACGGACTGAGTTTGGGAAGAGCCCAGCATAGCTGAGTGCTGAGTTATGAGGCTGAGAAATGGAGAAGAAAGTCAGAAGGCTGCAGCTGGCTCAGCCTGTGGATGCTCAAGATGCACAGTGAGGGCTCAAGATGGAGCACCCAAAGCAGCGCGATTAATTCTGAAAGCCATTATACTGGTGGTTCAAGGCTGCTAACGTAATCCTCTGTCCTGGTCAGAACTGGCCCCAGAACAGTGGCTCTCAAACTTGGGAAAGATCTGGAGGGTCTGTCAAAACACATGGCTCGGCCCCACCCCAGGATTTCTGATTCAGTTGGTCTGGGATGGGCTGAAGAATCTGATTTTCTAACGACTTCCCAGGTAGTGTTGATGCTGCTGGTCTGAGAACTACTGACCTAGAACTTGATGGGCCAGAGTGCTCAGGTGGTCTTCAGTCTCTGACTCTAAAGGGAACTGGAAAGGGTAGGATTTGAATGCTTCCAGCCGGGACTACCTGAAGGGGTTTTAGATGCTCAGGAAACTGATAAGGATCAAAGGAGGCAACAGCTCAAGACAGTGATGATGCAATATAAGTGAGGAGGAAGGGACGGCTAATTGAAAGGAACGAGTTTCAGAAGCAATCTGGCCATTTGCCCAGAACAGCCACCTGTTGGCGGAGGAGCTGCATCTCCAGCCCATCACATCACCGCTGGCACCTGGCTGCCTCTGGAACCATCAAGGGAGCTTTCAAAAAATACCAGGTCCTGGGCCCCAAACCCAGGCAGGTTAAAATCAAAATCCGTGCATGAGGACGCCCTGACTGTGAGAGTTTCTGAAAGCTTCCAGGTGATTCTAACATGCAGTTAGGGCTGGGAACCAGCCTCTGGTCTAAGGAAAATCTGATCCTGTGTAGAGGAAGGAAAAAAATCTAATAGAAGAGTCTATGGAATGAGGAGTCCATCTCCATTAACTTAAAACTTAACAAGATTTCTAAACTTGACCAGTCCTCATGCTCTTGCTCTGTCCCTCCCAGTCCTTCAAGTACCTTTTCCTGCTGTTGATATCCCCAGTGCCTTAACAGTGTCCTCAGGGTGCTCCCCCAAAGCTTTGCTAATGGGATCGCCATTATGGTTTATAGCAGCCAAACAGCCTACAGCTAAAAACATTCAACGAGGCTTTCTCCTAGAGCTAGCTTTCTTCCTGTCTCTCAGAGGCCTGGCGCCAAGTGCAAGTTTAAATAGTTTTTATCTCTGCATAGCCGCAGTCCATGAATCACTCATTTTATATCAACTTAAAAATGTAGGTTTAAGAGTCATAAAATAGGACCTGGTTCCATAGTGTAGCGGTTAGCACATCTGCTTTACACGCAGAAGGTTCTGGGTCGTGCCCCAGTGGAGCCACGACCCACGGTCTACAGCCATGCCACCCTGAACAAGGCCGATGTCTGATCTCAAAAGCTAAACAGGGTTGGGCCTGGTTAGTACTTGGATAGGTGACCACCCAAGAAGACTAGGTGCTGTAGGCATAAATAATAAAAAGGAAAAAAAAAGAGTCATAAAATGCCTTTGTGAAAAAATTTATAGGAAAGCTAGTCAAATAGTTTAGATATGCAGAATCTCAGTATAGTGAAATATAAGTGAAATTTTATATAAAACTTCAATATATAAAATACATACAAATGAGATACTACAGAACAGAGTGTATGCTGTATTGCTATTTGTGTTAATAAGGTAAAGGAGGTTAGGAAATGGGAAGGGGTGGTTCTCTAGAAAGATAGACAAGAGATGATCGCTCTGGTTTCCTCTAGGGTGGGGAGCTGGGGACAGGTTAGTAAGAAGACTTCCTGGAAGACGCTTTGTACTTCTTGAATTTTGAATCGTGCGCATGGATCACCTATTCAAAAATAATATTTTTTTTAAATTAACTTTTTGTGGTGGAACTGTTCTGGTTGGAGCAGGCTAGACTTCACCTTCCCTCCTCTCCCCCTCTCCCGTTAGGATTTCTGATCCCGTGAATTTTCGCAGAGGATCTGGTTGGGGACCCACAGAACCTTTTCATCCACATTTTTTTAGCAGCCAGAATTGATACTTGTAGAGGGCAGGTGACCAGCTCAAAGTCACACAACTAACAAATGAACCTAAACCTCCTGATTCTTTCTTCACTGTTTTTTGTCCATACCTCCTCAAACAATTTAATCCCTTCAACAACAAAGCATTTCAGATACTTGTTGAACTTCTGCAGCTATGCCAAAGAGATACTACTAATACAAGCGCACATCAGGGACAGAGAAAATGTACTGACCAGACACTAAATAAATAAGCACAGGCAGCATGGTCACAGTATTGATTAAATGAGCACAGTGACCCTACCATGTGAAATTTTACCCTATTAACAACCACACCATATAAAGGATTATGTAGCTTATTTTGGCATTTTATAGCATGAGTCACAAGACAAACATTTGAAAGATGAAAGGACCATATATAGAAAGCAACCCTGTAGCATTTTTTTGGCTCAGCCCAGTGACCACTAGGTGACAGTAGTTGTCCTAACAACAACACTGCAGCAGACCTAGAACTCTTAGAAAGTGGACCGACGAATAACAGCATACAACTGACCCACCCACGCAGCCTTGAGGCCCAGAGAGAATTATTAGTAAAAAATCCAAACAATTCTTCATTCTCATGATAAGCTATGTCCTCTATTGTGACAGCCAGGAGTGCTTTAGCTTATGTCAAAAAACAGGCTCAAACCAGCAGGCCTTGGGCAGAATCAGGCCAGCAGCAATGTGTTTGCCTAGGACAGTGTTTGGTTTTGTTGTCTTGTTTTAATACAAATGCCTTTAGATGGAGCGGATCCTCCCTGGTTTGCCGGAACTCCCATCACTCTCTAATGTCTTATTCCAGGCTCTTCCACACCTGCATGGTCCCTGCCGGCAATGGAGATTGGGATCCCAGCCAAAATGCCTCAAAAAAAAATGACTCTGCAATTCCAATCTCAACCATCCAGTCAACTATCTTGGGTTTTCCTACCTCCGTCTATCTTTTCCCAAATCATTCCTCCATCTACAGTGTTCTCCTCCATGGCCTAGTTTTTGTTGTTGTTGTTGTTTTTGATTTATTTTTTTTTTTTTTCCTGCAATCCTTCTCATTCTTGAAGGCTCAGATTCAATATCATCTCCTCTTTCCTCCATTAAGCCCAGCTGAGTGCATTTCCCCCTCCTCCGGCCTCCCACAGCCCACAGAGCCTATACTTAGTTGGTGCTTATTTTCTGCTTCATGCCCGTTAGCTATCTTTCATATGTCTCAACTGTAAGAGGATATATCAGTATAAGTGCTGGAGTTGGACAGCCTGGGTACATACATATCATTGCCTCACCCTTTACAAGCTGGGTGACTCTTAGCAAGTTACTTCACCTGGTATGAAGAAAATAATAAGGCCTCCCCACCAGTGCTCTTCTGAGGAGGCCCTCACGGCCCGGGAGGCGCTGGGGTGTGGGGCGGGCCACAGGTACTCACCGTGGTGGTGTTGGTGGGCGCTCTGGCTCGCACGTTCACGGTCACCACCCCGGCGGATGCTGGACTCAAGGCCCGCGCGCTGTGGCGCTGGGCCCAGTGCCCGCCCTCACGTCCCGCCGTGCATGCAGGTGCGGAGGCCAGGCTGGCTGCTGACAGAGTCCTCGGAGATGCGCTCATTAATATTTCAGCTCATCTGCAGAACATTGGGAAAACTGCATAAAATACACTGAAGTCTCACTAACAACGACCATCCTGGGCTTTCCAGACAACTCTTACTGGGCTAGTTAACTCACCTGCAGTAAATGAAAAGCATCGAAGCATTTTGTTCTATGTGGGTCACCGTTCTTGCCCCCTCCTTTAAAAAATAAAGCTCAGCATTAGAATTCAAGAAGCACTCATATAATTGTTGCACAAGAACCAAATTTAACATATTTTGGGATCCCAATAACCAAAAAACATGAAGAATAAAACCTGAAGTTGTTTTTGCATTACGTGTAACAAAAGCTTATCACTAGAAACAAAAATGAAAATAATGATAACACCTACTTCAGAGGATTTATTTTAAATATTTTACTTTGAAACAACTTTAGAATTATAGGAAATTTGCAAAAATTGTAGAGTTTCTATACACCCATCACCCAGCTTCCCCTGTTAACATCTTATATAAATATAGTCCAGTTATCAAAACCAGGACACTGATTAACTAAATCTACAGACTTTATTTGACTTTCACCAATTTTCTCACTGATTTCTTTTCTGGCCCAATCCAAGAGCCCATATTGGATCTAGGTATCATGACTTCATTGTCTTCTCCAATACTTCTGGAAAGCCCAGGCCAGTTATTCACAAAACGTCCCTCATGTTTTCTTCTGAGTAGATTGTGCTTTTGGCAAGGATAGCCCAGATGCAGTGTTGTGTGCTTCTCAGTGCATCATATCCGAGGCTATGACGATGTTGAGATGTCTCTTACTCGTGAGATTAATGTTGATCACTAGGACAAGGTAGCATATGAGGGGCGTCTCCACTGGAAAGTAACTATTTCTCCCTTTGTAGTCAGTAAATATCTTGTGGGGAGATATTTTGAGACTGTGCATATATCCTATTTCTCATCATACTTTCACCTACTGTTTGTAGTGTTCGTCAATGGTTATCACCTGAAATGATTATCATGCTTGCCCAATAGTGATCATAGATTGCTCTCATTCCTTATACACTTATTAATAAGAATTCTACTGTAAAGAAGAACTGTTCATTGTCATTTGGAGGGCTTTTATGAGGATGAAATGAAGTTAAGACATTTAAAACAATGCCTGGCACACGGTGAAGCCTCAGTAAGTGTGAGTCATTTCTAATATTATTATTAATGAGACAATATGAAAGTGTTCTGATTAATATGGACATTTTCTGGTTAGGAATGAGTCCTTCTGAAATGTTTAAAGATGTTCCAAGGACTGCCATAACAAAATACCGCAGACTGGGTGGCTTAAACAACAAAAATTAATTCTCTCACAGTTTTGGAGGCTGGAAGTTCAAGATCCTGATGTCAGCAGAACTGGTCTTCAGCAGATGCCTACCATCTCCCTGTGTCCTCACATGGTCTTCCTTCTGTGCACAGGCCCGGGAGTCTCTTTCTGTGTCAAAATACACTTCTTATAAGGACGCCAATCATATTGGATCAGGGCCCACCCTAAGGGCCTCATTTTAACTTAACTACCTCTTTAAAGGCCCTATCTCCAAATACAGTCACATTCTGAGGTACTGGCGTTAGGGTTCAACATACAAAGTTTGTGGGGAAATACAATTCAGCTTATTGTGGGGAAATAGCTGTACATGTGAGAGTGCTTTCAGAATTGGCAGGTAGTGTACAAACATAAAGCAATAGTATAAAAATCATTAGCAACACTTTGTAACCATTCACACACTCCACATACAAATTGCTTAAGCATCTCCTTACAATGTTATTAACACTACTAATTTGACTCTTGTTTTCACGGCTGTCACAGAACTCTAGAAGGCAAACTTCAACCCAGCTGCTTTCTGCATTATCACACATTCCCATTGATTGGCACCCACAATTAGTCTGTTCTGCTTGTTATTTTTTGTTTTGTTTTGCTTTTTCCTTTGTCTTCCTGAGGCTCCGGGCTTCTAGCAACTCTCTTCAGGCTGTGCCAGCTACCTTGCCAGAGGCCCTAGGCATCTCCTTACCTCAGAGAGATGGGCTGCCTGTGAGCCCGCCAGCAGAGCTCCTGATTTATCCATCCACCAGCTGCACAGCCTCAGGCAAGGCCCCTCAGTGCAGCACTGCGTCTCAATTCCATGGCTGAAAGAAAAAGATAACAACCCTCCCAAGCAGGCTGGGAGGATAAATGAGTTATCTTTATCAAGCCTTTGATAACATAAAATGGGCAAACTCCTATTCGTGTCTTTCTAGAACCTGCATCAGAATAAACACCTGCTAGGAAACTAATTCTTCTCCAACAATGTTTTCTTGAAGGAGGCAATTTGCAGAGTTTCATAAATCTTGGCCTCCCAGAAGTGGAAAAAGGACACAGACTTCACTATTATCTGAGTAAGTAAAAAAAGAGGAATGATCTTTCCCACTGAAAATTTTGCTTATCAGAGACTAACAGAGGGCAAGGAGACTCTGACCCCAGTCTGCCTCGCCCGTCCTAGAAAAGGGAAAAGAACCAGACTCATCCCCCAGGGCTGTTGAGCGTTTCCTCAGTCTCTGACATCCTGGCTGTCCATAGCCTCCACACGCCGAGCGTGTGGGAGGAGGGTATGGATGAAGTCAAACTGCTTCCTCCGCCCCCTTGCCCAGCCCATCATACTTCCCTCGGGCCAACAGTAGCTATTTTTTGCTTTAAAATAGTGCTTTAAAGCCTTTCGAAAGTATGAGTCCTTTGACAGTCAGAGGAGAGAAGTCCATCCGAGCTGTTTGACCACTGGCAGAGCTCCCTAGGGAGTGTCTCTGTTTGCTCACCATGGTACATTACATCTCTGCAAAACTGAATCACTTTACCTGTGATTTATCTCCAGTGAGCACCTACGCTGTTCTGTTGGAAACACTCTGTCCACACCATTTGCTTATTTTCCTTGCCCTACTCGCCCAGCCTTCTAGAACATCTCCTAATCCAGCCTGCATGCTTCTGGCTCCACTCCACCTATTCAGATCTTAAAATTGAAGCACAATCCTTCCAATCCCACCACTACCCCCATATCCTCTTTGAAGTTCCCTGTGGCTGTGATAGCAATTAGCCAGGCAGAAAAAATGTGTGCGTGCGTGCATGCGTGCATGTGTGTGTATGCGTGCGTGTGTGTGTGTTTATGCGTGCGCACAGGTGGGCATATGCGACAGGGAAAAGAGGTAAAAAGAGCAAGCAACGGGGACAGACAGAGCAACATACACAAAACTGGGAATTCAGCACATGGCCTATTTGGGGACTACATATAATTCAGTAAAACTGGCCCCCAGGAGCAAGGAGGGAAGAGAAGGAAAGCTGGCAAGAGTACCAGAGCCAGATCACAAAAAGCCTCCGGTCTGACATGGAGCTTGGATTTTACTGGGGGACAGTGGGAGCCATTGAAGGGTTTTAAGTAGAGGTGTGTCACAAACAGCCATGTGTGTTAGATTTCTCTGGCAAAGAGTGGAGAATGCCTTGAAGGAAAAGACTGGAAGCAGAGAGACTATCTGAGAGGCTGTTACAATAACCCGGGGTTGACAGCACTGAGGGAGGAGGCAAGCGTGACATTAACTTAGGCAGTGTTTGCTCAGTGTTGTCCTTGGGCCAATGCCAATTTGTGGACCGATGTCAACCCTCCAAATATTTTTACTGACCCACTATGAGAGAAGGAACTTGTGCCAGAAAGTGAACCCAAGGCAGTTCTTCTTTCATTAAGAAAGTCTTGCTTTAGGGGGCGGAAAAAGTGTCAGTTGAACTAAACAGTGTGCTTAATGAGGTAGTTGATTCAAATTCTGCCTGAACGTCATGACTTTGTGGGCCATGACAAACGGCTCACAGACCAGCGCTGTGCGTGGCACTGACTCAGAGCAGTTTCTGGACTAATGACGACTTGGGTTGAAGGGAGAAGTTTATAGTCGCGGTGGGTTAGGAAAGGGAGGGAGACAATACATGCCTCTAAGAAGAAGTCGTAACCCAAGGTGCAGAAGAGATAACACAATGGACAAGGGATTCGTGGACTTGGTCTCTGAGGGCTCAAACTGAGAAGCTGGATGCTAGACTGGAATAACCATGGGCTTTGAATAAAGCACCACTGAGTTCAAATCCCAACTCCATGATCTACTGTGTAAACTTACATTAGTTCATTAGCCTCTCTGAGCCTCATTTCCCTGTCTGGAAAATGGAAAACAATACCCGCCTCAGAGGTCCCGTGAGAGAGCGCATGGGAAGCGTTTGGTAAACGCTCCCAAGATCCAGCACATGATAAGCACTAATTGAAAATGTATTAAGTATCATAAAAATAAAAAGAAAGGTCATGAGAAGGGTTTAAAAAAATATATGAATAAAAAGAGTTGGGTGTATGTAAATACTAGCTACTCCAGAATATCAAACTGTAAAAAGATAGTAAAATCCTGCAGAAATCTGTCCCAGCAGAGTTGTAAAGTTCACTTTCTTGCCTCATATTCCTTTCCCAGACTCTTCTTATGTCCAGCCTCAGTCTCACATTTTGTGGCCCTGCCTTTGAGTCATCCTGGCTGAGGGTCCACCCCCAACCTTGGCACTCTCCTGCCTTGGCGACTGCTTTGGTCCTGGTCACGTTGTAGGCACCGACCCAGCACCCAGGTCCCTCTACTAGTCCACCTAGGCTGCTCTGGCCGATCCCCTCCCACAGAGATTTCCAAACTCTCAGCCCCAAGGCTGTTGCCCTGATATCTCCTTGCAGATAGATGCTCTTGAGAACACACCAGAGCCCGCTGACGCGGCGTTTGAATCTCTCTACGATTTGCCCGCAGAACTCTGATGTAGTATTGCCAGGCCGCTCGGACACTAAACTTTACAGTCGGATGGGAACTTACCCTAATACCTGATGAGTCTGGGGTTTCCCCTACCCCTCAGCACCTGCTTTATCCCTCGCATGAAAATCCAGTTCTAGATCTAAGCCCTTTGCTACATGTACCTGGGGAAACCCAAACAAACAATACTTTAGGCTTATATGGCAGTTTACAACTTACAAATTTCTTTCATTTTATCTCATTTGACCCTCACACCAAACTCCTGATATATAAAAAAAAAAAAAAAAAGAGCCAATTTCCCAACTTTACAGATAAGTGCAAATGTCTTAGCCAGGGTGACCAGCTGTCCCAGTTTTCCCAGGATTAAGATATCTTCCCGGTTTTCAGTGCTGAAACCTGGGCAACCATGGGCAAACTGGGATGGTTAGTCACCCCAGGTCACGTAGCTAGTAAGTGACCGAGCTAGTATCTGATCCCAGTACTATAGCAGTTTCACACAATGAATATTGGTTCACTGACCGACACCTAGTCTGTCTTCTTTCCACTACATGTGTGCCTCTCACAAGCAGCATCCCCTTTAGAATAATACATAAGTTCTTACTTGCCTTCTTTCTTCCTGAGATGGCAATTGGAGGAAAGGGTAGGGGGAAACACCGTTTTGCATGAGAAAAACATCCTTGCATTAACTCCCATATAGGAATAAACACTGATTTCAACAAAGGGATTAATTAAGCAACGTCTGTGATTATCTTAATAAAAACTTGAAATCAAAAGTGGTCGTGAAAAAAAAAGTGATTGTGAATGGGCCACTAACCCAATCAATATACATACTCTGTCCTCGAATAATCGAAGCTGTTACTTATATGAATATTCAGTACATGTAAAATTTAAATCCTAGAATCAGATAATAATAGAGGGTTGTAAGAGACATAAATTGGTCAGTAGATCTCTTTAATGTCAAGCCTAGTTTCACCGAAACCATCTTGGAGAAGATGACAATCGCGTTTTAAAGACCTCTAGATGAGGACAAGCCAAGCGCTTCTTCTGGTGATGTTTTTGAATTTAACTATCAAGAAAGGATGAGAGAAAAGGGGATCTGTGGAGAGTAGCTACCTAGCTCAAGGTAGGGAGCCTGAGGTGGGGGGAGAGACAGAGACAGAGACAGACAGAGACAGAGACAGAGACAGAGAAGCATTGCTATTCCGAGAGAGTAGTTGTCCCATACTGTTACTAGAGATGACACTCCTGTGAAAGAGGACAAAAGTTTCTTTACAACATCAGCATAAAAAGTATCAAAATGTGGCTCCTCCAAGGCTAGCTTGGAACTTTGTGCAAATCACAAGAACTCAACTGCTCTAGTTAGAATGAGCCCCTCTCCAGGGAATACGGCTTGACCTCTTGTCCAGCAGGGACAGGACTGAAAATTGGCACCACTCGCTTACGCTTTGCCAGACTCTAGTGCAGGACTCACCCTCCAGTCACCCCTCCCCTAGCCTCTGCCAGTTCAAGCTCCTCTCCCCTGTCATTCAGGATGCAACCATCCTTCACAGCTATATCTGACCTTTCTTTTAACATATTTCTTTGATTAGCTTACATCAACTTTGAAGATAATTAATTCTCAAGACTCGACCTCACTGTAGGACATCCTTTTTATGCACCCAACATTTACCTTTCCCTCGTTTACATTCTCTATATAAGTCAAGAAGCTTCTGAATATCCATAATTCGTTCAGCATGCATTTATAAGATGACTACAATGCGTCAGGCACTGCGCTGGGCACTGAGGTTAGCGGTGGGACAGTTACTAGGGGCAGGAGTTCTCAAGACAGGGAGCAGAAGAGCCATTCCTGGAAGAGAGGATGGTGTTACACAGTCAGGACGATATGCTCAGATAACTGCAAGTTAGTTCAAGAGGGCTGCAGGCAGGAAGTCTTTTAGCAGTTGGCAGACATGAGCCTGGATAATTCGGTAATTTTCTAGGAAGTCTTTCCTGGCCGATCCCTTGAGAAGCAATAGCTTCTGCCCTCTCACCTTAAATAAACACAAAGCAATCAAGGCTTCCTACCCTCCCTCTCTTATTTTCCAATTTCTAATGCTTTCCTACTGGTGAACATAGTTTAACACCTTTTTGCATTTTCTTTTCCTTCTGTCTTCTGTAAATACTCTACATTTCGATCCACATCAGTGTTGTCTGCCAGCAACCGCTGGGAAGGGTGGGGTAGTCAAGCGTTTCCTGTGACCCAGGAAGAAGAGGAAACAAGAAGTTATCAGTTCTATGCTATGATTAAGCCACTATATGTTCTGAAATCTGGTTTACCTATCTTAACACACCATCAAATTCCTGTTTTTGCTAAGCATACCCTGTTGACAGGATCCCTAACACTCCTGGAGATGCTTTCCAGTGTCAGAAAGGGAGCTGAGCAGCCAATACTAAAAACAATACAAAGAAAGGGAAAGGACTGGGAGAAAGGCTGAGAAAAGCAAGGGAGAAGGGGGAAGAGAATTGTTCCTGGCTTGGAGCACTGCTGTGGGCATGACAGTCCTGCGCCTGCCCCACCCCAAGCTCAGCTAGAAGGTCTTCTACCAGCCCTACCTGCCAAGCTAAGCTGATTGGAACAGGAACAGGATCTGACCCCCAGGGCTGTCAACCCACAGGCTGGATGGTCACCTGTGATGCAGCCTGAGAATGGTGAGACTGATGACAATAATAACAACAGCTATGATAGGCTGAGGGTTAACAATGTGCCTGGTAGGTAGGTTAACTCATTTAATCTTCACAATACCTCTGTGAGGTAGTTTCCATTATTATCTCCCTTGTACAGATAACAAAACATGTTTCAAGGTTTTGCAAGTCTCCCAAGTTAAGAAGAGTAAGTTAAATCCTGCTCTATAACTCTAGAACCAAGTGCTTGCTCATTTCTGTATTGCCTTTCATTCATTTATCTATGTATTCAATAAGTGCCTCGGAGTACCCACTATTCACTAAGACTGTGCTAAGTGTGGAGATACAGTGGAGGCCAAAACTAAAAATGTCCCTGCCCCGTGGCAGTTATACCCCACAGAGGAAATAGATAAACAGTAAACAAATAGTCAGTTAAAATAAGTACAGAATGCATTAAATGCTATAAAAAAGACAGATGGAATGTTCTGGTAGAGAAGTGTAGAGGAGACCTACTCAGGTAGGGGGTCAGGGAAGGCCCATGAAGGAAGGAATATTTCACCAGGATCTGAAGGCTGTGACAGAGCCAGGCAAGAGCTGGCCTGAAGAAGAGATGAGGGAATAAGACCCTAGAATAAACCCATCACAGAGACAGGGGTCAGTGTGACTGAGCATCTAAAGAGAGTTCGGCAGGGACCAGATCATGAAGGCCCTTAAATGTCATCGAAGGAGTTAGAATCATCTTCTGAGTGCAGTGGCAATCCAGTGGGGGTTGTTACACAGCAGCGTGATGGCCAATCTACTTTTCATTAAACAGAGAAGGGGCGTGATGTGATAAAAACACAGACTCTGGAGCCAGAATGCCTGAGTTCAAATCCCCGACCTGCTGCTTACTAGCTATGTGACTATGGGCAACCTCTCTGTGCCTCAGTTTCTTTATCTTTAAAACACAGAAACTAACAGCAAAGTACAACATAGGGAATACAGTCAATAATATTATGATAACTATGGTGTCAGATGGGTACTGGACTTACTGGAGTGATCATTTCATAAGTTATATAAATGTCTAATCGCTATGTTTTACATCTGAAACTAATGTAATATCAACTGTAATTGCAAAATAAAAATTTTTTAAATACAGAAACTAACAGTAACTGCTTCAGAAGGTTGTTATAAGAATTAAATAAGTTATTATTTGAAATCACTTAAAATAGTGCTTGGTGCATAGTAATATACATGCTCGTTAAATAAAAGAATAGGCAAACAGATAAATTAGTAAGAGGTCTTTACACATATATCCATAGAAATATATTTTTATATAGAGGGATGTAATAGTAAAGGCACACAAGTCTTTTTGCTTTGTCCTTGACTCCTCTTTCCCTTTGTCCCTTGCCACTTGTGCTAGTAATTGTTCCTCGCTAAGGTAATTCACAGCAATAATTCAGTATGTTTCCAACCACACAATCCTGAATCTGCACTCATTAGATTCATGTACATACACATGAATATGGCATGCTTTTGTCTTTGTTTTGCAAAAATTAAATCATAGTATACACAAGTTTTTCTCAATCTATACTAACTTGTGGAAATCCCTTCAAGATAACTGTACAATTCTCATTCATCATCTTAATGGCTGTATCATGGTCAATAGAGGCAGATATGCCATAACTTATTCAGCTGTTTCCTAATTATGGACATTCATTTGTTTGAAGTCCTTTTGCTATTATTAATATCACCTCAGAGAGCATTATCATTCAAACGCCCTTACATTCTGGGGTTATCTATGAAATAGCTTCCTAGGAATAGAGTTGCTAGACTAAAGGACACATGCTATCCATTTATAGATAGAGGTGACATATTGCTTGTTGAAAAGACATATCATTTCCATATCCTATAAGAAGGTATGTGAATGCTCATTTGCCTACATTTTTGCCAAAAACAGTTCATTTTGTCATTTGGATGGACACCAAAAAGTTTTAACTTATGATGCTACATATATTAAAATATACACATCATAAGTATACAATTTTATGAGTTTTGTTAAATGTTTATATCATGTCACCAGCACCACAATCAAGACATAGAAAATTTTCATCACCCCCGAAAATGACCCTTCCAGCCAAACCTCACCTTCTGTACGCAGTCACTGCTTTGATTTCTATCACCATAGATTAGTTTAGCATATGATTAACCTCATATAAATATATTTCCACAAAATGTACTTTTTGGTGTCTGACTTCTTTTGCTACACGTTTTTGAGATTTTCCATGTTGTTGCATATTTCAGGGGGTAAAACATTTTTGGTTATAATTTAAATACAGAAAATGAACAGGTCTTATATGGTCAGTTAGATGAGTTTTGACAATTGTATGCATCCATGTTACTACCGTGCAAAACATTTCCATAATCCCAGAGGGCTTCCTCCTGGTCCTTCACAGTCAGTTCCGGCCCCATCTCACTCTCTCCAAAAGAAACCATTGGTACAATTTCCATTACTATTTGTTATTTTAGCCCATTCTGGAGCTTCATACAAAAGGGTTGTTGAGTATTCACTCTTTATATCTGTTTGTCTATACTTATGCTGACAATGTGTTTACTACCTCAGTTGTATAATTAGTCTTGAAATCAGATAATATGAGTATTCGTTTTTTTTTTGTCAAGATTGTTTTTGTTATTAATATGCATTTCCATATCAATTTTTAAATCAAAATGTCAATTTCTACCCACAAATTTGTTTAGTTTTTGATTGGAATTGTATTGTATCTATTAATCTATATTTTAAAGAAGTTTCTGTGATATTTGTGTTATTTCTACTTTAAATATTTGACAGAGCTCATCATCGAAACTATTCAGGCTGCTTCTCCCTCCATACAATGTGGATGACGAGGTGTATCCCTACAGCACTTTCCATTGGCAAGATTTTCCATCTCCATTGCGTTTCAAGGCCAACTCTGGCTGTAGCTACAATGCAACTATTATTTATTTTTTGCCTGCACATGCATACTAAGACTGTTGAAAGATCAAACTCAGGCTTTTTTGTCCTCCTTCAGCTGATTATATGAGATCCTTCATGTGGCCATAGGTGTGAGCTGCAGAAGGGCACTTGTGCAAATCTGGAGAGTGACAGCCCTCTAGTCGTACGGTGGCTTGATCTCAGATGAACCATTTCGGTGGACTGCTGCTGGACCTGCCCTAATTTATGATTTGGTAAAATCCACCACTGGCACTTCCAATGCAACTAGGTGTCAGCCATTTGGCCCAAATGGCAGGGTTGCTTGTACCACAGCCTTGATGGACTCCAGAGATCTAGGGCCTACTCAAAGCTCGTGGTATTCCTAGGTGTATACTGTGCTGCTCCCAGAATTCAAAGATGCCTACTTGGATTGTACTTCCTTCTTTGTGGGAGAGGATGCAAGGTGTGCCTTTTAGAAAGGAGAGGATAGCCCAGCATGCTCCTGACTACTGGATCCATAAAAACATCACCAAAGTGTCAGGTTCCTGAATCTTCATAATTTTTATCTTGCATGTGTCTTACAAAGTCTTCTAGAGTACTGTCCAATCATCATGATGTCATCAATAGAATGAATCCAACATAATCCTGGGTCAAAGCTGCAATTGAATATTATTTGTGTCACATGAATGGAAACTGTTTCTGATCCTCTTCCTAACTGGAATTTAAAAAGTCCACTTCCCAAATCAATGACCACATACCATGTTTCTGAGGCTTTATTAACCTATTTTATCATATTTATCTAACAATAAAACCACATCCAGCACAGTAACCAAAATCAGGGGTATTGTTTGTTTGAGCTTGTGGTTTTCTCCATTCTTCTCTAGAGCCATCCAATAATAGCAGGGGTTAGACTGATGACTTAAATAAACATATGACTAGCACACCTGCACATTTTATGTCTGTAATAGTTGCATGAACGTCTGCCATTTCCCTACTGCCAGAGTGCAATTTTCTTTGTTTGCTCCCTTGACTGAGGAGGGTGGGGGCAGTTTCAGAGGTTTCTACTTGGCCTTCTTCACTATGGTCGCTCTTTCCCTACAGGTCAGTAATTCAATATGGAGGTTCCTCTAACTGCTAATATGTCAATCCTAATTACACACTTGGGGATTTGAGTAATAAAAACCCAGTGGGTCTCCCCAGACCCTAATGAACCCACCATAGCTTAAAATTAGCCAGGAATTTGTTTTCTGGCCCTTTAAAAGAGAAAAGGACCCATGACCTTGCCTTAAGTCAAACTCTTAGAAGCCCATTAGAGGAGGAGAGCTGGTAAAAGGAATGGAGAAGGAGCAGTCAGTGTGGTAAAAGAAAATCCAGGGGAGCAAAGTGTTACTGAAGTCAGGGGAGAAAGATGAAACTGTTCACCACGTGCAATAATGCTGAGAGGCTGACAAGGATAAGACAAAACATGCCCATTGCCTTGTCAACATGAAAGTCATTGACACCTTTGACCAAAGCTATTTTAGTGACTAATGGAGATAGAAACCAGATTAGAATGCGCTGACAGATAAAATGGAGTTCAGGCAGTGGAGATAGCATATTAGCAAAACTTCTTTGAGTTTTACTGTAAAAAGGAACATAAAAATAGGTGGAGGTAGGAGGAAGAGGGAGATAAGGGTTCAACAAAGGATTCTGCATTTTTTAAAATTTGCTTGCTTTTTGTTTATTAATTATTATTATTATTATTTTTAGGCAAAGCAACTCTTGGTTGACTTCACAGATTGCAAGGACCTTGTCAGCTTACAATTCTTTATTTTTTTATTTTTACACCTACAGCACCTGGTCTTCCTAGGTGGTCTTCCATCCAAGTACTAACCAGGCCTGACCCTGCTTAGCTTCCAAGACCAGACAGAATTGGGTTTGCTCAGGGTAGCGTGGCCATAGACAAAATTTGCTTGCTTTTTAATTTGATAGCTACTAAAGATTGTTTGCATGATGAGGGAATGATACTGGACAAAAAATAAGAAGACAAAGGTTAGTGTCTAATAGGAAATAGGTTCTGGGACAGAATTGGAGAGAATAACCTTTGGTAAAAACAAGACCATGAGAAAAGATGTGAAAGATGTGGGCAGAATGACTGATTTGGTGGTAGGAAAATAAACAAGCTCCCATAGATGCGATCTATTTTCTCAATGACATATAATTGCTTTGAGTAGGTAACTATCTGCTTGTACATTGCAACTCTGTTCCTAGCCTAAACTGTAATAGCCTAAGGCTCTGCTTCTCATCATTGCACAGGAAGAGAGAAACAAGGTGTGGCTCAGCAGAGCTGGCATATGTTGCTTTGTTTCTACACCTCCTTTCTTTCTTCTCCACTTACAGTCACGTGAACCAGCTTTCAGACTGGTAAACAGAGGTGGGGCTAGAGGTCAAAAGGTGATAAGATCTTAATGTGAATTCACTAGTGTGATCAGCTGTGCTTCCTCATTGTAATTAGGAAATCCTGGAGTGACTTAGCCAACCAGAAGACATCTGGGAAGACCTAGGGGACGGAGAGGAAGTAGGAGAGATCTTTATCAAGCAAGGGAGAGGCTCATCTCTCTTCTCTGGGCTCACAATGGATTTTCATTTCTTTAGTCCACATTTGTGCATCTATTCATATAAATGTGTGCATATTTCATCTCTGCCATTATTTTTTTCCCTTTGAGGCTTACAAGGGATTTCACTGCATTTATAGATACATTCCGTTGATTTCTAGATACAGCCAAGATGCTCAACATTCTATTTTATATTGTAAAGCATACAGATATTAGCAGTAAAACTAAGAAAACTACAAAATACATTTATTGACATGGAAAATATCTCTAATATATGGTTTACCAATAAATACAGATTTTTTAAAAAATATAGGTCAATAGGTGGATATGTATGAATATATATATCTATATACTTTTATTTTTTAATAACTTTTATTGTTCAGTTACAGTTGACATACAATATTATGTTAGTTTCAGGTGTACAACACAGAGATTAGACATTTATATAACTTATGAAGTGATCACTCCAATAAATCCGGTACCTATCTGACATTATGCATAGTTATTACAATATTATTGGTGATATTCCGTATGCTATACTTTATATCCCATGATTATTTTGTAACTACCAATTTGTACCCTTTTTCATTTCCTCCCCCCCCAACTCTCTACAGTCTGGCAACAATCAAAATGTTTTCTGTATCTATGACTTTGTTTCTGTTTTATTTGTTTTTTTATTCTTTAAATTCCGCATGTAAGTGAAATCATACAGCATTTGTCTTTCTCTCTCTGATTTACTCCACTCAGCACAATACCCTCTGAGTTCATCAAGATTTCATTTTTTTAAAGCTGAGTAATATTCCATTGTATATATATCCCACCTCTTCTTTATGCATTCATCTATTGATGGACACTCAGGTTGCCTTCATATCTTGGCTCTTGTAAATAATGCTGCAATGAACAAATGTCCCTTCAAAGTAGTGTTTTGGGTTTGTGCAAATAAGTACGTGGTAGCTAGACTACTGAGTCCTTCTTTGTCTCTTATTGTGGCCTTTGTTTTAAAGTCTATTTTGTCTGGTATAAGTATTGCTTCCCTAGCTTTTTTTTCTTTTCACTTTTATTTTAATAAAATATCTGTTTTTATCCCTTTACTTTCAGTCTGTGTGTGACTTTCAATCTGAAGTGAGTCTCTTGCAGGCAGCATATGTTGAGAGTCTTGTTTTCCTATCCACTCAGCCACTATGTCTTTTGATTGGAACTTTTAATCCATTTACTTTTAAAGTAATTGTTGATAGATATGTAGTTATTGTCATTTTATCATTCATGTTTTTAATCTTTTTTTCTTCTTCTTAAAGAAGTCCATCTAACATTTTTTCTAATACTGGTTTGGTGGTGATGAACTCTTTTAGCTTTTTCCTGTCTGAGAAGCTCTTTATCTGTCCTTTGATTCTAAATGATAGCTTTGCTGGGTAGAGTAATCTTGGTTGTAGGTCCTTGCTTTTTATCACTTTGAATATTTCCAGCCAATTCTTTCTTACCTGCAAAGTTTCTGTTGAGAAATTAACTGACAGTCTTAGGGGACATCCCTCATAAGTAACTAACTGCTTTTCTCTTGCTGCTTTTAAGATTTTCTCTTTAATATTTGGCATTTTAGTGTCTTGGTGTCAGGCTCTTGGGGTTTATCTTGTTTGGGACTCTCTGTGTTTCCTGGTCTTGTATGTCTATTTCCTTCACCAGCTTAGTTAAGTTTTCCATCGTTATTTCTTCAAATAGGTTTTCAATTCCTTGGTCTGTCTCATCTCCTTCTGGAACCCTAAGGATGCAAATTTTGGTACACTTCATGTTGTCCCAGAACCCCTTAAACTATCCTCATTTTTTTGGATTCTTTTTTCCTGTTGCTATTCTTTTTTGTTTGTTTGTTTACGCCTATAACACCTAGTATTCCGAGGTGGTCTCCCATCCAAGTACTAACCAGGCCTGACTTTGCTTAACTTCGAAGATCAGATGAGATCAGGCACGGTCAGGGTGGCATGGCTGTAGACGCTTGTTGCTATTCTGATTGGATGTTTTCTGCTACCTTATCTTTTTTTAAATCACTAATTTGATCCTCTGCTTCATGAAATCTATTGTAATCTTCATGTTGATTCCTCTAATCCTTCATTTCTGGTTGGTTCTCTTTTATGTTTTCTATCTCTTCATTAAAGTTTTCACTGAGTTCATCTTCTCATCTCCTAAGTTCATTGAGCATCCTTATAACCAGTGTTTTGAACTCTGCATCTGGTAGATTGCTTTTTCCATTTTGTTTAGTTCCTTTTCTGGAGCTTTGTTTTGTTCTTGCACTTGGGACAAGTTTCTTTGTCTCCCCATTTTGGCTGCCTCCCTGTGTTTGTTTCTATGTATCAGGTAGGGCTGCCCTGTCTCCTAATCTTAGTATAGTGGCCATATGTAGTAGGTGTCTTATGGGGTCCAGTGACAGTCTTCCCTGGTCACCTGAGCCAGGTCCTCCAGGTATGTCCCTTGTGTGGGATGTGTGTGCCCACCTGTCATAGTGCACCTTGGCTATCTTTTGCACATCAATGAGAGGGATTGACCCTTGGGCTGATTGGTTGTGAGGACTGGCCAGTGAGGAGCTGACCCTATGGAGCAGGATTCACTTTAGCAGCATTCTGGTGTCTGCCCAGTCAGCCCTTTGGGTGTGTCATCTTCAGATGCAGCCCTGGGTGGTGCTTTGTCTTGGTCTGAAACTGGACACAACGTGCCAGCCCCCAGGGCCTCCTGAGAGAGCCCCACTGCAAGCCAAGTTCAGCCACAGGCTGTGCCCTGCCCAAGAGTCCCCAAGCAATCCGCAGATGTCTTCCACTCACATTGAGCTTGGAGGTGCCTCAAGAGGCCAAACAGCAATCTGAGGCCAGCTGTCGCTAGTGCAAGCATTGATGCCACTCAGCAAAATGTATAGGGCACACCGAGGCCAGCTGCTGCTTGTTTGGATTTTGCAAACCTTTGAGAGATTTTATGAAAGTACCCAGCATGAGCCAAGACAGGCTGTTTGTATGAAAATGTCACTGGGGTGGCTTGGGTGGGCCCACAAGTTGGGTGGGGCAGGGTCTCAGGAAATCACCTGGGCAGGGCACCCAGTATTAGGTTGATGAAGACTCAGATATGGTGCCCACCTGCATCTGCACACTGGGCAGCAGAAGTATTCAATGAAGAAACAATGGATTCTACCAGCACTTCTGTTTAGAAGAAAGCTGCCCCTCCAACCCTCATGGTGAAGTCAGGCAATTCATTTTCTCCCTGTATGTCCTTGGTGCCTTTCAAGCTGCTGCCCCAGCTCTGGAGCTCAGAGTGAGTGAGCCTGTCAGCGAGTAAGTCCATGCATGGGCTCTTTAAGAGGAACACCTAGAACTCCAGCTGCCCTGGTCTCACTCAATCACAATCTCTGCTGGTTTTCACAGCCAGAAGTTCTGAGGATTTCTCTTCCAAGCACTGGAACCCTGGGCTGGGGATCCTGGTGTGGGGCCAGGACCCTTCACTCCTCCAGGTAGACCTCTGCAGCCAAGATATCCCTCAAAATTCTCAACCACTACACATGTGTGTGGGACCAGCCCATTTCACATTTCCAAACCCCCTACCAATCTTGAGGTGGCCTCTTCTGTGAATTCCTAGTTGTAGGACTTCTGTTCAACTAGACTTCAGGTGACTCCCAATGATGGCTGTTCTGTAGTTTAGTTGTAATTTTGATGTGGTCGTAAGAGAAGGTGAGCACAGCGTTTACCTACTCTGCCATCTTGACCAGAAGCTATATATATACTTTTAAATGGCTGACATTTATTAAATGATTATTATGTGCCAGCTATAATGTTAGTTCTGGGTGTTAAAAATAAAGGTGTTTTTTTAATTCTTAAATTTTATTAGTAGTTATTAATTTTTCTACATGCATTAACTTCTGTAAGATGTTTTTAAAAGTTAATGTTAGAGTCAGTATCAGGTCCCTGGTAAGCCCTGTTATTTACATACAGCCTTTGTGATTCCTCTTCACCAACTGAAATCTAAAATTATATCAGATACAAGGTTTGGGAGTTCTTTCCTTTCTTCTACTCTAGTCTAACTTTTTTCTCTGCTTTTTGTAACATTTGTCATTGCTTTGGGTCTGAGTTTGAAGTGCCATATAGAATCTGAGTATCCCATGGGCTCCGTGAATTGCTAACAACCAATTTCATGTGTTAAGCAACATTAGTTTAATCTAATTTCTGTCCTCTTCTCAAGCTTTTTGACTTTTGAAAAGCCTATGCATGCCTTCTCTTTACTCAGTGTTTGTGTTACTTCAGTGTTTGTTGCTTTGACCTCAAAATCCCACAGCTATTTGAGTGCCAGAAGCAGTTCCATTCTTTGACTGCCTGCTTGCAACTTACCAGAAAGAGAGAAATGAGTGCCTCTCCCACACTCTTGATTGTCTCATTTTCTACTCTACCATCATTGCATCTCTTTCTGTCCATTGAGAAAGAAAATTTTGCCCTTTCTCTCTCATAAAGTTGAACACAAGAACAGAGATGGTAAGAGTGTGTTCAGAGGAACAAATAGAGTTTTTCCATCACATATATGACTTATTCCAATCAGGAAAAGTTACCCTGGCAACCAAGTAAAGGAGTTTTGTTGTTGTTGTTGTTGTTGTTGTTGTTTTAACTTTAGTCTCTGTCTTCTATAAATTTATTTTTTTTAGCCTGCCTCCTAAATTCTGAAGACCATACAATTGGGTTAAGTCTGCTGACAAAGACAAACATATTACTAAAATCCTGGAAATCTTGGCTCTTATCTCTCACTCTTGTAGTTGAAAATTATCTGAATATTGGCACCCCACAGTTCCTATTAAACCTCCCCCCTTTCTTCTGGAGATCACAACTGAAAGGGGCTGGCAACACATCCTCGAAGGTGACATTTTAGAGAGAGTGAGAGCAT
Source organism: Eidolon dupreanum (assembly GCA_028627145.1). Taxonomy (NCBI): domain Eukaryota; kingdom Metazoa; phylum Chordata; class Mammalia; order Chiroptera; family Pteropodidae; genus Eidolon; species Eidolon dupreanum. Next base: position 27,634,246 of record CM053517.1, on the reverse strand, counting down.
TTGTAATCCCTGCCAGAAAGAAAGAGACAGAGAAACACTGGAATAACATTTCCTGATTCTTTCAGTAGGCTTCTTTCTGACCTCCTTATTTGGTTTATCATCTTAATATCGTGCCATTTTGTTGTAGTTTCCAGGGAAGATTTTCCTGAACTGATTATGCCTATTTGACATAAAAAAAGAATACTCTTTCAAATAGTCTAAACTTCTCTTTTTGGAAGCCACTTCTTGCCATTTAAACTGTTGACTAAGACCCTAATTTGAATTAAAAAGAAAAAAAAGTATAAGTACAAGAAAACACACTCAGGGGCTAAACTGTTGTCTTTCATTTCCTAGCTCATATCTGCCATGCATCCCTGTTTGTTTCTGATTACTGCTTTCCCCTGCAGTTATCTGGATCTGATTACCCCTACCAGTCAATTAGTGTTCCTCAGCTTCAGTCCAAATGGCTGTTACTGGTTAAGGGAAGGCCTGGACCTGGTCAAGGAGGCTGAATGGTAAAGCCAGGCTTTGGTCACACTAGAAACATGATTTGGAATGCTTGCCCTGTTCCAAGTAGATTGGCAACAGCTTCTTTGCAAAGATGAGCATATTGACTACATTTTCCCCCCTGTCAATTCAGGCAGGATAATGTGACATTGCTCCCAAAGAAAGTAAAGCAGGGTGCTGGGGAAAGTATCAGAAGCAGATCCCCCTGGGTATCCCACTTCTCTGTTCAGTTTTTGGTAGGATTAAGAGTAAATAGTCTCACTCAGATACATACACCACTGTCTATCACCTCAGAACGGACATGATGGGGGCTCCACATGCTTAAGGATTATCTGTACATGTTCTTCATGGAACCCATGGGTTAAATGACATGGGCACAAATAAAACAAACACATAGATACAGATGTCACATGATTCAACGATATCCTTATTTATACAAATCATTTCTTTTTAAAACTTTAACAATTCATAAGTATTACACATGAAATTGGTCTTTACTAACACCTTTTGTCTATCAATAGTTGTGGTATTGCAGCAGGCTTTATTTCTTCCAAGTGCCTCTGATAATCACTAGCAGTAAAGTTTCCTGAAAGGTCACGGCAACTTGAGGACAGAAAAATCTCTTATCTCAAAAATAACAAAGAAACTTGAGGAACTAACCTTGGCCTCCTCCAAGCCTTAGAGAATCTTCTCCTTTAACTCCCCACTTCCTCTGAGACAGGAAACTGTGAAGATCTTTGCTTTGAGAAGAGGAACCCTGTAGGAATCCTTCTCATTCTCTCTTGTGGACAAACCAACCAAGGAAATGAGATGGAGAGAGGAATGTCAGCAGAAGAGGAAAGAGATTTACCTACGCTTTAGTTTTAGTTTATACAGTCTTTTTGGAAACTTTTCTTCTTTTATTCTTCTCATTTCCCTACTCCTTAAAAATGTCAGTCACTTAAGCACTCTAATTATCATTTCGATTTAATACGAAGTCCATCTTGATTCAAGAGGACGTTAAGAGATAACTCTTAGCAAATAACTATACATTCTTTAGGTAGAATTTAGCCTCCTTCTCATTCCCAAAGACACACACACATGCACACTCATTTTTTGTTTTCTAGAATGAACACTCAATCAGGTTTTTTTTTTTTCATTGAGCTACCATTATCTTTTAGCAAAACCTCACAAAAATGAAAAATAGATGGGCAGAGCTCCACACACCCACCTCCAAATGCTACAATGACACAATTGTGATTGGTGAGTGAGTTGGCCAACCACGAACAAAAATTAAAAGCAAACTTCGAAGGGCCCTGTGTGTGATGGCCAGGATTTTAGTGATTAGGATTCCAGTACATTTTATTTTCAGTAATATAATGGGGTAGAATGCAGTAAACTAGTATGCAAAAAAACAAAGCAAGAGAAAATGGGAGAAAATATGAAAAAGAAAGGCAGGGGGAAATAAGGACAGATAGTAAAAGATTTTTAAAAAATGAGAACTTATATATAATTTTAAAAATTAACAATAACTTAAGAGAAAAGGAGGAAATACTTTGGCTTCAAAACAAGAGAATGAAAAAGGAAGTGGTTAAATTAGCCCAGAAAAAAAAAATCTGGAACCAAAATAATTTGGAGACCTACACTGTTAGCAAATTTGAGTGAACTTCTTTCCACTTCCTAACTTGTACCAAGATCAAAACAGTCATCGGACCGTTAGTCAGCACTTCTTAGAGAATTGCATCAAAGATTAATCATCTCTGAAAAGTTCCCCATTCTTTCCTTCAAAGTTATAGTTTCAGACAAGTCATCATAAGATGGCTTTTTGAGTTTCATGTTCAGAGTTATTGTGGGATAATTCAATTTATATAAAATCTTCATTCTGAGAGTCTAAATTTTCATTCCAAACAGTGTGCCTTAGTGGAATGGGCTTAGAGGCCAATGAAACCTTCATTTGAGTCCTAACCCTGCCAGAGCTAGTTCTATAGCCTTGAACACATTTTTTTTTAACTTCTCTGAGTCTCAATTTCTTCCTGTCTACAATGGAGAGTCTAAGGATTAAATGAGAGAGCCAATATAAAAAGATCTTTCTCATTTCTACGATGTAAGAGGGACTCAGTAAATTATAAAAATGATTGCTATCACATTAAGTAATCAATATTCACACTCACAGAAGGACAAAGAGGAAAGATCTGGAAAGAGAGCTAGAGCAAGAGGGGCTGTAAATGTGTATATATAGACAAAGAGAAAGGGGCGATGTATGTGTCTGTGTGATGCTCATACCTGTATGTGTATCCACTGTGATAGCAAAGTGCAAATGTGGGAGCAAGGAGAAAAAGAAACCCATAGTAAGAAGAGGATAATGAAGAAGAGGCAGGGAGACCTCACTGGATAGAGAAGTTTGACTTAAACGTATGTAATCAGCCACTGACTCCAAATCAATGCATAGTAAGCCACTACCCAGGGCCACCAACATCTGGGTCCAGTCCAGTCACCTGGACTATCAGAGTACCACAAAGCTAATAAATAATGAGTTTCTTGAAGGCAACAGCCATAGTTCTGTAGCACTTTTTTCTTTTGGTCTTCCTGAGTAGAAATCTTTGCATTAGTCTGCCTTAGGTAATGATTTTTCCCAGAAGGAAGGTTCAAATTTATCATAGGAGAATAAGAAAATGAGTAATGTTCTCCTCCGCCATTAAAGAAGAAGAAGAAGAAGAAGAAGAAGAAGAAGAAGAAGAAGAAGAAGAAGAAGAAGAAGAAGAAGAAGAATAGGGTGATACAAGCCTTTTGAGAAGGGATTTGCTGAACTCCTTTGTGAGTCCTTAGTATTTTAATGACTAAGTAGAGGCTTCAGATCATAGAGGTCTTCCATGATAAGGTTAAAAACAAAGTAAACTGTCACTAATATGTAGCCAGATGAGTGAAGTTGTCTTCATCTCCCCTCCCCTAGCCCTTTTGAGTTTGTCCCAGGATGAGAAAGGTACAATAGCAAATCAGGTTACCTGTAAAGGTAGAGCAGGGAGGTCACTCTTGAAGAGACTTTGCGTTGACTCTGGAATGAGGTAGCATCACATGTGGTATGCCTCCATGCAAACCTAGGGACCCATCCTGAAGCAGTGTAGTATGGTCAGACAGAGGGACGTGGAGGGAACCCAGAAATTGCAAGCCTCTGCTTATCAAAGCAAAGGCTAGAGGGAAGCGCAGCCAGACTTCAAAGGGCTCTCCAGCACCAGGGGAAACTGAAATGAGGGCAGGTCATCCAGGGCACACTATGGACTTTGAACAGACTGTGAGACCAACCGCAGATCCCATCCGCAAACGCCCACACAGGGCAAGCAGCACTAAACGAAAAAGGACAATGCTCTGGAACATCAGGGCAGTCAGGGAACTGTGACTAAGGACACCAACTTGTCCCATCACTGTGAGGTTTCATCAGCCTCAACCCTTCCTTCACGCTCCAGACAAGCTGGGGAAGAAGAGGTTATCTGAGAGCCAAGGAAGCACAGTAGTATCCAAATAGGTAAAAATCATTGAATAGGACTACATTTTAAACCAGATGTTTAGGTAACGTTATTTTTCCTTCTAACCAGAAGGGAAAGGCTTAGGAAGGAAGCCAAAACATATAGACTAAACAGAGTTCATTTTTCTTCACATCTAAGTTGTAGCGCAGGTTAAATTTTGCAGTTCCTTCACTGCAAAAAAAGGCACTCTAAGAACAAAATGTAATTTTTCACTAGCAAAGCTTCCAAAGGAATGATTCGTTGAAAGAACAGAAATATCCATGCTATGTGGTCTGGCTTTATGGGGACGATCAAGTGACTGAGGAGAAAAGAGAAGGCAGCGAATGGGCAGTGCCCAGAGCAGAGTCTTTGCTCCACAAATCTGTGTCAAATGAATATACACATAAATATTTACTGAGTATTTGTCTGTGTCAGACATTGTAAAACATGATCCTACTTAATTCTCACAATAGTCTTTCAAGGTGTTATTAACACTATTAGGTAGTTAAAGAAATGAGTTCAGACAGGTTGAATAACTTCTCCAGGGTCACACACCTAGTATGGATGGTGGGGGCAGAATTCAAACACAGACCAAACTGACTACTGCGACTTCTCAGTGTATTTCCTCCTACGGAGGGACATATCTTTATATAGAAGAAATTTCAATGATATCTCTGCCCTTCATTTTGTATGACAAGAAAGATCCTGATGTTCTCTACCATGACTCAGCTTTCACTGCAAAAATTGGTTCTTCTGCTGCCATGATCACACTAGGAAAGTAGCGCTGATATTGTGGCGGTTGCTGTATGTAATAGAATAGTTATTTAGATAGAAGGAAATTACAGTAAATCAGAAAGAGTTGTGTGGGAAACCAAAATGCAATCCCAGAAAAAGGAAAGGAAAGAAAAAATGGAAATCATAACCGTAATCAGTACTTTAACTGAAGTAAGCATTTTTAAACGTCTAAGGACCCTTGAGCTTTGTGTAATCAAAATAAGCAACAAAATAGGCCAAACTGCACAAAACAAGTCCTTTCTTGGGTTTCAAGTGACGTCACAAACCACACAAGGCTCCACCATCTAGTTAAAATTATAGCATGGGCTTTCTCCTGGGGTAGCGATTTGGTCAAACACCATCATCTATATTAACATTTGCCCGGCCCATCTGCTTTGATATGTGGCTTCCTCTAAATTCAACAGACATTCACAAGACTGTAGAAGCAAAATCACTGTATTCAAAAACTTGCTTTCCATTTATCCAAGTTATAAAAATTAGCAAGAGCCAATAGCCTCAGGGTCTAAAGAAAATCTAGCTGGATCTAAAAGAAATGAAGCTGGAGGCATAAAAATGGAAATATTACACATTTGTGTTACATTTGTAACACAAATATTACACTTTCAGTCATCGCTCTTAATGATATTGTTATGACTTTCTAAATAGGACAAGGAAAAGTGAAATGATTAGGAGTCGGGAGCACATCACTTATCTCTGAAATGAGACAAATGGACACGTTAAACTCTCAGATTCTTTCCACCTCAATGAGTCTTTGATTATGAGTCTGGAAAGCCTAAGGAAGTCTTCCTGGTTTTCTCTGTATAATGGAAAAGCAAAGCCCAGCCTCTCTGGTCACTGGCCATATGGATTGAGGGAAGTTATTTAACTCCACTAGTTTAAAATTCTTTATCCTCAGGGAACCCATAGGGACACACAGTTCACGGGATTGTTGTGTATAGCTACTAGAAAAGTGAGCAAGTCAGACTTGCTCATACACATTTAAAGCTTTTAACTTCTTAAAGAATTTTTTAGAAAGGAAGGATGAAGAAGGGAACTAGCATTTGGAAAATGGTTAATCTGCTCATTAAATTACTATACTGTGTAAGGTAGTACCTTTTAGAAAGGTTGAGATGCTACTGTTTTTGTACCCATCATCACCACGCAGTGGAAATCCAGGGACCGGAGACATCCCACTCAGACGTGTGGCACCCTCTGACCACCAGACATGCCGACCAAGAAGCCTTCCTAAGCCCAGCCCCAGAACACGAGCTGACCTGTTCGCCCACTCCACCCAGAGGCGCCACACTCCAGGCCACCAGAAGGAAGGACACTGCTCCAGTGTGGGGCTGGGACTGACTTGGCACCCATGCTGTGGACCTCCGTGTGAGCAGCTCGGCTCTGAGAGCACAGCTATTCCAATTCACATTGGGAGCCCTGAGGCCGTCCATGGCTACGATCGTATTGACTTTGGCCTCAGATGTTCTTGGATCAGTTACCAGCATTTAAGAATTAGATTACACATCAAAATCTGTATTTTCGACTCCCTTTGGAACATCTAAGAACACTGGACTCACATTCTCAGCTGGCTACAAAGGGTTGGAGGAGATAAGCCTTCTCCATAGAGACAAACATTTGCAGTAGAACCCCTTTATCCACTTGTCCCACCAAGGACGTGATTTATCCCTTTATCCAGCATACCCACCTTGTACCCTCTACCTGTCTGTTTGTCACTTAGAAGCCGTCCAGGTTATTAGATCAACTGCCATGGCATCACAGTGCTTGTGTTTTATTTAATAATGGCCCCAAAACCATTCATATAGTTTAAAAACTATAGTAGATTGTTACAATTGTTACAGTAGATTGTTACAATTGTTCTATTTCATTATGAGTTATTGTTGTTAATCTCTTACTGTGCCTAATTTATAAATTAAACTTTTTCATAGGTATATATGTATAGGGAAAAAACCTAGTATATACAGAGTTTGAGACTATCTGTGGTTTCAGGCATCCACTGGGGGTTTTGGAACGTAGCCATTGCAGATATGGGGTCTACTGTACTCTTAAATTCATCACAGTCCCCACTGGCCCACTTCACTGCCTGGTTCCTAGTGGCGCCTGAGTGTCATCGCCGACTCAGAATATCTAAGTAGACTAGAAAAACGTCTGAAGGTCCCTCAACTGCTGGGATGCAGCTGCCTTGGGATCTAAGTGGCTACTCGGGCATGGAGTCATGAAGCTGATCTAACAAGATACCTGTTTTAGGGTTCCCCGAAAACCAAGGGAAGGGCACTGGGTAGCCCAGTGCCGTGCAATACAGGCTGGAGGTTCTCACACCACCTGACAAGGAGTTAGGTCCAGGCCAGAGCACTGTTTTAATAGTGCAATTGTTTTTTCCAACTGTTCTGCCACGCATGGTGTTTAAAAATGTCATTTTTTGAGGTATCATGTTAATTAGCCAACGAATATATGAAGACATTTCCTCAATATAAAGGAACATTTCAGCCTCCTCAAAACTGAATTCAAACAGTGCTTCACTAAAGTCAATGTTTCCAGATCCTACAATTCTCTTCAATGAGAAGAAACCCAGTTCCGCGGAAAATACTATAAATCACAGAGATCCTAGTCATAGCAAAGCTTAACAGATAGACCCTTATTTTTCCTAAGCCCATACTTGGCTCATTTCAATGGAATCACTTTTGTTTTTCTGTAGTGCTATTTCCTGGCATTATTGCAGTGGTCAGCCTGAATGCCAGTCCCCCAATGAGGTCCTCCTTGGGGGAAAGGGCTTGGTGCACTTAGACTTTTATGTTAGTTCATCCCATCAAAGAGCCTAAGCTCTGTTATCTTTCTCTGACCTTGGCAGGGCCTCTTCATTCTCCTACAAGTTAAGTGAAAAGCAAAACTGCCCTGGGCTGCTAGTGGCTCCTAGTGAGAGCCATGAAATAAGAATGGTGTTTGTCCTGGAGATTATTCAAGTAGGCAGCCACAAACCCCAGGGGTACCCCACCAGCTCAAAAATGTGGGAAACAAAGAGGCACCCTCAATTTACGCCCCTCCTTAAATTTACCAAAAAAGGAATTCGGGAAGGGGAAATGACACGGCCAACTTTCTTGGCTTTAGGCAGGGTGTTAACAGTCTCTGAAATTAGAGTTCATACTGTGGATATCCTCCAAAATACAGAAAAGTTTATGGAGTGACATGTAAAGAATGTGGATAGTTTACAACACAGGGAAACTATAGTAATCACTGATGTCTAACACTTCTTTGGTATAAAATGCAAATTGCTCTTTTCCTCTTTTTTCTTCAGATAGATTTAAGTGAAAGTAAGGGAAAAGTTAAAATGCTTTCAACGCTAAGAAAATGTTCTGGTTATTTCGCTCCAGGTGGAAGTTTCCTGCCAGTTACCAGTGCATTCTTCGCTGATAATGAAATGCGAAGTCTAAACTGAACTTACTGCAGCAACACAGGCACACGAATCCACGAGTCAAAATTGTACAAACCGCCTAATAATATCAGTGGCAGCGCCAGACTCAACTGTGACATGATGAAAGCAGTTGTGGTGGCCTGAAAACTGGCCTCGCCAGGGAAAGAATCACACATTTGATCTGGAAGTGGTTTTTTAGTGAAACTCGTCTCTTGCATGCTTTTCTTCTTCAATGTTTATTTAATTACTCTAAACTCCCTATAAGCTATTCTATTGAGTAAAAATCGTGTATAAATAATTGTTTTTTACAAGAGACTGATAAAATCACATATTGCTTCTGAAAAGCCACCTATCTGCAAATCAAGAAAGTCTATGCTAAAACACAAAGAAAAATAATTGTCCATTTTTAAGTTAAAAACAGGTTTTCAGTGTTGAGCATTGTATCGAATTAATATATTTATTCTAAATTTTTACTTTAGGGAGGAAGTAGTTCATTCATTTCTTTTTTTGAGAAGACAAACGAAATATTGAGCAACTTATTTTCTCTGGCAGAAACCTGCTGTGTATTTAGGCAATCAAGATGTCACACTACCAGTCCTCCAGAGGTTAATCGTTATGAACATTTAGGTATTAACACACTCATGCTCTTCGTGTACATACTCTAGTGCCTTGATTAGTATTTAACCTAGACTTTGAGAGAATATCCAACACTGGCCTTTTTACAAATCTGATAGAAGACCTGGACTAGTAAGACAGAAACCAAACATGCAGCCCTAGGACTCCTAATGTGCATGCAGTCCACACAGACCTGGGCACAGCACCTGCCCCTACAGCACCCCGCTGAGGAAAGACCTGTGCAATCCAGGTATCTCCTCTGCTTTTACACTAGTAACAAGTTCCATAACTAAACTGGCTCACTGAGTTTGTTAAAAATAAACAGAGAACACAGATTTTGAGACAAACCACCTACAGATGTTTCGATTACTTCAACACATTTCAGTTTTTGCCACTCAGGCCCACAATTCAAAATAAATTACCGATTATGAAAAAAAACATAAAACACTGAATGAGCATTGTTTCTAATAGAAAAGCTAATAAAGTGATGATTATCTAAAGTGAGATAATGCATATAAAACTGTTTTTCAAATGATGTATTATTATATGGGTCATTTTACCCTTTTAAATTAGGAGGTCCTAATAAATAAATTAAAAAAAATAAATCAAGAGGTCCTTGTGGATACGTCTCCTAAATCTTTATAATTGTGCAACTTCTATCATGGTGCTTATTATAGGAGAATAATTTAGCTGGGGAAAATGTTGGCATGAAATATTCAGAAAATTAGGGCAAAGGATTTTATAGGTAGAATAACCTATGTAATTCTTTGATATCTTAATTCACTTTGCACGTGTGAATGGGGATTTAAAAATCTGTGTTTTTCTAAGTGCTTCCCTGCCTAGTATCTAGACAAGGAAGAGAAACCAAGAACTATTTCTGCAGGTGGCTAGCTAGCTAAAGTTTGCTGAAGCAGAACAGCATGTGAGAGCTAACCACTATTTATGGTGCCACAAAATATCTGCAGTTGGTGAGTGAAGAATCTCCAAGCGTATGATAGTAATGTCTTTACAAGAGATTTAGCACGTCTTCTCCTATTTTAGAACATAATTTTACTGGTGACTTAAATTTGTTTTTCCCTGAAGTGTCTAGACAGGCACAAGAGAAACTCTGAAATTAGAAATAAATATGCTTTTTTTTTTTAATATACAGAAGAATAAAACATCTGGTCCTCCCACCACAACACCTTTGTTAAAAAAAAAAAAAAAAAAAAAAAAAAAAAAAACTCAACTGAGCAAGTTTGAAGGTCTAATTGGCTTTCTTAAGCTACTTATGAATCAGGCAGCATCCCATCTAGCAACTGGAAGGACATTCCTAGGTGGTGTGTAAAATGGAAAGTTTTTATAGACAGCAAGAGGACGGGACTAAGAAGTTTAGAGTGGATTACTTCACTCCACTCCTGCGAGAGGCTGGAATTGCAATTAGGTTAGGTATTAAATCTAGGTTTGGTGCCATGGACTTTTAGCTCAAGTGATACCATTGTGGGCCTGTTGTTTTCTCTTTAACACCTTTGTCAGGTAGATCTGGTAGTGGTGAGTGGGCATGTGGGCTACTGGCATTCTCAAATGTGAGAGGCCACCTTGGGTTCAATGGGATCCATGTGTGAGACCGGGGTATACGTCCTTGGACCCCTCCCTGAGTTATCCCAGCTTCCTGGCATAAGCAGTCCCTGAAACATACACACACAAAAGGCTTCTTAGACTTCTCTCTCTGATCTTCTAGATAATTTGTGATGGTTTACCATTAGAAGTTTCGATTGATAATTATGGCCAAAAAGATATTGATAATTATGGCCATGTGTCATGTTTCCTCTTGAGTTGTGCATTTTGTCTCCTTTCTCTTTCAGCCTAAAGAAGGACACCAGCTAAGACTTATTCAAATGAACACTTCGTTTACCCTTTTTAACCCAGTGACTCCACCCAAAAGAGTTCACAGCAGTGCTCTAGAAAGCAAAGCACTAACTTGGATGAGATAGAAACTAAAAACAATGCTGAATGTTTTGATTTCACATGGAGCCTACAACAACTTAAAAAACTGAATAAAAAACTGATATTTACATAAAGGACTCTTTTCCAGTCCAAATCTAAAAATTAATATCCCATTATTTAACTTGAATTTGTTTAGAATTATTGGTTAAATAAAAGCCAAAGATTAAAAGCTGTGAACATTGATATTTATTTAATAAAATTATTTTACATCACTTAAGAACTCAACACATTAGGGGAAGTATATGACAATGAATGAGCAAACTCGTGAAAAGAACTGTTCCTGGCTATATTAATGTGGATTAAAAAAAAAAAAAGTTTCAATGGAAAGTAACCTCACAGGGTGATCTAATTATAAATTCCTAATTGGGCAGGTCAGGGTGAGTAGTCACGCCCCAGGCACATACCTTTTTTAGTAAAAGGTTTATATTTGCCTTAAGTGAGACCTGTCCATTTTTCTTGTTCATCTGGGTTAACTCACCAATTGAAATAAACTTAACTACCCTCAAGAGAGCACTTAATCTCTTTAACTATGCTGTAATTCAGTCCCCACCTCGTTGACTCCCACCTTCCTGCAATCTTCCTTAATCAAATGTATAAAAGAAACTGTAAAATAGTTATTCTCGGGAGCATCTGAGATCTTGCTTCCTGGCAGTTGTTGTCAGTTTGGCTCAAATAAACTCTTATAAAAGTCACTTACAGGTTTGGACATTCTTGTGTTGACATCAGGCTCCCTGGATCTCAAAGAGAAGGAGCCAAGGAAGCACCAGAGCTGAAGGAATGAATCTTGTAAGCTCTGGAAGAGAAGAACCTTGTTTATCATTTGCCCAGTATCTGTAGCATACAGCGTAGGGCAAGCATTCTTGTAGGCGGGGTGGGTGAACAGGTGGGTGTAGCATCAAGAGGATAGGTAGGAGCTGGAAGCCTGAGCCTACCAGTGCTTCCCTAACGGTTGATCTTTCTGCCACTGGTATCAACAATGAAGCAGAAAAGTGGAATAATAATGGGATGAGAGCTCTAGGGAAGTAGATAAGCAACTACCTTCTCCCCCCACCCCCCCACTCCATCAGCCCTGGTGAAGCTGCCCCTTCTTTTCTGTTCCCAGTGTCCTATATCTAATTGACCTGCCCCAGGCCCACCGCGGCACCTGAGGCACTTCTCCACAGCTTCTCCCAGAGCTTCCGAAAGGAAAGAATCTTTAGACAGGGCTGAGCATCGGCCAACGATGTGTGTAGTCACAAAAGCTTATGAAGCCTTTAAGAGCACAAAGCCTTTCTTCCATTTCTTTTGTGTCTCTGCCCATTACTGTACTACTTGCCCCCAGGGAAAGTGTTATTATGTCCTGAATGCCTTTCATATATTTGGTCGGGTGGTAAGAAATGGTGTAGCACACTCCAGTTCCTGGTTCCTACGTCACCAGTAGAAATATGTTTCAGTATCCTTGCCGATGTGTAAAAGTCCATTCTTAATGAAGTTATTTACAATCCATTACATATTCCTAAGACTCTGTCAGTAAACTTCTATTGTGATGGTTTCATTACAACCCTAGACTCTTCCAAGACACATAAATTCTTCAGGGATTACAAATGCCAATACGATGTCCAATTCTCATCCTATAGAAGCTCAGAATATCAGGTCACGATTATTTAGCGTTTTAACGATTTCATTCTGAGTCCTAAGAGAATGCTACAGGAGCATAAATTCTTTCCATGGAACACTTTGGAACTTTCACCCTACTGTCTTGAACCCTTTGGGACCTTATTCCATAATTGCACAGAGAAAGTCTCAAATAGCCTTTATACTCAAAAGGGGAAGTATTGGTTTTTAGAAATTTCACAGCTTAAGAATATGGTTGGACAGGTTTAGACAAGGGTATACACCTGAGTAAAGAACACCCTGAACAGTTAAGACAGAGAGCATTGCTACCAATCTAGAAAGTTCCCACATGTTCCTTGCCAGTTTGTCCTCCTCCAGGCAACCACTGTTCTGATTTCTATATCTTTAAGTTAGTTTTGTCTGTTAAATTTCACATAAATGGAATCATGCTGTAGTTCTCTTTTGTGGCTGGCTTCTTTTCCTCAATTTAATGGTTTTGAGATTTATGCAAATTGTTTCAAGTATCAGTCGTAGTTCCTGTTTGATTGCTAAATCGCATTCCATTGTATGAATTTACCACCATGAGTCCATCCACAAGAGATGGATGGTCGGAACATGAGAGGGCTTCAATAAAACAAAATGGAGCAATGCCTGTTTGAATCTGCAATCCACACTTGACTTTTGCTAATGATTCTATCCAGAGCTGAATCTGATTCTCAATCCCTCAGTCCTCAAAAGTATGAAAAAAAGCACGGGAAGAATAAGAAGCACTTGAAATTCTGAATCTGAGAAGAAAACACAAGAGACAGACATAGGATGTATTGGGGATCCTCAGGAAATACCTTCAACATGAACCAAGTTTTCTGTTGGTTCCAGTTCTTGTCAAGGATTGTGAAAAAGACTAAATTGAATGCAGTTGAACTCTCCCTCAGTGTTATCTTTCTCTGATCATCCTCTTTTGTCTCTTTTGGCCACTGATTAAAAAATCTTTTTTCTTTGTAGACAACCTAAAGGCTTTTTAACGACTCAGGTAGATTTTGCTTGTTTGAGTATTCTGAACGATAACTCTAGTTCGGATGAGCACGGCAGTGAAGGCAATGGTGTATATGAAAGTGTTTTGAGTCCCTTTCCTTGGACCATGTGAAGCATGCATCAGAAAAGCAGAAAGTTAACATTAAGGCATATATATATATATTGAAAAAAATGAAAAAGAGAAAAAGCAGGAAGGAAGTTTGGAGGAAATGGTGCAATTTATTATGATTTCTCATCACTGAGAATGTAAAGTGTCCACAGAAAAAGAATATTCTAATAGGTCTTATAAAGGTTTCTTTGGGCTACTTATGATTCCTCCTTTAACATATTTAAAACTTATTTAGAAAAAATTAGACATATCTAATTTGCTCTAGTTAGCTGGAAAACCAGAAATCAAACTAGTTTGATCTACTTAGGCGTCCTCAGGAAACACCATTCCATCTGAGTATGGAGCGAGTGATATTAAAACACACACACACACACACACACACACACCATTGTACAGAGATTACAGAAACTTAGTGCAAATACCGTGGGTAAATAATGGTTCCTAGTTAGAGATTAATTTTTGAGCCAATGACTATAAGATCAAATCTTTGTTTTATAGTTAGAATATTTTCATAATGTGTCACTCAAGTATTATTCCTTGCATCTCAATTGAAAATGGGGTTGCTAATATTTAGAATTACTTAAACTTCCAGTCTTCACTTCATAGAATTTCCTTAACAGAGCCCATTGTCTTTCTAAAGTTGCTGCTTCACAGTAGGAGCTACATTTGTAGTTGCCTAAAAAACACTAGAAGTCTCAGTAATGCACTGAATGGAGGCATACAGTCGAAATCATCCAAAATGTACAGTGTAGGTTAGAAGTACTACCAGATATTGTCTTGGCCCTATCCTTAACGAGGACCATATCCAGAGCAGAAATTAATCCAATTTTAAAAGTAGTTAAAATCTTTGTAAGACTTTTCATATTGGGGAAAAAAATCAGAGATACTGTAGATCACAACCAAAGTGCTAATATTGCTAAAATAGAATCTAGTATCTAATTAATATGAATGCAAATTTTTAATACTATAAATCTTTGAATTTCTACTATCATTGGGTCAACTTTCATTGAATAACTAAATTTTTCTACTTATGAGACTAAAAAGCAAGAACAAGCATTTGTTTTATATAAGATTATTTGAATGTCCTATAAAATTATAATCGCATTTAATGTTGGGAATAAAGTATTATTTGATGTCATTTTGTAACTTTTCTAAATATTTATGAGCCTGTGGTACTTTTTACAAGAATATGGCAAGTATTGCTCAAATTGTTCTACTCCTCTTGAAAACCTCTAAGTGTGTTTTAATCAAATCTTGATTGATGTTTATTTTAAATATAAACATATAGTTACTGAAATTTGTAGGGTTTTTTCCCATCCTTGATTTTCAGGATATAGTGAATGAAAAAGATATTCTTTTTGGGATACAATGAAGGATTCCTTCCCCTGTCATTGTTTCTTGACCAGGACAAGGGATCTGCCACATGTCTGCTTGGGAGAACCACAGGCCATGACCGCCCACCTTTCTTCACATAAAATGCACTGTCTGGAGTTTCCAGGAAGAAAGCATATCTAATCACTGGATACTGTGCTCCCAGGTGGGCAGGCGATGCTGTCCTCCCAGCCACTGAGGAGCTCCCCAGTCCCCACCAAGGTCAGCTGCCCTACCCCTTTTCCCCCCTGCTGTGTGAACCACCACTGAGTCCCAGAGTACGAACACGTTACCATCCACAGAAACACAAAACAGACTCGCTTTTCCATTATGCTTGATTCTGTAATGAGAGCTCTAGGAAGTGAGTGTTACATGAACTCACTCCTCCCACCTCAGCAGACAGATGCGTAGACATTCCAGTTTGTTTCCAGTCTTTTGTCTTCGGAGCATTTTTGGCATTTCCTTCAGGAAACTGGAGGTTGTGACCTAAGGTTTCCTTAGTGAACACATTTCTGTTTCCCACAGTTAACCTTACCCAGAAATGACATCTACTCTATTAGGTGAGGTTTATCTCCATGTCACAACTGTGTCCTGTGCATATTCAATGCCACTTGAAAGGACAAATTCTGAAAGTAACAATAGCACCAGGGAGCCAAATACTTGGATTTAATTCCCAACGAAGATGACAATAAAATCAAAACAAGCATTCACTATTACGATAATTCTGTGATACGTGCGAAGTGCCCTTGCTCTCATTTTATAGTTGGAGAAATTAATGGTTAGATATTAACGCTTTCAGATACTATGAATTGAAAGTTTTCAGATAAAAGGTGTACACAACTCAACCTGTCTCCTACAACTTGCTACTTCAATAGTTCCATATTGTTCAGAGGGTAAGCTGGGAGAAACCAAGACAGTGTCCTGAAAAAAATTATGTGATTTAATATTATCTCTCATATCCATATCCCCACTTCTCCAGTATGTTGGTGGAAAAAGCCAAGAAGGTAAGCTTTTGTTGATAGGTCTGAAATGACCATTGAGTTGCATAATTTAAATTAGATTTACGACCACATTGTTCTGTATTAATTCTTTCAAACCCATGTTTTAGGACAGAATTACTGTATTCATTGTTTGGCTTGAATGCGATTTAAAGCTCGAATGATGACATTTCCTTGCCGATGTGGTATTTAGAGTTCAGTGGTTTTTATCTCATTCTTTACTACTCTTCGATGTTAACATATTGAAGTTTCTCTTCCTGAAAAAGAGTAGTTTCTAAACAAACCACATTTTTTTTCACACCCTAGTTTATCAAGGTAAAATCCTTTAAACAATAATAGATATTTGCCCTTAATTTTGATTCAAAAGAGCCACATAGTCAAATAGAATGTCTTAATAATTATTTTTTAATGCTCTTCACAACAGAATCTTTAAAAAAATCAGTTTATTAATGTTTAAAAGTTGATAAAGCTATGTGCAAAATGATCCACAAAAGTCAGAAACCTATTAAATACTACTTTTTTAAAAAGACATTTCTTGGTTTAATTGCACTGAAAACCATACTAAAGAGACAGCAATACATTTTTATTCTTTGTAACATTTATACAGATCTTCAGTTAACTATTTAATAAACAGCTGTACTGGAAAACTTCTGGTGTTCCCTATCAGTTAAAGTAATGCTTTAAAGGCATAAAAGGGTGATACTTTCTTAAGAAATACACATTCATTGGTGTTAACACAGGTTAAAAAAAAATCCAATAAAATGTTGCAACGAATACATTCAAAAACCATGAAAATACTTTTGACACAACAAAATACAACCATCCTGTTGGTTGAAATGATTTACGCAACACTCTGAAATAAACATCAACAAAAGTGCCAAAGACGTGTCGTATTTGTTAGACAAATTTGTTAGGAAATCTTTCTTGGTTTTCAAAGTCACCCCCAGTCAGTTTTCACTTTGTGTTGCTTATTTGTTTCTCCTATGACAGACACTAAGATCCTGGCTGATACCATTTAGATAAGCTGGACTTCTTTATGCAGATTTCAGCCACAATGACTATGATACTGTAACACATTGCATTGTAAAGATGTAAAAAAAAAAAAAGTGACTACAACCAATTCCAAAACATTGACCCAGCTCTCGTGGAAACTTTGGCCTCAGCAAATGAAATTGCTTTACAGCTCTCTCTCCTTACAGTCCACCTCTCCCCGGACACTGTCTACCAGCTATAGAAGACAGAGAAATGGACCATGCCACATAACCCGCCCCAACCCCCAGCTTCGATGAATGCCAGGTAGTTAAAATTTAAAGTAAAAGAATTTCGGGGAGGGCTGTGAAGAGGAAGGGAGGGTAGGATACGGAGCATACCTAGAGAAGCAGAAGTGCACACGCTCACCTGGGTTGGGAACTAAAATGAAAGAAAACCTCTTCTCTTCAAAGCTCTGGACAGAGACACTTTGACAAGGGAACATTAGTCTTTGAGGAGGGGCCAAATGAACCCTCCAGGAGCTTGACAATGCTAGACCTTTGGCTCAGTGCAAAATCAAAGCTCCAGAAGGGAGGAAATAGATTCCCAGCCAGGACCTGCTCTCCACCCTTCCCTTCCCAGTGCATTGTTCACAGGAACTCTACCCAGGACACCGGAGGGCACCAAGGCTAGTTCTTTCTCTGCCCCGCCCTCCCTCTGGCTCCAGCAGCTCCTCCCCGGCAGGAGTCAAGGCAGAGATTTTTTTTCCAAACACCGGGGTGGTGGGTGACCATGCAAGAATGCTCCCCATGGGTTGGCAGCTTCCAGTTCTACGAAGAAGAATTGACGTTCCCAGAGGACATTATGGTTTCTGGGTTGTCCCCATCGTCCTTCTGGGGGTGAGAGGAGTTGTCTGACTTACTGCGGCTGAATTCTACACCAGCAATGATGGGTCGCTTGAATTTGCCGGTGGTGTCTCCTCTGGGGCACTTACAGCAGGACATGATCCTGATGAAGGCCCGGCGCATCTCCTTGTTGGTCAAAGTGTAAATGATGGGGTTGGTGCCAGAGTTGAGCACCGCCAACACCAGGAAGTACTCCACTTTGAAGAGGATGTCGCAGGTCTTCACCTTACAGCCCACGTCCAGCAGGAGGAGGATGAAAAGGGGCGCCCAGCAGGCGATGAAGACGCTCAGGACGATAATCACAGTCTTGAGCAGCGCCAGCGACTTCTCCGAGCTGCGGCTGGCCTTGGAAGTGTTCTTGCGGAAGGTCAAACGGCGGCTCCGAGTCCTGACTAAGGAGTAGATCCTGCAGTACAGGATGACAATGGAGAGCAGGAGCACGGTGAAGACGGTGGTGCAGAAAAGGATATAGTGCTTGTGGTAGAGGGGCAGCACCGTGGAGCAGCTGGGCAGCATGCTGATGCAGTTCCAGCCCATGATGGGCAGGCCGCCCAGGATGAGGGAGATGATCCAGCAGGCGCTGATGAGCAGGAAGGAGCGGGAGCTGTTGCTCTCGTTGTGGAGTTTCATCTTCAGCATGGTGATATAGCGCTCGATGGCGATGGCTAGGAGGCTGAACACGGAGGCAGACAGGGCTACAAACATACTCCCTTCCCGCAGAAACCACTGGGCGGGAGTGAGTTTGTAAGTGTTGGCCCCAGAGAAGAGCAGGTTGATTGCATAAGCCACTCCTGCCAACAGGTCTGAGAGGGCCAGGTTGCCAATAAAATAGTACATGGGTCGGTGGAATTTCTTGGTTTTCCAAATGGTCAGCAAAACAAAGATGTTCTCTAGGATGATAAAGCAGCAGATGAGAATGAACACCACTGAGGTCACTTTAATGCTACTGTCCTTGTCCGTGCCCAGATTCAGCTTTCCCGTGTAGTTGTAATGTCGGACGATGATGTCATAGTTGACATAGTCGGAGACAGAGCTGCGGAGGGCCTTGACCAGCGGGATGCTGGTGGGTCCCATGGTGCGGAGTGTCCCCGCGAACCCGGGTGACGCTTCTCCGGCGAACGCTAGAGGGCGAGACGGAGAGAGCCTTTACTTGCTGCGGTGGGTGCTTCAATGAGAGAAATCCAGGCTTCCCACGTATCTTTTTCTTGGCTGGAGAGGGCCTCGGAAACCGCAACCTTAAACGAGTTAAGACAGAATCAGGGAAAAAGCCATAGCACACTAGCACAATTCATTCTAGCTAAGGCATTGCTTTAGTTTGTCGATTTGTTTTCAGGAAGTTTAGGGGAGAAGGCAGGGAAACAAATTTTAAAAAATAATAAAATTCTCATTTATTGCCAAAAAGAAAGAGAGAGAGAGAAAAAGAGAGAGAGAGAGAGAGAGAGAGAGAGAGAAGGGGAAGAGAAGGAGGAAAAACAAAACAAACAAACAAACAAAAATTCTACCCAAACTGAAAACTCCAACTCGACAAGACGAAAACTTTCCCTATAGTTACATCTACTCAAATAGAAATGGGAAAAGTGGAGAAGTGAGCCCCACTGAACCCCTCTCCCACCTTCTCACTGTCCCGGTACCCCCAACCCGTTTGCAGCGGGAGCCTCAGCCCGGGGCTCACCAACAGCTCGTGGGCTCTGCGGAAGAAACCCAACCGCCAAAACGAGGGTGGAGACACACACCTCTGCTGTCCCTCCCCACCCTGTCACCGCCCAGCCAAAAGAGACCCGAACCACCTCCTAACTGCTATGCAAGAAATTAGATTTGCACGAAAATCATTTGGCAGCGTAAGTCATTTGGGGGCTCTATTAATAACTCTGGGAGCAGGTGTGCTTAGGGTCCGAGGACGCAGCGTGGTGTAGGCAGCCAAGCCCGCCCTGGCCTTGTGGTAAACAAGAAAACCTAGCGCCTCGGTAAAGCAACTGCCTTTTCTTCTTTTTCATGCAAGCCAGTGCAGGAACACGTAAAGGTACCCAGCGAAAACCTTTCGTGAGATATTGCAATAAATCCCAGACGTTTCGTAGTCGTTGATTTTATAAAGAGTATTTTTGGTTACTGCGGGTACAGCCAACACACAAAGAGAAGTTACACTACTGACTGACGATGACAATCTATGCCACCACATTCCTAATACGAGCGCAAAACGACTCTGCAGAGACTCACATAAAGGCATGACTGGGGCACTGCTAAGCTAGCGCGGGCAGTTTTACTCGCTGCCCTCACCCAACACGCTGCCTCCTCTCGTAGAACTAGAAGTGTGGAAGGGAATGCAACGTGGCCCTGGGTAGCAGGAGTCTACTTGTAAGTTGTTTAAGTGTTCCGCGGTAGCGCAGCAATGGGATAAAAGTGGAATAACAGAGGCGAGAGCAATCTCACCAATTCCCGAGACAGCGGAGGCGGCTCGCGCCCAGGAGCTACCGGTTCCCCCATCTAATTCCACACCCTGCTCCCCGGCAGCGCAAATTTAAGCCCTTAACCCGCCCCCCCCCCCCCCCCCCGCCGCATAGTCTTTGTCTCTAGGAGTTCGAAATATAAGTGCCTTCACTCCGGCCAACTGCAGCTTCCCCTGTCCCCCCACCCCAAGTCGGTTTCACAATTGGGACGTGACTCTTTTCCAAACTTCAGAAATCACCAGTGCCAAACCAACAGGGTAGGGCTCCTTAGTAGCTCAGAGATGCATATTTCCAGAGCCCAGAGATGGATGTTTTAGAAGGTTTTGTTCGGCTCTGTTCCGATTTAACGATTCCTTTCTGACACCGAAGCCCTGCGGCCGCGCGGCGCCGCCGAGCCCCTGGCGCGTCTCCTACCTCGCTCAGGCGGGACAAAGTTGCGTTCGGCGAGCTCCCGGTCTCCACAGCGCGCTCGACATCTTGCTGCTGCCCCCGCCTGACAGCGTCGCTCTCTAAACTTACTCCCTTCGGGGTCTCCTCCCTCCGCAGCCGCAACTCCATTGGCCAGCCCAGCTCGCCGCGGCGCGCGCCGGCCGCCAGCCGAAGTCGCTGAGCGCCCGCAGATGCTGCGCGCCTTCCTTAAAAGAAGCGGGGAGGGCTCAATGCCTCAGTCTCCCACGCCCTCCGCCAGCGTCTGGGCGTCGCCCCCCTCCCCCCGGAGCTCGGCTGCAGAGACTCACTGTCCAGGAAAGATCTAGGGCAGAAGCAAATGAAAGACCCCCCTCCGGCCCCCAACCAACCGCCGGCTACCGAAAAAAAGAGAGGAGGAGGTGGAGCCTGGTGTCCCCCGGACTCTAATGTATATAAATCACGGCCCCGCGTCCCGCTGTCCGCGGCTCCGGTCGGTGGAGACCACTCTCCCCAGACTTAGGAAAGAGAGGAGGTAGAGAGCCTTTGGCAATTTTTCTCCTGAAAAGTCCTATGGGGCCCAAGGACCGCCCGGCGTCTCACAGCGCACCTCCCAGGTTTCCCGCCTCGCAGCCCTTGGAGGACCGCGGGTCCCGAGATGGTGGCCAGGCGTCCCCCGTCGCTTCTGCGTAGGCGGAGGAAACAGGAGCTCCGTCGCGCTCTGGGCAACAGGCTGAGAAGGGGCTGCGAGAAGTACGCGGGAGGCGAGCAGCCAGGGTGGGAGAATGGCCCCGGAGTTTCCTCCACTTCTCCCCACCTCCGCCCCTACCCCCATCCCGCTGCTGCTTCGGAACTTGCGGTTTGAGGGCCAGAAAATGCCCTTCCCGAGGCGTACGGTGAAATGGGCCAGCGCCGGGTGAGGGGTTGGGCGGGGGTTTCCCTCCTTCAACCGGGCGCCAAGTCAGGCAGTTGCCCCAGATTCTGGCCAGTAGTGAGAGGCCTTCCTTTGAGGAGGTGGGCAGCGGCCTGGGCCTGAGAGATTTTTTTGAAAACTTGGGCGGCTCAGAAAATTCCAAAGGGGAAGAGCCACCCGGGTTCACCCAGCCCAGCGGAGGGGCGGGTGCCCTTCTCTTCATTTCTACTTGGGAGGCAACCCCAAATCTCAATGTTAACTTTCCCACTCTTTCCTTTCAATTAGAGGCTACTTCAGAACGTGAAAACAAGAAGTGACTTTGGTCAGCTCTGCCCAAGTGACAAGCTCAGGGCACTTCTGCCCTGCCCTACTGCTGCAAAGACGTTTTACCCACGTGCCTGATCACACTGGCTTCCTATCCCTGCAGATGTGAACGCAAAACTTCTCCGTTGTGCAGTTTCAATTGATAGACACACCCTGTACCTGAATGACTCAGAAAGAGGCTGCAGGAATAAACAACAGACCCCTGGCTTCTGGGATCTCATGAGTAGGCAAAAGAAAAAATCATGTGTCAGTTAATTCACAGCTGTCTGAAAGTCCTCATCAGTGACCCAGCACATACCCACAAATTCAGCAACAGTACAGCAGGACCATGCCTACAACCTAGAATCAAAGGCCAGGTCCTCTAGACTCTAGGGTCCACTCTGATAGCGTTTGAAGACATAAATCATTCAAAGGGGGAGATACATTGAGTCAGCCCAGCACAATAAAATGTGGGAACTTGTCAAACTCCATTCCACCCACTAACGTATGGGTTTTCTTTAAAGGGAGAGGAATTAAAGTGGATCACACAGCCAGACCCTATGGGGCAAGTGATAGGATTATCTAATTAAACACTCCTGCTCTGTGAAGCAAGCAAGCATTTGGGGTCATTTTATCCATTGAGGGAAATGTCACTCAGACAGCTTAAATCTCTAAGACATCCCAACTAGTGGGTGGCAGAGCTGGGTTCCAAAACTTTAATACTGTGAATGCCATGTCTCCAGGTCATACTCTTTCAGTCAATAAACAGTTAAGGAATTGAAAGTTATGTTCCTGAAGGGAAGCAAATCTCTAGCTTTAAAGTTTTAAACCTGTACTAATTTATTGGCTATATATGTGTATAAAATGTATAGTAAGATATGCTAATGAATGTCCTTTGAAAACCACTTACTTATATCCTGACTACGCAAGTTTAAAAAACTTGCAGGTAAAACTTGCAAAAAGAGTATACTAACGAATGTCCCTTATTTATTTATTCTTGTCATGAAGCATTTTGTGTGTGTGTGTGGAAATGTTTTCCTGTTTTGTTTTTATTTACCACTTTATTGTTATTAGTACTTTTTTAAAGAGCAGCTTTAGGTTCACAGCAAAATCAGGTAGAAGGTACAGAGTTTTCTCCATATACCCTGTGCTCCCACACAGGGATAGCCTCCCCCATTATCAACATCACTCACCAGAGTGATACGTTTGTTACAACTGATGAACCTACATTGTCACATCATTATCACCCAAAGTCCATAGTTTATCTTAGGATTTATTCTTGGTATTGTACAGTCTATGGATTTGAGCCAAAGTAGAATGACATGTATCCATCATTATGGTATCATACAGAGTATTTTCACTGCCCTAAAAATCCTCTGTGCTCTGCCTACTTATCTACCCCCACCACCATGTATGTCTTGTTTAAAACCACTGATTTCTTGATTATATATGTATATAAAGTGTATACAAAGGGAGTCTAATGAATTTTTATAAAAATCTCTCATTATCTACCTATAATATCCAATGTAAGGTTGTAGTTTTAGTATATGTGTACCAGATTATAGGTGTTATACATATTAACTCATTTAATCCTTACAATGACAAGCTAGGTATTATTCTTATGCTAATTTTACAGACAAGGAAACTGAGTCCCAGACATATTAAGCAGATTGGTTAATGTGGACTATGACCATAGACGGGCTACAGATTCTTAACCACTACTCCAAATCATCACGTTAAACCTCAAACGTGTCAAAGAATTATGTTGGGTAAGTCAGTCCTTTTCTTATGAATACTGTTGGTGAGAACAACATTTAATACTGATCCAGTGTTTCAAAGAGCTCAAATACTTTGCAGATGATTATTTAGTAATTCTCATCCTTAATAGACACCTATGAGATATAAAATGTAGATGACCACTCAGGCAGAATAAAGGAGGCAAAGCTATTTGCAGCAATGGCTTTCTTGCCAATTCCAAATCTCTGGTTCCCACACATGTCTTTTCCCATTACTCTCAGGAGAGGCCGTAAGAACTGCATCCTCAAGCTATCTCCTGGCTGTTAGCCCAGCTCCCTTTCCGCTGCTGCCTGGAAGCCAAGCCCAATGTTCCTACCTTACTTCCCATGGCACCAACGTTACCCTTTGATTATCAAGTCATGCTGAGGTTGCTCCATTCCAAACTTCTGATTTCAAAGCAGCTTTACTGTCCTTTATGCATGCTTTGGTGTCTCTTTAAGGGTTGCCAGAAAAAATACCATGCAATATTTGGGACATATAAAAAATATTTGTTGTTTATCTGCAATTTAAATTTAACTGGGTGAGTTGTATTTTTATTTGCTACATCTGGTAACTCTACTCTCTTTCTTAAATGCCCTAGTCACATTTCAACTTCCTCTCCTCCCCCCAACCCCTTGTAAAGAGCCAACACTCCCCTTACTCATTTATTCATAGGAGGAAAACTAGCCTCCCACTTCACGGAGAAACCATTATCACTACTTCAATTTCCTCCTCTCTAAGTTCTATTAATAACAAGTAACCCACCTGTACCTCCTCCAATAGCTTTACTCCTTCCCAGGTAAACTCTTGCCCATATCACCATGCTACTCTCCCCAAACTTTCTAAGTCTCAGCTCAATTATTCTTTCTCTCTCGTATTTGCAATTCTTGGCCTTTCATGACTCTTTACCTTCAACTCACATTAATATTTTTGTGTTTCCGCTATCAAAAACTCACTGTCTTTCTCTTACGCTAGGTCCCGAAATAAACATCTCTCTTCTGTTTGCCAACATTCAGAGTTATGTAGTGGAACATGACAGGCTTGGATTCAGCCTTAATATTGCAAGTTCCTAGCTACATGACTTGGAGCAAGTTCTTTTAACTTCCTTGAGCCTCGGTTTCCTCATTTCTAAAATGGTATAATGATATTTCTCTCTTTCAGTCATTGTGAGAAATAGACCTTCATATGTATAAAAAAATGCTTGTTATAATAAACTTTCTAAATCCTTGCATGTCTGATATTTTAAAAATTCAATGTTAACACTTAACTAATATTTTGGCTGAATATAGAGTTATAGGTTGTAGTTTTCCCTGGGAATTTTGAAGGTATTGCTCCTTTCTCCTCTCAAGCATAGAGCAAATGCTCGCCCTCCCACCGCCTCTATCTCTAACTCTATTATAGTTGTTTTCAATATCTCACTTTCCATTCACTTCCTTTTTGATTTCCAAATAAAATTATTTTTGTTCAAATTAATACATAGTTTAAAAAATCAAATACTACAAAACTTGCAAGAAAGAACACGAGTCAATCCTCAGACACTCCCTGGTTCTCTAATTCTCCCAATTACCTTGAAGTCTTCTTGAGGTTTCTTCTGGTGGTTACTTTGCAAATCTGTAAATTCCATGTTTTATACCTTTCTTGATTATCAACTTTAAACAGTATTTACAAATTTTCTGGCACGTTGAAGGAATATTAATTCACTTATCCTTAAAAAAATTCCTGTTATAATAAACTTCCTAAATCCTTGCATGTCTGATATTTTAAAAATTCAATGTTAACACTTAACTAATATTTGGCTGAATATAGAGTTATAGGTTGTAGTTTTCTCTGGGAATTTTGAAGGTATTACTCCTTTCTCTTTTAATTTCTGGTGCTACCAATGAAAAGTCTAAAGCTATTCTGATTTCAAAACTTCACATACAACTATGTTTTCCTTCTCTGTATATTTTTAGAATCTTCTCTTTCTCCGCAGTGTTCCTGAGTTATACAATGATCGGCCTTGATTTTCCGGGCTTTCTCCTAAATACACAACAACCCTTTACAATATGGGAAACATCCGAAATTATTTCCTTGATAACTTCATCTTCTCTGTTTCTCTATCTTATCTTTCTGGAACTCCCATTGTTTGAATTATGGACCATTTGGGCTGATTTTTAAATTTCCTCATATTTATTTTTTATTTTCTATATCTTTATCTTTTTTCTGATTTCCGGAAGATTTCTCAACTTTATATTTCAACTCTTTAGTTAATGTTTTCCTTTTTATTATCATACTTTTAATTCTAAATTAAACATTAATTTGTTTTCTGAAATTTCATTGCTATTATCAGAAGCAAATTAATCTTGAAGCTAATGCAACTGAAACTTTCCAGTCTCTTACTCTCCAGGTCCTGGAATGAGCCCTGGCAATAGGTCCACATGGTTGTACAGCTATTAAAAGTAAGGCATTTTAACCATAATTGGCTAAGATGGCTGTCTCTTTCCATCAGGAAGTCTCCTCTACTTGATTTCCTTTTGTGTAGTTTTGGAGTTGCTGTAGGCATTTTTGGGATCTGGCTAAGGGGAAGTTGAGTTTGGGCTATATTTAGATTGAGTTTTGAAGGATATGTGTATAAGATTCCTAGTTACTTCATATTATTACTAGCCATCCTACTAGGACCCCTGACCATCAATATCTTTAGGTTTTTTTCTTTTGGAGTACTCACTCATCTGGAGAAAAAAAATCTTTCACTCTCATTCCCAGAAGATTTAAACTTGGTTGTAGCATCCTGGGAATGGAGCTGGGATATGTCACCATTCACATATAGACTTCCACTTAACCCTTCCATTTCAACTGTGGTGTTCCATGGTCAAAGTCATTTTGTTCACCCTCTCTGCCCCCAAGACTTCTGCCCAATGGAGAAGAAACAGCCATTATGGCTGTGAAGGTCAGGGGAAAGTTATGGTTGTATAGGGCAGGATGAGGGGGTGAAATGGGTCTAACTGCCACTAAAGCAGACTTTCTGTTTTCATCTTAACTTTCAACCCCACTCTCGGAGATACCTAAAACTTCTCATTTTGGGACCTTTCTGGGGTTTTGTAGAGAAACTCAGCTTTTTTCTGGGCTTTCCCCATTGCAAACTTAGTTTTCAGTTTTCTTAATTGAACCAAGTAAATTTCAAACTTAGTTTTCAGTTTTTTTTTCCCCATTGCAAACTTAGTTTTCAGTTTTCTTAATTGAACCCCTCTGCTTTTCAGTTTCCAAAATGTTGTTGCTATCATCTCTTGCCACTTCTTCTTCTTTGTTTGTTTATGCAAGCAAACAAACAAAAAGTTCCTTTATTACTATGTCGGTGAACTGTGGGAGTAAAAGGAAGTGAAAGTACTCAATTTACCATCTTTGAAGGGAGGTCATTTCCATTTTCTCTTAAGCCCATGCAGTCTGGCTTCTGCTGCAACTGTTCTCATGAGCTTCACCTTTCTAAGGACTCACATGACTCCCTAACCAACGCAGCCAGAGGCTCCTCATGAATCTCATTTTGGGGACCTTTGTAACATTTGACACTGTTGACTACCCACCCTCTTCTGCTCTTCTATACTCTCTCATTCTCTTCTGACTCCAACTGCTTTTTCTCGGTACTCTTAATGGGCTTCTCTTTTTTCAATATTATATTAAATATAATATCACATATAGAAAATAATTGTATAGCTTGTATTATGTTTAAGAAACTACACTAAATAAACATTTTCTATGTAATAAATTTACCTCCTCAACAACTTTACAAGTGAGGTACTATTAAATAACCCATTTTACAGATGAAGAAACTGAGGCACAGAAAGCTTAATTAACTTGACCGAAGTCTCAGCTTTTTCTCACCATGCATATCACCTCTTCAAATGCTGCATCCTCATTCTTTTGTCTTATCCATTCACACTTTCTTGGCTTTTTTTCATCTAGGACTTTCACTAACATATATATGCAGATAATTCTACACTGTACATCTCTAGTTCCACCTTTTTCCTAAGCTCCAAACTCAATTCTCAAATATTTATTGGAAACCTCCAACTGCATGTCTCACACACACCTCAAGATCAAACTATACAAAGCCAATCATCTTTTACCATTCTCTTCTCAGACCAACTCAGCCTACGCTCTGTATACATATTAGTTAATGGCATCAACATTCACCTCATCAGACAAGCTAGAACACTCAGATTCCTTCCTGATTTCCCTATCTCTCTCTCTCTCTCTCTCTCTCTCTCTCTCTCTCTCTCTCTCTCTCTCACACACACACACACACACACACACACACACACACACACCTTCTATGTGAAATTTGCTGCCGAAACTGTTGTCTTCTGAAGCGGCTTCTGAATTCAGTTTCTCATCATCCTTCCACTATTGTTAGGTTCTTACCCCCTACTTGTAACAGCTTCCTCCTAACTGCTCTTGGCTTTAATCTTCCACACTGCTATCTACAGGTAATCTCCATAGGAGGAAAAAGGTTTCTTATGTTACAAAAGGATAACAGGATCCTTAAAGAAACATCTCAAGGGGTTCCAGGTCAAGATGTCGCAATAGGCAAACACTGGGCTCATCTCTTCTCACAACCACATCAAAATTACAATTAAACTATAGAACAGCCATCATTGGGAATTAAATGAAGTCTAGTTGAACAGAAGTTTTACAACTAGGGATTCACAGAAGGGGCCACCTCAAGACTGGTAGAAGAGGCAGAGACACAAAACAAACTGGTCCCACACCCACATATGGTGGATGAGAATCAGGAGAGCTATTTTGGCTGCAGAGATACCCCCAGAGGAATGAGGGGTCCCGACCCACACCGAACTCTGCAGCCCAGAGTTCCAGCTCTGGGAAGAGAAGTCCCCTCAACTTCTGTCTGTAAAAACCAGCAGAGATGGTGGCTGAGTGAGATGAAGCATTGCTGTAGTTATAGATATTCCTCTTAAAGGGTCTGTGTGTGGAGACTTACTTGCTGACAGATTCATTCTCTCTGAGCTCCAGCACTGGGGCAGCAGCTCAAAAAGGAACATATGAGGAGGAACTGGCTTCAGGTCGAGGGCTGGAGGGGCAGCTTTCTCTTAGACAGAAGTGCTGGCAGAATCCACTGTTCCTTTGTTGAGCCCTCTTTCACCCTTTTCATGCAGACTCGGGTGCTGCCATATCTGAGTCTCCATCATTGAACTTAGGGGAAGAGTAGATAAACTCAGTGAGAAATTTAACAAAGAGATATAAAGCATAAAAAGAGAGATAAAAAACATTAAAATGAACCAGTCATAAATGAAGAATATAATAACTGAAATGAAGAATACGTTAGGAGGAATCATCAGTAGACTCGATGAAACAGTGATTTGGAAGACAATTGGTAGCAGAAAACAGTCAGAACAGCAAAAATAAAAAAGAATCCAAAAAAAACTAGGATAGTTTAAAGATCTTCTGGGACAACATCACATGTACTAACATGTGCATCATAGGGGTACCAGAAGACAGCAAGGAATTGAAAACCTATTTGAAGAAATAGTTATTGAAAACTTCCCTAACCTGGTGAAGGAAATAGACATACAAGACTAGGAAGCACAAAGAGTCCCAAACAAAATGAACTCAAAGAGGCCCACAGCAAGACACATCATAATTAAAATGGCAAAGGTTAAAGACAAAGAGAGAATCTTAAGAACAGCAAGAGAATAGCAATTAGTTACCTAAAAGTGAGCTCCTATAAGACTGTCAGTTGATTTCTCAACAGAATCTTTGCAGGCCTGAAGGAATCGGCGGGAAATATTTAAAGTGGTGAAAAACAAGGATCTACAACCAAGATCCCTGTACTCAGCAAAGCTATCATTTAGAATAGAAAGACAGATAAAAAGCTTGCCAGTCAAGAAAAGGCTAAAGTAGTTCAGCACCACTAAGCCAGTATTACAGGAAATGTTGGAGGGACTTCTTAAAGAAGAGGAAAGAAAAAGAGAAAAAAAGATAAGAAATATGAATAACAAAATGGCAATAACTACATATCTATCAGCAATTATTTTAAACATAAATGATTAAATGCTCCAGTCAAAAGACAGGGTAGCTGAATAGATAAGAAAATTACATATGCTACCTACAAGAGACTCAATTCAGATCGAAAGACACACACAGACTGAAAGTAAAGGTGTGGAAAAAGATGTTTCATGAACATGGAAACAAACAAACAAAAGTCTGGGGTAGCAATACTTATACCAGACAAAATAGACTTTAAAACAAAGGCTGTGACAAGAGACAAAGAAGGACCCAGTTATCCCACTTCTGGGTATTTATTTGCACAAACCCAAAATACTACTTCAAAGGGACAGGAGAATCCACATGTTCATTGCAGCATTATCTACAATAACCAAGAAATGGAGGACCCTTGGGTGTTCATCAACAGGTGAATGGATAAAGAAGAGGTGGGATACATATACAATGGAATATTGCTCAGCATTAAAAAAAGAATGAAAATTTGCCACCTGCAGCAACATGGATGGACCCAGATGTTTTGTGCTGAGTGTAGTAGGTCAGACAAAGACAAATGCCATATAATTTCACTTACACATGGAATCTAAATAATAAAAAAAACAAACAAACAAAACAGAAACAAACTCATAGATACAGAAAATATTTTGATTGTTGCCAGATTGGAAGGGGGTTGGAGGGTGATTGAAAAGGGGGAAGGAATTTAGAAGTACAAATTGGCAGTTACAAAATAGTTGTGGGGATATAAAGTGTAGCATAAGGAATAGAGTCAATAATATCATAATAACTATGTATGGTGTCTGATGGATACTAGATATATCAGGGTGATCACTTTGTAAGTTATATAAATGTCTAATCACTGTGTTTACACCTGAAACTAATATATGATATGCTAATCGTAATTTAAAAATATATATATATATATTTCTTTAAAAAAGAAACATCTCATGTATATGTTTACAGAGCAATAAACATACAGTAGGAGAAACTAAAAACTGTAATTTCTAAACCATTGATGATTAAGTACCAATCAGAAACTAAGAAAAGCAATTTTGAAATTATAGAGATAAAAATAGATGTTCATTTATTTACTCAACAATTATTGAGCACCAACTATGAATCAGCAGGCATTCTTCTAGGCCTGGGTTGCAGTCTTGAAGGTGGAGACAGATAAAGTTTCTGATACCCTGGAGTTTACATTTCAGTGGGGAAGACAAATAGTAAAGAAATAAGTAGTAAAAATATCAGCTGGCAACGAATACAATGCTGAGCATTAACGCAGATGATGTGACCTTGAGTTGTTCCTCCAGGCAGCCAAGTGGCTTCTCTGAGAGGGTGGCATTGGATACTAGGGCACCATGGCAGGCTCGGGGCTCCCTGCCACAGCATCTGGAAAGCCAGAGAAGAACTCTGCCCTGCTCTGAGAGGCAACAGAATAGTGAGGGCAGGCATAGTGGGGACCTACCCAGGGGACTCAATCAGTGGCCGGAGGCAAGTCTTCACCCTTCTCTGGGCCTCTAAGATCCTTTCCATCCCTAGTACTCCATTATGTGCCTTCCAGGTCCTGCTTCCTAAAAAATAAATAAATAAATAAAAAATCTACCACTGATGCCTCTTTTTTTCCAACTTAAGGCTTCAACTGCAAGGCCTGGTATAGAGGCTTGACTGGGCCTCTGTTCTGTCTGTCAGGGAACCTTGGCTGGCCAGCGGTGGGGACAGCCCCAGGCAGCCAGAGCAGAGGGTGGCGGGTGCCTGGGAGCAGCTCTTGGCAAACATGGGGCTGGTGGGTCCCTTAACTTTTCTAGGCTTGATGGTCAGTGGAACCCCCAAAGTCATTGCTCTAACATTCAATGAAGTCACCTTCTCCTGAAGGAAAGTTCATAAGTAATTTCTGCCCAGTGTGTCATTACACATCTGTAAAGGAATGCATTAGTGAAGCCTAAGTATCCGAGATTAATTTTTTAAAAATAGAGGATGAGGAAAATACATCTATATTTATATTTTATATATCTTACACATAACTTTGCAGTAAATAAAAATATCAGAAGGGATTTTTCTTCATACAAAAGGAATCGAAGTTGTCAGCTTTGAAAATTCACCCAATAGATGACCTTTCTCTGGAATCACTTTTCCAACTATTTTGGAAACAGATTGAAGACAGATTCTCCAATAAGTTTTATGTCATGTAGACTCTCTCTTTTTAAAGTTTCCAAACTAGTCTTATAGGTTTGAAATTAGATGTCTTTTACATTTGCATTCTCTCATTTTGTCATTTTCACAAGTCTCAGAAAAATCCAGTCTTCACACAAATTGCAGAAGTAATTAAGGGCACTCTGGGCTGTAGTTTTCTCTCCTGACTATGCTTTGCTGAAATGCAGCATGAAGAGCCCATCTCGCTCTGCACTGCGGGCAGACCAGTTCACAGTGAGGAAAGAACAGTGATAGCTATCACATTTATGTGTTTAAGGAGGTTGAACTGAATTGTGCGTACATAAAAAAAGAATTTTAAACTAGTAAGAAAGACAAAGGCAGTTTAATTTTTAATTTAATCAGACTAGATCTGACTGGTAAATAGAAGGTGTTATTATGGTTTTAAAGCAAGTTCACCGCTTTTCATTTGTTTGTTCCTCTCAACTAAGTAGTAAGCAGGGAGTGTCATTCTCATTCTATGGGCTGGGGAAAGTCCTAAGAAAGAAAGTTGCCCAAGGTCTTATAGGGAGTCTATAGCAAAGCCAGATAAAAAATGGTAGACTTCTGGCTCCTCACCAATGCTTGAAAAATGGTTCAAAGCAAAAATGTTGAAAGGATGAAGAAAGGAAGGAAGAAATTAAAGAAGGGAGGGAGACATACTCAACAAGTATGTTTGTCATTCCATAATGCTTACTTACTTAATTTGTTTTTGTTTATTGTCTGACCCTTCTCCTGGAAGATCATGAAGATTGACATTTATCTATCCTTTTTACTACTATGATCATATATTAGCATTTAGCATAGTTTCTGGTGTATGGAGATGCTCAATAAATATTGATGACTGAGTGAATGAATAAACTGAATGTCTCTCTTACTCATCCTGAATTATATCAAGTGGAGTGGATTATTTGAAAGCAGCTAAGTCATAAATCAGAGTGTTCTTTTGGTTTTTTATTTCAGTTTTAAATTACAGAGGCACTGAGCTATTAAGCCATGAAAAGATATAGAGGAAACTTCTTAAATGTGTATTATTAAGTGAAAGAAGCCAATTGAAAAGGCTACATACCATGTAATTCCAACTACATGACATTCTGGAAAAGGCAAAACTATGGAGACAGTAAAAAGAGTGGGGGTAGCCAAGCTTTCAGGACATGGTCTTTATGAAGTGAAGATCATGGGTTAAAACCAGTTCTCGTATGTGTGAAGTAAACAAACGCTTCTCAAGTGCTTGGGGGATCTTAACATGTTTACTCAGAGCCCTTAAGTACTGTTGAGACTCAACAAGCTTTCTCTTCAAATTATTTTGCCCTGAGTCCATTCTAACTCTCATATATTCCATTGTTTATTTATTTATTTTTTAAATCTCTTTTCTGTGGCAGGAGGTGAGTTGATAATTGAACAAAGAAGCAAGGAGATTAACAGATTAAATGACTTTATGTATTAGCCAATAATTTCTAACCACTGGAGTTTTGTCTCTAGCGCTAAATTCAAACTGTTGAAAACCGGAATTTCAGAAGGTTATATGGTAATTACTCTCCTAGTGTCCTGCTTATTTAAATAAAAGTACCTATTTTAAGTAATAAAAAGGAGAGTAATTGAAGTTTGTATTTCAATACACTAAAAAGTAATTGTGTACCTATCCGGGCCTCTGCGCTTTCTCTTTTCTGTCTAGAATGTTCTTATCCTCCCATAGCTCACACCCTCACTTCATTCAGGTCTTAGATCAAATTCATCTCCTCAGAGAGGCTGCCCCTATCCCCTATCTAAAAATGCGCACGTCTTCTCTACACTCCATCTCTATATACCTACTTAATTTTTCTTGATAGCACTTACGTTATTACCCCAAACATGATTTGTTTGTAATTTGTCTTCTACAAGTGAATTGCTTTGCTGGTGGTCCAGAGAGTCTCTGGGACAGTAGTCACTAAAATATCTATTGAGCAAATGAATTATAATCACAAAAAGTTAATGCTATTTCTTTCTCCTTAAATGATTTTGTTTAATTTAGAAAGTAAATATTTTTGATGGAAAAAACTTGATTCTTATTAAAAACCAAAAGGAAAGCATCTAAACTTCTAAAACATCTAAAGTAAAATCTAGAGCTTTCATAGAAATGTTTATAGATATCCTTAAACTACAACTTACACTGACAATGTGTCAGTCTTAGAAGAGGGGGTATCTGCAAAATTACTACTAAAGTATTAAGTTAGTTAATTTAGTGATAAAAATCAGTCAAACCTGTTATCTGCCATCGCATAGAGAATATACTGGTTGCGTGGTTATCGTTTTCACCACTGAATTGACTTGACTTGACTTCAGGTAAGACAGCATTGAAAAAACCAGTGGCTGAAAGCTGACTTTCTTCCTGACCTTTCCCATTTTCCCTCACATCTTATCTTTTGTGTCTTACTATGCTGTTACATTATGGAAGATTTATTTATGTGTTAATCCAATACACAAATATCTAGTACTGCATCCATGCTAATGCTAAGAATATAAAATCCTTGGCTTTCACATGCTCAGTCTTGCAGGGACAACTGAGAAATAAGGAAATATGTACCATCCAGCATAGTAAGTTGCATAATCAATGGGTAGTTCTGCATTTCCAGCTGAACTTGAGTTTTTAAGCACCCAGGTTTCTGAGGATGTTCTTTCTCATTGAGACTACTAGAGGAACTTGGTATCTGAGCCCAAGCTGTCTGAAACTTGGCCTTGAAATCATCAAAACCTCTGTAGGGATAGAAATAGAGCTGCAAAAACTCATTTCAAAACTGCAAAAGGTTTCTGGAGTATTTGACACTTGATACATATTCGAGTCAGATTTTTCTTTTATTTTTGAGAAACCATCAAAAAGGGCTTTAGATTATGCAAATGGAAAGTTAAAAAACTAAATCAAGAAAAGCCACTTTTGAGAAACTGGCATTAGAGAGTGAAAATTCTATTGCCACAAAGTAAAAACAAACAAAGGTAACCTACATAGTATTTTCAATTCAATACCTCAGACATCTCAGACTCAGCACCACAGTGGACTTCCCCTTCCCAGACCCCAGTGCTCCACGGCCACCCCCCACTCCCTCCCATCTTCTAGTTCTCAACAAATAATGTCATTAATCATCAGGGTCATTTTGACTGTCCCTTCCCTTTACTGGCAGATCCAATTCCTTGGCAAATTCCATCAATTCTAACATCAAAATACATCTTAAGTCTGTCCATTTCTCCCTTTTCCACTGTCACCTCTGTGTCCAAATTATTATCACCTCTCGCTGAATTACTGAAGTGGCTCCTTCAACTTCCACTCCTGCTCACTTCCAGTCCATTCTCCTCGTAAAAACCAAGAGATTATTTTTTTTCTCTTTAAGTTTGTAATTCCATTTTTAAAAAATTAATAAACTTGTTTTTAGGGCAGTTTTAAGTTCACAGCAAAATTGAGTGGAAGGTACAAGGAGTTTCCATATACCCTCTAATCCTACACTGCACAACCTCCCTCACTATCAACATCTCCCACCAGAGAGCAACAGTCGATGAACCATCACTGACACATCATCATCACCCAAAGTCCACACTTTACACTAAGGCTCACTCCTGGTGTTGTATATTCTATGGTTTTGACAAATGTATAATAACATATATTCTCATTATAGTATCATACAGAACAGTTTTACTGCCCTAAAAACCTTCTGTGCTCTGCCTATTCATTCCTCTCTCTCTATTATCCCCAACATCCACTAATATTTTGGCTAGTTTTGCCTTTTCTTGAATGTCGTATAGTTGAATCATATAGCATGTAGTCTTTTCCGATTGGCTTCTTTTACTTAATAATATACATTTTTATTTTCTCCATGTATTTTAATGGCCTGACAGCTCATTTATTTTTAGCATTGAAAAATATTCCATTATCTGATGTATCATAGTTTATTGATCCACTCACCTACTGAAAGACATCCTGGTTCCTTCCAACTGTTGGTAATTATGAATAAAGCTACTCTAAACATCTGTGTGCAGTGTTTTTGTGGGACGTAACAATTCATTTGGGCAAATACCAAGAAGCATAATCGTTGGGTGACATGGGAAGAGTGTGTTTTGTAAGAAATTCACAAACTGTCTTCCAGTGTCATTTTACATACTCACAGCAGTAAGTGAGAGTTCCTATTGCTTCACATCCTTGTCAGCATCTGGTGTTGTCAGGGTTTTGGATTTTGGTCATTCTAATAGGTGCACAGTGGTATCTCACTGTTGTTTTAATTTGTAATTTCCTAATGATATATGATATTGCATATCTTTCCATGTGCGTACCTGCCATCTGTATGTCTTCTTTGGTGAGGTAATTGCTCAGGTTTTTAGACATTTTTTAATCGAGTTATTCATTTTCTTATTGTGGAGCTTTATGAGTTCTTAGTACATTTTAGATAACAATCTTTCATCAGATATGTCTTTTGCATATATGTTCTCCTAGCATGTGGCTTGTCTTCTCATTCTCTTGACAGTTGACTATTATGTGGGCCTATTTCTGGGGTCTCTATTCTGCTTCATTGATCGATTTGTCTATTATTTTGCCAGCACCACACTGTCTTGGTTACTACAGCTTTATATTAAAGCTTAAAGTTGGGTAGTGTCAATCCTTCAACAACAGTTTTTAAAAAACATACTTTGTGTTTTAAAAACAAATCTTGCAAAGACTTCTTCTTGTTTTTAGAATAAAGTCCAAAATAGTTAACAAGGCTTCCAAGACCCTCTGCCAACCTCTCCATTTCTGTCTTCTCCTTTCTCTCCTCACTTTTTATTTTTCCTCGGCTTCTGTGAATGTGCCACATTGTACACCTCAACGCCTTAACACATACTGTTTTTGTTGCAATGAATATTCTTGACAACTCTGTCCCCACCTGACCACCCACCCCATACTGGGCTAACTCTTTCTTTTTCATCTTTTGGGTGTCAGTTTAAACATCACTTCTCCAGAAAGCCTTCCCAGACCCTCCCGACTGGGTCGAGTCCCCATGTTACATGCTTGTGCTTCATTTGTGTTCTCTCTCTCTGTCTTTTTTTTAAAGTACATATTAAATAACAATTAATTGATTCTTTGGGTAGTCATTTTGCAAGATGAGTATTTCTAACGGATTTTAAACTCTACAAGGCCAGGGGCTTATTGTAGTCTCCCTGGCACAATGTTTGCCACACTGCACTGTGTTAGTAAGTACCAGTTGAACAAGTGAGTAATTGAAACCTTTTGCCAATACCTACATGATCATATATACATTAAAACTATATAAGTATATCCCAGGTGAGACCTGTCAGTCTTTTCAATACTAGAATTCATTCACAAGAATATAATTCCTATACAAAAAGTCATTTGTATATATTTGGCTAGTAATTAGGTAACATAAAAAAAAAACCATTTTATTCTGGCTTTCTTGCTTGTAAAATGACTATAGTTATAACAAAAGAAGAAAATATTCCTTTCTTTTCCTCTGAAAAGGGTAGTCTGTAGAGAAGAAAATTATTCCCAATTATAATGCTATCATTTGACCTCTTGGGCCTCCTAGAAAACAATTCATGAAGAGCCCATCAGCAAGCTAATTATATAAGGGTCAGGGCACTTCTGCTACTTAGGTAATATTTTTGCCTATAGAGACAAAAAGGGAGACTAGTTGGTGAATGGTTTTCTTTGTTCTAGCTTTACTTTACTCTGGAAGACCTTTTGTATTTTCCCTAGACATATGAATGTATAATCTTCAACAACATAACTGATCTTTGGAATGTAGACACCACTGACTCTGATTTTTAATAAGGATTAAGCTTAAGTAGGTATTATATTAAAATGCAGTTTCAGAGGAAATCTTTAAAGTTTTATTAAATATTGTAAATAACTTTCTGAACTACAAGCTTGAGAAGGTAGAGGTTCAGCCAGCACCTACCTACTCATGGAATTGTTCTTGGAACAGGAGGTGGGAATAGTTTCCAGTAGGGGCTCAAATCTCGTGGGAACTCTACAAATAGCTAAGGATATTGTCCTATAATCATACTCTTTTTAAAAGCTGTCTTTAGCCAAACTTGTAGACACAAAGAAGAAAATGGTGGTTCCCAGGGGCTGGGGGATGGGGTGGAAAGAGAGTTTGGGGAGATGGTATCTAAAAGTATAAATTTGCAACTTGAAGATAAATAAGTCCTGGAAATCTAATGGATAGCCTAGTGATTATAGTCAACAATACTGTATTATAAATTTCAAAGTTGCTAAGAAACTAGACCTTAAATGTTCTCACCACAAAAAAGAAATGGTAATTATGTGATGTAATAGAGATGTTAGCTAACACTGCTGTGGTAATCATACTACAATACACAAATGTATCAATCCACGTGTTTTATGTCTTAAACTTATAAAATGTTATATGTCGATTATATCTTAATTTTTTAAATGTTAATTCAATAAGAAAATATGATGCTAAAGCTTTAGTTTAGCAGCATTCTGAATAAATTCCAAATATGTTTCCATAATTGGGGTCACAGAGATGAATTGACTTTTATTAACATATTTTATTTATTCATTCATCCAGTCATCCAGTCATTAAATATTTATTTAAAACCAAAAATGTAGCAGATCCAGTTCAAGTTACTTGGGATATGTTAGTGAATAAAACAGAAAGATTCCTGCCCCTATGGAGATTATATTCTACAAAGGGAGACATTTAATTAATCATCAATATAATAATGAGTGAACTACATAGTATTAAGCTATTCAAAATATTTATTGAGTATATACTAGAAGCCCAGCAGTACGCAAAACAAACAAATATCTCTATTCTGTGCGGTCTACTTTCTAGCAAGGGGAAGTCGATAACAAACATAATAAATAAGCATATTACATAGTGTTTTAGAAGTAGTCAAAGTTAATATATATAAATCCAAAATCGAGGAAATGGTCAATATATATTTTCTTTTTTTCCGAAAGTTTGAAAGGTTCTGCATACTCTGAAAGCAAAAACTGCTCACTTGTTAAATAAGCTTTCTGCAAAAGAACACGTCCAGTCATAAAATCTCTTGAACTAATAGTAGGTATATTTATTCAGTTATCGATCCATTTATTCTAAAAGTAGGTATTAAGTGCCTTCTTGGTGCAGAAGATGGCAGCAAACAGTACAGGCACAGCCTCTGCCCTCAGGGGCAAAGATTTTATACTCATCCCTGGAGAAGTAGATTTGAAAAAGCAGGTATCTGCATAGTACATTTACCCTAAAGTTAATAAATACTATTTAAAGACTTCTTGTGTGGTGTTTTGTTTTATTTTTTGGTCAACCAAAAAGCTTCTGAAATCTAAACCATGGTTTCTAACTGGAAGGAAAAAGACAGGGTAATAGTCCTTGCTGCTGCCAATATTATTTGGATTTCACTGTGACAAAGAAAACTTTGCTGCTCCTTATCCAAGATGTATTACTAGTTATGGTAGCAGGTGTGGAGGGAAAGCTGTTCCCAAATGCATGCTCTTCAGGGCATTTGGGTGAAGAAACAGTAGTTTCTGCAAGAATTTTTAAGAATCACCTCCGTGGCCTCCTTCCAACCCCAGGTTCATGTTAATATTCTTTGTGTCCCAATGCCCACAAATTGTGAAAATTATTTTAAAGAAGAAAATGTACCATATTCAATATCTTAATATGCCATAAAAAGCTCCCACGACTTTTGTGGTAGAATCTGTTCTTCCTGATGGCCTACAGTCTCTTCTCCCTTTTCCCGGTCCTAGCACCTACTTTTCCTGTAACAAAATACCTCTCTCCATTCCACATGCCGGGACTGTCAATCAAGTGACCCAGCTCTCTTGGCCAACCAGTGTGCTTGAGACCTGAGCCAACCAGGTTGATTCTCCTGAGTTTTGAATCTTGAGCAGGGTGACTCAAGGTTAGAAAATATTTGTAGCCAAGGCTCCTTGATGGTGGGGCCCTAAAGAAATTGTCCCTTCATTCTTGCCAGCTAGATCCCCAGGCTTAACTGATTTACCACATATATTCTTCCAGTAAAATCCTCTTTTACTTAAATAGATCTAAATTGATTTCTGTTGCTTGTGACAAAAAGAATCCTAATACATATAAATAGATTGGAGAATTTAATTTTTTAAATTATTTGACCACTTAAAATATATTTATTAGAAGTGGCGAAAATGAGAATTCATTTTGGTTTTCCTTAAGAGTCACTCAGGGCACAAAAATGCATTTTGAATATATATGCAATAAACATAACTATTCTCAATGTATTGAGAAAAAAGTATTCTTGTTAAAAACACTATTTTTAAAAAGGAATTATAAGCTAACCTCTTTTTGTAAAATTGCTAATGTTCAAATAAATATTGTAATGAATATAAACTCCCACCTCCAAAATAAGATACTTATAGCAGAAGTAAAACAAGTCACTGTGATAGCTGTATGTGAGAGCAACTGCCAGTCTCCACTAAAAAATGCCAGATATGTATATGTGTGTGTATTGACATACACATATTTACATCTGTCAGAAACAGTATCTGCTTATTTTACATTTAGTCACCCACTATTTGAAAAGAGTTCAATTATAATTGGAAATATTTCCATTTTGATAACTTTCAGCTTTCTACTGTTTCCTAATTTATAAAATGGAAGCTAACCAGGTCCAGCTGCACCTTATTCAACATAACCTTGATTACTGGCTTCTGATTTTAAAATTTCTGGGCTGGCACAATATTTAGATATAACCAGGAAAGTTTTGCAAACTTTGGAATATAGTATTGACAGTGAAATCGTAGCCAAACAAATATAGGTTATCATTTGATAACCTATATTTTTCTAGATAAGTGCCTCATAGTTTTTCAAACTCTTTTGCATACTGTATTTATTGGGTTCCAAGCAAGAATAGAATTTACTCAGAGAGTTCACTGGAGAGACTTCAGTGAAGGGACTACTTACGGAGGTTGTAAACAGGTTAAGGGGCAAACAGAGGAGGCTGTTACTTCCTCTGAAACCTAAGAGATGAGGGATAGAAACTGTGTGTTACCAGAGCCCCATGAAAAGTTAGAGCTAAGAAAGAGGGGCCAGCTGCCTGCTGCCAAAGATGTGAGAGAAGGCAGAGTTATCTTGCTCCTTTCTTCTCACTTTTTGATCTACTGCTTAAGCCAACCAGAAGGCAGATGGCAAGGAAGTCCTGGCAATGCAGTTGGTAGGAAGTAGCAAATCCTAAGGGCACAGAGAAGAGCAGAGAAGAGGGACAAATACATCTGGGGGAAAAAAAAACAGAGGATAACAAACCACATATATTAACTCAGAACAGAACAAGCTCAGAGAGATTAAGAACCTGATTAAATTTACGCAGTTCATAATCCCTGATTTGAGATTTAAATACAAATTTCCAGACCCTCCAAAGCGAGTGCTTTTTTCAGTATGCTTTAGTTAATGGCTTAGTTGCTGATGATAGAGAAGAATTGTGTTGCTTGGGTCAAATATAGTATTTTGCTTCAAACTGAGCTACCTCAAGGAGGGTGCCTAAGGAGGTCCTTCATTGTGTATCTACCATGGGAATCTGGCCCACAAGGCAGATTTTCTAATCAACCTGGTTAACAGACAGTGATGATGACTGTCCTATTCTGATGAGGTCAATACAGAGCTTTGGGAGTTATGGGAGCAGTAGAGAGGAACAAGGCAGCAAAGAGGAGGCCCTAATGGCTGTCTGAAAGAAACATCATAGTGCGAGTAAGAGTTTGGCCATGGGAGGCAGCCAACCAGATATTGAATCTACTTTCTCTCACTATCTGCGGTATCAGGTAACTAATCTGAATCTCCATTTACTCATTATTGGGGGTAAAAATATGCACCTCATAAAGTTGATATGAAGACTTAAATAATATCTGTAAAGTGCTGAGTATGATGCTTGACAAACAGTTCTAATTAACAATATCTTTAATTTATTGGGCTCAACATATTATTGCTATTCATAAAACAGACTTTTTTAAAATTAATTAATTAATTTTTTATGGTGACATTGGTTAATGAAATCCAATAAGTTTCAGCTGTGCATTTTAACAGTAAGGCATATATATATTTACAGCGTGTTTACCTCTCATAGTTAGATTTCTTTTTGTCAACACATATTTGACCTCTTTTTATCTCAGAAAACAGACAAAATGCTTAATAAGCCCCATTTTACAGATATGGAGACTGAGGTTTAGAGAATGATTTGCCTTAGGTTGCATAGCTAACTTCGATGTTGAGATGTGACTTTAAAAGCACACGCTTCCACTCAATTATACAGTTTCAGACAAAATGGGGTTTCAATAGTTTTCCTGGTGGGGTCTCAAGACAAAAACTTTTGAAATGTGCTTAAATACACATTTTCTCCAACTCTTCCAGGTTAGTGCAATGTGGGGGAAAGTTATACACCTTTCCTGGCTTTTGTTCTCATTAGTTTCCTGTTTATTGTTGACATTTCAGGGCTAGCACCAGCAATGTTACTGTTTTTTAAATAAAGCCCAGTTTGCCCTTGAGGAATATGCCTTTCACCATGGGATAATTGGTTTGGAATCCCAATACCATTATTTATCATCACGTGGAGCTGATTTGCAAGGAATATGGCTTTGATGCTCGAGGATTGGCTTTGAGCCAAGAAGCCATTGTTGGGGATTCTGGCCGTTTGAAGTTAAGATGCAATCTGCTGAGGAGCTGACTAGGCCTATTAATAGGAGTTCAAACACGGTGTCACAAGCTTAACTACGAGGGCCTGGAAAGAGAGTCCTGAATAACAACTCTGAGAGAGCCAGGAGGTGTCATTGGACAGAACAGTGTGACCTCGACACCGTGATAAGAACTCACAGAGGCATCTGAAACATGCCAGCAGTTCCTCTCCACACCCACTCTCACTCAAATTCACTATTTTGGGCACTGACAGCATGGAATGCCATAATTAAGTGTCTGCTTTCCCACAGGATAGAGCTCCTTGGAGGCA
This sequence comes from Eidolon dupreanum, assembly GCA_028627145.1. Taxonomy (NCBI): domain Eukaryota; kingdom Metazoa; phylum Chordata; class Mammalia; order Chiroptera; family Pteropodidae; genus Eidolon; species Eidolon dupreanum. The sequence goes on along the minus strand of CM053517.1, from coordinate 27,591,539 downwards.
GGGATTATGTCATTAATTTGAAAAGCATTCATTGAGTGTCTCTTGCCACTGCCAGGCATTGTACAAGGAGCCAGGGTCTTATTCGTCTTTGTGCCCAGCACCTCATACAGAGGCCAGCACATAGCAAGCATTCAGGAAGTGTTATGGGTGAACTATCACTCACCAAAGGGGCGACACACAAACACTGGCTGCTTGAATGTGCTGTTTCCTCAAAATTCGCTGGAATACTCAAGCCTTTTGAATTAAAAAATCCACAACTTGTGGTAAATATGACAGAACTATTTAATACACTTCTATTTATCTTGTGGTTAAAGGCTTAAGCATTCTCATTAATCAAATATTTTGGTTATTAAAAGTTAAGTCCATATTTGGTAATATGTATTAGAAAATAAACTCAATACCCAAACAAAACATAAATTGTTCCCTGATGATTAAAAGGTGATGTGTGTCTCATGATTATCATTAAGGAATCTTTTGTCATTAATAAATTAATAAATGCTCTTACTGACATTTATTTTTTATACCCAATTAATGATACATAATTATGATGAAACCCCCCAGGCTACCATCAATCATTTTTTAAAAAATGGTTAAAGAAGAAAAAAGGAACCTCATATCAATGAAGGTGGTTTGTGAAAGCAACAGAAACTAACTGACTAAATTAAACATATAAGAAATTCAGTTGAAAGATAATGAGCAGCTCTTAAAAGGGAAGGTTAGAAGGCCAGGTTCAGAAACAAATAGAGGGGAAACAAGGGGGTTCGGCAGCAGGAAGCGGCCCAGGTCTTGCCACAGGAGCTGTATGGGTGTGCTGTCACCCGGGCTGCCACCGCCCATGTGAAAAATGCCTACATGGTCTCTGCAACTTGGAGCTGGAGCCCACATGGGCCAAGCAGAGGTTATATGAGCACAGTTCAGATGCCAGGGCATGGGGCAGGGAGACCTGTCCCCTTGAGCTTCGGTAGCAAGAATTTGAGCTCTACCTCCTACAGGCCTTATCCACTGGAGAAGTCAGAAAAAGCAGTATCCATTATACAGACTGGGTGATTCTAAAACAAACCCAAACTATATTGTTTGTTATAATATCCTACGGTAGAAAATAAATCTACAAAACTATAATGTGATAGGATAAAAATACATGTCAATAAGGGCATTGTAGGTTGAACAATGTCCCTCCTCCCCAAAGAAACCCACACTGTAATCCTTGAAACTTCTGAATAGGATGTTTCGACGCCAAAAGGGACTTTGCACATGTGATTAAATTACAGATTTTGAGATGGAGAGATTATCCTGGATTATCTGAATGGGTTCTATGTAATCACAAGGATCCTTAGAAGACAGAGTGAGGTAACAAGGTCGGCACAAAGATATGTGATGACGAAACCAAGAGGCTAAAGAAATGTGACTAGCGAGTCATGAGCCAAGGAATGCAGGCGGCCATTAGGAGCAGGGCAAAGCAGGGAATAGATTCTTCCCTAGAGCCTCAGAGGAGCCAGTTCTGATGACATCTTGATTTGAGCTCTATAAATCCCAATTTTGGACTTCTGACGTATGGAAATATAAGAGAATAAATTGTGCTCTTTTAAGCCACTAAGTTTGTGGTAATTTATTATAGCAACCACAGGAAACATACAAAGGATAAAGGGGAAATCCTAGCTATTTAAACTTCCTGGTTAAAAAAAAAAAAAAAGAATTCCAGATAATTAGAAGATTCCAGAAAATGGGAGACAGAATACAGAGACACATATTTATGTTCATTAATTGCAGTTTTTCATTATTGTCAGTGCAGCTGTGGCTTATTTTACTTTTTCGTTCTTTGCTAATAGGATCAACATGATGGTATTCTGAATACTACTCCAAGAGCCTGTATGTTCTTGTGACCTAGGAATATGTCTACCAAGCAGATAAGAAAGGGGGCATATCTATTACTAAATATAATGTGAAAACGAAAATTAAAAAAAAAAGTACTATGGCTTATGCTTAGTTGTCATCTGGTTTGATGAACTTTCTAATATTTTTTAACTTCTCTCATCATGGTTATTCTTACAGAATGTACCACTTTTAACATGGAGAAGAAACAAAGCAAAGATAAATATTTAAACTTCATATATTTTTAAATAACTCAATAAGTCATAGAAATTAACAATGAAATTGGTCATTAAAAGAGATATATTCATTTAAAGTATGTTTTAAAATATTTTATAGTTAAAACAAGGTTACTTAATGTTAAACAGTGTTCTTTAAATTAAATTTAATAAACTATTTTGTGAGAAGACGTCTTCTCACTATATGATAAAATTTCTTCCTTTTATTCCCCCTTGGCAATTACTAAAAATTATTTCTTTCCATGAAAATTCTCAGTTATCTTATGATATTCAGCCTTCCTACCCTCATCTAGTTTCCTTCTCAAATAAAAACCTGTAATTCTGATTTTTTTATCCAGTGTGAGATCAAAGCACTTGAAATCAATTAAGTCACAGAAGGTAAAACGTATCCCTGGAAGCTAGTCCTCTCCCTTCATTTGTCCTGGTGCCCAGGTTATATATAAGGAAAGCCAGTCGGCCTTTCACCACCGATGGCAACTGAGTTAAGAGTAAACACTTTCATTCTTAAAATAGTCCTCTCATTTCAGCTATGTAACAATGAAGGGTTCTTTAAGAGTAATTCGAAAACCAAACACAATGCAATACAATATGCTGTTATACAGAGACAGGGAGAAGCATATCAGTTACACAGGTGTGTCACACACAGTGAAAACAATATTTAGCACTTTTGGAAGAAAGAGGACATGTTGGTAGGAAACATTCTTTATTTTACATTAATGAATTTGTTTTTGTGTGAAAACCAATCCCGGTTTTGTGCTATCTTTTCCATAACGAGTAGGTGAGATGGAACAGTTTTTTCTTGCCGTTCACTGAGTTAAACAATTCCATATCCTCTTCTCTCAAAGATAAACTGAGATAAACTGGACGTCTGATTCAAAGAAAAAAAATTAAGTTACATTTGATGGACTAAGTTACATAAAACTCATTGAGCTATATAATGCCTTTAAAGAGTCAAAACCTAGGGTTATTCTCCCCAAATCATACCATATGAAAAATACCTACTCACATCATTGATAAAAGTCGCAGCTTACAAAGAATAAAACAATTATTCTCATTTCTTGGAGCAAGACTTCACTCAAACAATGTTTTGACTTTTAGTAAATCTTGGAAGCAATAGTTTAGTTTCCATGAGATTATCATATACTGATATATTTTAATGCACTAAAAATGATTGCTTTCTATAGTAGTAAAGTTAATAATTCATACTGCCATGTGATTCAACAGACCTGAATTTCCTAGAATTAGAAGCAATCTCTGGGTATACTGATTCTTGCTCCTCAGAGTCGAGACCTATTCTCATTCCAGAATCAATTAATTGGAAGGCAGGTAGTATACATTAGGAACATCGGTTCTATTGTGGGGATAAGGCCTAGAACTGAGTTTTGCTGTGAACATTGCCTGTGTTTCTGGTGCCTGAGTACAAAGAGCCCTCAATTTTCAGCATTACCTGCCAACATCTTGATCTTGGACTTCCGGCCTATAGAACTGTGAGAAAATACATTTCTGTTGGTTAAGCCACCCAGTCTGTGGTATTGTGTTATAGCAGCCCTAGCAAACACATACACTTAGGGAATTTGAGAATGATCAAAGGGTTGCTATCAGTAAATAAGTTGAGATAACAAGTTAAACTGGAATCATTCTGGACAAATCAGGATGACTAGTCACACTAATTAAGCTGTGGGATAACCCACCCCAAGGAGAGGACCAGAGAGAGCAAGTGGAAGGCATTCCAGACTAAGGAAGCTCATGAGTGTCAAACTGCTGGTATATTTAAGTATGTATATGTGTAGGTATGTTTAAGAAATTTTATAATGAGATTTGTGTTTTTGGAAAACCACTCTGGTGGCATGCGACAGAGGCATCGTTGAGGATGGAGGGAGACTGGAGCAGGAGGCTATTGTAAAGGTGCTGGAAGAAGAGGATGAGAACCTGCCTGAAGTAAGTAGAGGGAGGAGATAGATGCAAGAAATATGATGAAAACGGAACCGATAAGACCTGATCACAGAGGACATGTAGGGGACAAGGGAGAGGTCAATAAAACAAGTTTGGGCTTTGGGTACTTCGTCAATGCGGATGCCATTTACTGAGATAGGAAATAAGGAGAAAGGTCAAGTTTGGAGAGGAACTTGAAGCTTTTAAAATTGTTAAAGTGACCCTGGATATGTAATTTTTAGGTTCTGATTCTAGAATATGGAATATCATAAAGCTAGAGTTGACTAAAATTAGAATTTGAAATATTTGTTACAAATAGATAAACCTTTAACTCTTCTTTGAAAAGTTCAGTTCATTTAAATAATTAGTGAAATGATGTACCAATTATGATTTTATATTATTTAAAATTACTTCTAGACAGTAATGATAACTCTTATATTTAAACATGTTATATTTTTGCTTATTTAGAAACCCTGAGAACACTTCCCCTCACTGGGAGGGCAGTGTTTGGCCCTGTCAAGTCTGGGTCGTTTGGGGCGGCAGGAAAATTTGGTCAGTCAACCTTGAAAGCAGTTTTCACCCACTTCTTGGATGATCTCATTGAGATCTTCCCTTTTTCATGACTCATCAGCTTTTTGGCAACTGTCTCAATAGGAATCACTGATTCATTCAATAAAGAGACGTCATAAGCCTGCCTGGGAAGGCCCTGATAGGTCTGGGGAACACAGTTAGATATATGACCGCTTTCTTCAAATTGCTCAGCTTCTCAGGAAGGAACCAACAAGAACACTGATGATTTCAGATAGCGTGGCAATTGTCTTAATAGAACTATGCACAGGAAGTTCTACCAATCCTTAGACAAGAAGCAGGGTTATTTCTCACTACCCCAGGCCTATCACATATTCATATTATAAAGAATAGGCTTATAAATTCTCATATTTCTTAGTGGAAAGACAATGATAATGTGTAAAGTGGATTAAGAAGTAACAATTTAGACATATTATTTATTTAAAGATATGGAGCTAACCACTAGAAGAACTAAAAATAGAAAAAGTTTCAAGCGATTGCCTTTGGGAAAGGAATTGGCAGTGGGGAGGGATCGTATGTGACTATCTGCACAGAGAAGTTAGTCAGAGATGCCGGCATGGATAAATGGCCTGGTAGAAAGTATAGAAGAAGAGAGGATGACGACAGAGACTTGAGGAATGATTTGAGGATGTTGGAATGTTAGAAAAGCTAGTGAGAGACACAGAAGCCAGAGGAGAACCAGGGTATGGCTTTAATGGATCCAAGGAAGAAGAGTATCCTAAAAAAAAAAAAAAAAAGATAAGTCAAATAAGGACTGAGGAGGTTGAATCCTTCTCTGTCACCAGAAATATTTTAGTAAAAGGCAGTTAGAATAGCAGATGAGCCTGAAGGGCACTTGACACCAATCCCCACACATTTTAAAGGGGGATAGAAAAGTCAAGTTAAGAAAAAAAATGTGAAGATGGAATAGAACTCAAAGCAAAGATAGAAAGGGTCTGGAATGAAAGGAAAACAGGCCATGGCTGCACGAAAAGCTGGTTGCGCAGAGCTGGACATTTCTGACCCATGTCCCAGAAGGCCTTATTAAGGATTATATATTGAAAGCACTTTTATGCCTCAAACCGTGAGTCACAGTGGATTCTGCAGTGGAATGTTGGGGGCGGGTAGATTTCCTTTAAAAAAAACACAGTTTACATCCTCCTCCTGCTCAACCACTTTCAATAACTCTTTGCTACCCACTCATTACTTTCTAAGCTTTTTCTCTTGGCAATCAAAAGGATCATTCAACTAAGTACCTCTCAATATAATTTCCACTGTTTCTCAAAACAAATCCAGACTGGTCTACTCAGCCTCCCAAAATTTCTTTCAATTCCCACATCTGTCCCTTTGCTTTATGATTTCCTTTGTCTAGAATCCTCCTCCTCTCTCTCGTTCTTCAGTGGACTAAACTCCCAATTCTTAAATCAAGCATCATCTTCTCTGTGACATTTTCCTTTACAGTCCAATTCCTATAACAATATTTTGGGTAACCCAATTGGCACATAGCTTTTATCTGCTGTTTTACAGTATTATACCTTCTTTAAACTATGAACTTTCTGAGGGCAGATATATAAAGCATAATAATGTTTTCAAATTGATGTATTTTTAAATTGAGATATCTAAGTGAAGAGCTTGACAACTATTGAAAAACATATAGACCTGTGTAACCACCCGCCATACCAACCAAGATAGCATTTTCGGCACAGTATCTTGCCCAAAGTGCTCGCAGGACATCAGGCTCAGCACAGACGCAGGCAGGACCAGGAGAATTAATCTTAAGTTTGAGGCCTGTCTAAAGGGATTGTGTCACCTGAGGTCAGATGGAGTAAAAAGTCAAATATCGAAGTCGGGGGCAGTGGGGACAAGAGGACAGTATTGTGTAAGTCTGAGCAGGTTTGGGATTGTGCAATCCTGTGTGTTATGCAGGCAAGGTTCAGTGACCGACAGGCCGGGGCATGGGGTGGTGATGCCAAAGTCAGCTTTAATTCTCTAGGTGGGGGAATGTGCCCTCTTAGAAACCTAAGAAAGTTAAGGGTCGCAGTATGCAGTGCTCCTGCCTGAGGTCTGAGGTGAGGAGATTTCTGGAAGTTTCCTATTAAAAACATTTGCTCACTGCCTGCCTGGCTGTTGATATAAGTGAGAACTTGGCCAACCTGGATATTTTGCTGTGTTACATTAGCAAAATATCCCACTTAATTACCCAGATCGGAAATGCATTTGACTAAGAATATGTGAAAAGGCTGATGGATGGATACCAGCAGAATACTTCTCTAACATTTTGCTACCTTGCTTCTACCTCATGGTTAAACAGAGCTGTCCTTTGTTAAGTATCAAAGGGCTCAGAGAGCCTGCTGAATGTCTCTACCTGGCTGTCTACGTGGCGTCCAGACTTAACGAGTTCTAAGTAGAGCACGTGCCCCCTTCTCTCCATTCTAGCAAACGTCACACAATTGTTTACACTAAAATCCTAGGAATCTTCCTTGATGTTTGCCCTTTCCTTCATACTTAACATCAAATCTGTCAGGGTCTGCCAGTTATAACTTCAAAATGTATTATAATTTTTGTGCAGCACAGAGATTAAGTAGGCAGGGTGTGGGGCCAGAGTGCCTGGGTTTGAATCTTAGCTCTAACAGTCGATAGCAGAGTAACCTGGACAAGCGCTTCAGTTTCCCCATATGTAAAATGCAGATAACAATAGCATCTATTTCACAAGGTTGTTTTTAGAACTAATGTTAACACATATCACATACTTAGAACTAAACCTAGATATAGTAGGTGCACAATTATGGTTAGTTAATACTACTTAACAGTCTACCAACTTAATCCAACCCGATCTTCTCTCACCTGGATTACAGAAAACATTTTCCCTGTTTTTGTCCTCTACAGTCTATAAAGCTACTAAAGTGAATATTTAAAAACATACATCAGATCAAGTCATTCACCTGTTCAAAAGCCTCCAATAGCTTCCCAATCACAAAAGAAATCCAAAGTTCATCTATGGCCATGCCACCCTGAACAAGCCCAATCTCATCTGATCTTGGAAGCTAAGCAGGGTCAGGCCTGGTTAGTACTTGGATGGGAGACCACCTAGGAAGACCAGGTGCTGTAGGCATAAAAAATAAAGGATTGTAAGCTGACAAGGTCCTTGCAATCTGTGAGGTCAACCAAGGGTTGCCTCGCCTAAAAAAAGAAAGATAAAAGAAAAAAAATAGAAATCCAAAGTTCTTACCATGGCCAGCAAGGCCCAGCTGGTCCGGCTTCTGCTGATCACATCATCTACAGCTCTCCCTGTGCACTGACTTTACTTAATTTCCCCCTTCCTACTGTTTCTCAGATATGTCAAGTCCTTCGCCTTTGCTGTCCCCTTTTCCAGGAATGTTCTTCAGCAAGTCCTTTGCATTAAAGCATCTTCACATCACTTCGGCTCACCTGGCTTCACAGCACCGAGGTGGGACTACAGGGAAAGAGCAGAGTAACATGTGGCCTGTTCTCATGGATTGTACATTTAGCTTGGAGAAAAAACTGATAGACACAGAGCAACAGCAAGCTTACTGGTGGCACCTAGTACCTAAAGCACATTAGAGACTTAAAAATTGTAACAGGTGTTATTCTATTAATAATTTAAATGACAATCATTGAAAGAAGTCAGTTTATATTTTATACATTGCCCAAAGGATCTAGTGTATGGATCTAATGTATAGATAAGGGATCTACGTGGATACAAATGAGTATAAGTTGCTTATTTTTCAATTTAGCCAAAGATGCCACATTTCAGAGACTATGATTATTGGAACAACATAGTCTCTTTCACATTTTATAAATAAACTGCACATATTTGTGCTTTACCTAATTATCAACATTTTTCCAAGCAAATTGGTCTGCTTTCATTTAAGAATGGATAGGGAAGAACAGGTTTTTAAACATGAGTCTTTAAAGGGTTCACAGGAAGCTGCCTACTTAGTCACTTGTCAGAACAAGCCTCGCCCTTCCACATTTTGTTTACCCTTTCTGCTTTCCCTATTTATTGTTTTAAATTGATTTTCCACTCCTCTAGTGAGCACCATGTTCCAAGCAAAGCTGGGAAATTCAGTTTATATAAGCACTACCAACTTATCAGTTTTTCTATCAGGAGATATTTAATACAAATAAGGGGTAGGCAGGATGGAAAGGGTTTGGCGGGAGAATTGAAGAGCTGAGCATGTGGACTGGGAGGGGATGAGCCCCGTTGCTTTCCCATGGCCCATCCCTGTATGTGGAGGAGGCGGGAAGAGCCAACAACACACCCGAGGACCTTTGCGGTGCTTAATACGAAAGAGTCACTGAGGATTTCTCTTTGAAGTATTAAAAAAACAAAAACAAAACAAAATTGCCACAGCCATATCATTACCTTGGTTTAACTGATACTTGAATATTATACTCTGTTGTCATCATTTCTTGAGACTAAGCTCTGTTGTGTCTTAGCTACAACCTATGAGAAAACTCTAAGAGGAAATATCAGGAATAATTAAGTTTTTAATTTTTTCTTTCTTTCTTTCTTTGTTTCTTTCTTTCTTTTTTTCTTTCTTTCTTTCTTTCTTTCTTTCTTTCTTTCTTTCTTTCTTTCTTTCTTTCTTT
>CM053517.1:27557294-27581821 GCA_028627145.1 Eidolon dupreanum | reverse complement strand
TTTCTTTCTTTCTTTCTTTCTTTCTTTCTTTCTTTCTTTCTTTCTTTCTTTCTTTCTTTTTCTTTCTTTCTTTCTAGTGTCCTTGATTGCAAATAAAATTTGCATTAAAGCTTCTAGACAAAATTAGTACTACTCACATCCTGTTTGAGTAAGCCAAATGACATACATGCTTATCCCAAAACCAAAAGTCCCTTTCACTTTTACTATTTTTCCATGCTAAAGTTTCAAAGGATTCTAGAATATTTCTCAAATAGATGGAAATTGGCCATGTAGGTACATACAACCAGAAGTACATGAGAAATGGGTTCTCTGGTTAATAAACTTTAAGGGTTAATTATTTTTAAGTTCTTTAAAAGATAATCAGATCCAAGATAAAATATACAGAAAGAATCTTTTAAAATATTGTCACAAATATGAAAACTAGACAAAACACTCGACAAGAAAAAAACATCTTGAACTGTAACACATACAAAACTCCCAGCTTCCACAATATTCCCAGACAGCACAAGATAACAGGATTCCATTCTTGTGATGTGTGGGAGCTAACATGTATAAAAGAAAACAATGGTTTGTGGTTAGCAAAGGCACAGTGTGAAAATTTACACATCATATTATATTTGACAGGAAGATAATATGGATCAGGTTTAATTCACTGAGAATTTATTGTAAGGTATATGGTCCTGGGCACTGTGGGACTGTAAAGTAAAACATATCCTCTCTGAGAGTTAAACATGTAACATAAGTCAGAAACTAAGATATAGAAAGTAGTCACCCATCCCTTCTCCAAAACAACGTAAAAAGACCTAGGAATGTAGAATAGAAGAAAAGGTGAAAATATAAAGGCACACTAAAAGAAAAAAATATTATGAATTTTACAAAAATTACAGTCAGTTTAAGTGTATGTTATCTTGAAGGAAGAGATAACGCTGGCTTCTCAGGTATGCCAAACTGAAGTGACCTGATACCAGAGAAGATACAATCACATTTCATTCCCTTGAAAACTATAGCTGAGTGCTTCTTATGTATATATGATGGTGCTGTATGTGAAACACTCTTAAAAAAGTTAAAAGATGTGATTTTGTGACCTGTTCTAGGGTTTGCATGTTTACATACACGATTGAATAGTTCTGAGGTTTAAATGCAATATCATTTTAAAAACTATATTTAGTTTTTAAGCCTTGTAAATATATGAGAAAATTAAAAATGGTAATATGAAGTAATTGCTGAGCTCATCTGGGCTAGAAGCAATTTCTGGAAGAATAAAAGTATAGGGTTTATATACACATGTAAATGCGTGGGTATGTGTTGAAGGGAGCAGCGTCCAGTTTAACTGAGCATATTAAAGAAATTCAGCACATTATCTCTTGTCATAACTGCCACTCCTCATCTTTCACTTTTCTAGATCATTTGGCCCACATTTTGGGAAACAGAGTCTGTCACCAAATGTCTTATGTTCTCTTAAACATAAGCTTGTTGGTGAACGTCACAGATTTTTTTTTTTGTAATTTCAGAGGACGATGGCTTTTGAAATTAGCAGTTTCAGTCTGAGAAATAATGAATAATTATATTTATGAGACTGAGGACCTTCAGATTATGAATGAATAATTATATTTAAAAAGTTGAGTATCACTTTCACTGTTGCTATTTGCAATGCATATGGTACCATGTAATTAAACACGAGGGGTTTTTTATGTGTAACAAGTTTGATCACTTAAAAATATAATTTAATTGAACTTTTAAAATCTAGTTTTCCAAATCCTTATTCTGAGTAAAAGAAACCAAACCAAAAAAAAGGGGAGGGGGGTACAATTCTACACAATGCAGTTATCTATAATGACAAAAAGTGGATCAGGGAAGAGGGCAGAGAAGAGGAAGAGGGAGGGGTTACGAAGGGACATAAAGAAATGTTCGGGGTGCTGGAAATATTTATCTTAATTATGATGATGATTCCGCAGATGTCTATATAGGTTTAATCTTATCAAAATTGTATACTTTAAATACATGCAGTTTATTTTACCCTAATTATACCTCAGTAAAGCTTTTAAAAAGAATCAGTATTGACTGTCAAGTTATTCCTGTCCAAATGAACTGTGATAATAGAACTACTATACATCACATATATATGGGAATTAAAGTGAAAAATAAAAATAAGAAAACCACAGATGTATGATTGGAGGAAGACAGATCTTTCTTTTGATGCTATATCTGGAGGTCATATCTCCAGTGATTTATCACTTTAAAGTTTTCTAGCAATCCTGAATGGTTTCCTTTCACACCCACAGAACCAATAACTTTCCAAGTCCTCATGTAACACTGTTTCCTATGGTCTCTCAAGAAGCTAATGCTAGGTAATATTTGATAGGATTGTAGCTGCATAAACCCTGGAGCAGATTTAGTAACTTTTATCGATAAGGAAAGGGGAATGAAAAGCAGTGATTTGAGGACAGGAAAGGCAGTTTGGTGCCTTAATCTAACCATTAATACCTACAAGAAGGAAAAAGGTTTTTGGAAAAGAGTTTTGTGTTTAATCATTCCTGTAATCTATTGTATACTACAGCCAAAGTGATATTTCAAAACTGCCAATCTGATCATGTTTCTGCTTAAAACCCTACAGTGGATTCTGACTCTCAACTGCCTTTAGGAAAAGTGCTTAGTAAGGTTTTCCAGCTGTTTCAGGATTGGCTTATCTACCTTTCAGCCTCTGCCCATCTCTGTCTCCCACTCAATCTAAGGCCATTCTGAATGCTTGTTGGACCTTAACTCATCAAAGCCTTTACATGTTGTAATGCAGTTTGGGTTCTCCAGGAAGCAGACTTGGGTACAGTTTAATGTTCAGGATGTTTATTAAGGAGTGCTTGAGATCAACACCCATGGAAGGGAGGGGGCGGAAGCAGGAATGGGAAGAGGGAGAAATCAAGCTGTGATGTAAGCCAGACAGCCTTAGCCAACTGTGCCAGGTGCTCGGAAACTGAAAAGGCCCATCAGAGTTGGCCTACAAGTACATGACCTTGCGTGAAGCATCTGTCTGTAGCTGAGGCAATGCCCAAAGGGACTGCCAGGGCTGCCAGTGCCTGGGACAGTGAATCCTTCCTTAAAAGGAGATCTGCATGGGGCATTTGTATGTCCACCTCACCTTGGTATTTACCTTGCATGAAACTCTTCTCTTCCACTTCGCCTAGGTCATTTCTGCTTATGCCCCAGATCTCAGTGAAATTCTCACTTCTTCAGAGAGGGCCTCTCAAATTCCCTGACACCATTGGCTTCCCTACCAGGTCAAGCCTCTCACATTTCTTCAGTACCATCCTTGTCATAATTCCTATCATACTTAACTGTGATCAGTGGCTTATTCTGCTTTCTACCTTGCAATGGTAACTCCCTATTCCTGTCCACCACTCACACAATTCGAGGAGTAGTGTGTGTGTGTGTGTGTGTGTGTGTGTGTGTGTGTGTGTGTGTGTGTAACATGCTTTTGCCAACATCTGGAAACTTAGGAGGTTTCTATTTCAGTATGAACTGATTTCGTTGGCTCAAAAAAACATCTGAATAAAGTCTTTCTTTACTTCTTCCATGCTACTCCTGTTTTTACAATAAAACCATTTTCACACCTGGGCTGTTGTTCTAACCTCCCCATTAGACTGTGAGCTTCTTGAGAGCAGGTCTTTCTTTATATTTTATACCTGAAATATTCAGACATTCAATAAATGTTGGTTAATTGATTTGAATTAGAAGAAAAACACCAGATCTCCTCAGAGAGACACAAATGACAAAGAGATTTAGGTAATCTATATTGTGCTCAAAAACAGAGTAAAATTTAATAAGCTAAATCAAATATTTTCTTTTTAATCGAAATATAACACTCATGGAGAAAATGATTAAATATTAATGTACTATTCAATGAATTATCGCAAAATGAATGCTTGACCACTAACCAGGTCAAGGAATAGAACATTGCCAGAAGGCCCTCTTGGGTCCCTTTAAGTACCCATCTTTACATAGTATTTTCCTTTATACCAGAAATCTTTTTTGAGCCCTTGGAGGTTACATTTTTCCTCTGGGCAAACAATAATTGTCCCACTCTGCTTTCTTTATGGGATACCATAGCAACTGATTGTTAGTTGTTTACCTCTATCCTTTCACTGACAGGTATTTTCAAATTCTGTCACACATATAGCACCTCACTTCTATTCCTCCATGACTCTTACTTCTGTGGGCTCCACTTTCTCCTTTGTCTTCTGTTACTGTGTGTCCTCTGTCCCCATATTCTTCTAATTCAAATAGTTCACTCAAGTACTGTGAATTATTTGATCTCTCTGCTCCTTCTAATTGTTCTACTACCTGCTCTAAAAAATCCCAGACAGGAAATGGAATTTTGACGAATATTTCAAATAAGATCCAAATGTGAGATTTTTATTTAGTTCAGACTGTAAAGATTAAGAGAACATAATATATTAAGATGAATCAATAACATGGAAAATATGACAAATTTAGAGGAAATGATTTACTCTTCTGGGTGCCAGGAAAAAAAAAAAATGAAGAAACTGAAATCTGGCAAACTCGAAAGGGTTAATAGTAAGAGCTGTACTCAAGATACATATGTCACAGTGATAATGCTACTGCAGAAAGTTTTAAAAGGTACAATTAACTGAAAAATGCTATTAGTCAGTCTAGAAGTAAGAAAATTAATGAAAAGAACGAACTACTACTCTGGAAATGTCTCATTTCTTTATGTGTCACTGAACTTTAGCTTTTTCTTTTTTATTATTCTTAACGGTTGTTTCTATTTCTTGTCAATCTTATGTCATTTAAAGAATTGGTATGTTCTGAAATTTGTGTTATAAGACCTTGCTTGCAAGAACCTAAAGTGCTTCTCTTCAATCTTTCTTTTTCTCTTTTCTTTTTAGGGACGCAATTATTTTATTTATTGGAATTCTTTTTAAGTAGCTATTTTTCAATTATATTTGACATACAATATTATATTAGTTTTAGGTGTACAACATAGAAATTAGACATTTATATAATTTACAAAGAGATCACTCCAGTAAATCTAGTACCATGTATATGACACCATGTATAGTTATTACATTATTGACTATGTTTCTTTTGCTATACTTTATATCCCCATAACTATTTTTTAATTACCAATTTGTACCCTTTTTCATTCAGCCCCCACCCCCCTACAATCTGGTGACCATCAAAATGTTCTCTGTGTCTATGACTTTGTTTCTGTTTTATTTGTTTTTTCATTCTTTAAATTCCACATGTAAGTGAAATCATATGGCATTTGTCTTTCTGATTTACTCCGCTCAGCACAATACCTTCTAGGTTCATCTGAGTTGCTATAAGTGGCAAGATTTCATTCTTTTATTAAGGCTGAGGAATATTCCAATGTGTATATGTACCACTTCTTTATCCATTCATCCACTGATGGACACCCAGATTGCCTCCATATCTTGGCTATTCTAAATAATGCTGCAATGAACATACAGATGCATATGTCTTTTTGAATTAGTGTTTTGGGTTTCTTCAAATAAATATCCAGAAATGGGATTACTGGCTCCTTCTTTGACTCTTGTTATAGCCTCCATTTTAAAGTCTATTTTGTCTGGTATAAGTATTGCTACCCCAGCTTTTGTTTTGTTTTGTTTTCATTTTCATTAAATATCTTTTCATTTCTTTACTTTCAGTCTGCATGTGTGTTTCAGTCTGAAGTGAGTCTCTTGTAGGCAGGATATGTAACGGCCTTGCTTTCTTATCCATTCAGCTACCCTATGTCATTTGATTGGAGCATTTAATCCATTTACATTAAAGTAATTGCCGATTGGATTTCTGATCCAGATGGCAAAGTAGGTAAATGCTGTGCTGGTCTCCTTTCATGACCATATCAAAATTACAACTAAGCTTCAGAATAGCCATTACTGAGAATCGCCTGAAGTCTAGTTGAACAGAAGTCCTACAAATAAGGACGTACATAAGAAGCCACCTCGTAACTGGTTGGAGGGGCAGAGATGCAGAACGGGCTGGTCCTACTGCCATGTGTGGTGGCTAAAAGTTGAGAGGGATATCTTGGCTGGGGAGGTCCCCTCAGAGGAGTAGGGGTCCCAGGCTCACACCAGGCTCCCCAGCCCAGGGTTCCAGTGCTGAGAAGAGAAGACCTCACAATCTCTGGCTATAAGAACCAGCAGAGATTGTGGCTGAGTGAGACAGAGGTATTGCTTTTAAAAGGCCTGTGTATATTCTTACTCTGAACCCCAGTGCTAAAGTAGCAGCTCCAAAGGCTCCAGGGAAATATAGGGAGGAACTGTTGGACTTCAGGGCAAGGGCTGGAGGGGCAGCTTTCTTCCAGACAGAAGTGCTGGCAGAATCCATTGTTCCTTTGTTGACCCCTCCCCCCACTCAGAGTATAGCCATAGATGCTGGCCATATCTTAGTCTCCACCAACCTGGCTAATAACTGTTTGCTCTGCCTTGGTGATTGCCATTTTATTATTTATATTTTTGACCTTTCTCCTCCTCCTCCTCCTCCCCTCCTCCTCCTCCTCCTCCTCCTCCTCCTCCTCCTCCTCCTCCTCCTCCTCCTCCTCCTCCTCCTCCTCCTTCTTCTTCTTCTTCTTCTTCTTCTTCTTCTTCTTCTTCTTCTTCTTCTTCTTCTTCTAGAAGTCACTTTAACTTACTTCTAATACTGTTTTGGTGATGATGAACTCTTTTAGCTTTTTCCTGTCTGAGAAGCTCTTTACCTATCCTTTAATTTTAAATGATAGCTTTTTTGAGTAGAGTAGTATTTGTTTTAGGTCCTTGCTTTTCATCACTTTGAATATTTTGTGACAATCCCTCTGACCTGCAAAGTTTCTGTTTAGAAATCAGCTGACAGTCTTATGGAGCTCCCTTGTAGGTAACTAACTGCTTTTCTGTTGCTGCTTTTAAGATTCTCTCTTTGTCTTTAATCTTTCACATTTTATTTTTATTATTATTATTATTATTTTAATTTTTAATTAAGTTTATTGGGATAACATTGGTTTGGCATTTTAATTGTGACATGTCTTGGTGTGGGCTTCTTTGGAGTCATCTTGTTTAGGACTCTCTGAGATTCCTGAGCTTGTATTTCACCAGGCTACAGAAGTTTTCAGTCATTATTTCTTCAAATAAGTTTTCAATTCCTTGCTCCCTCCCTTCTCCTTCTGGTACTCTTTTAGTGTGAATGTTGGTTCACTTGATGTTGTTCCAGAGGTCCCTTAAACTATCCTCATTTTTTTTGCATTCTTTTTTCTTTTGGCTGTTCTGATTGGGTATTTTCTTGCTTTCCAAATTGTTAATTTGATCCTCTGCTTCATCTAATCTATTGTTGACTTCCTCTAATGCACTCTTTATTTTAGTTTTCATTTCTGACTCGTTCTTTTTTATGTTTTCTTCTCCATTTTTATGTTTCCTAACTTGTATTGAAGTTATTACTGTGATCATTGAGCATCCTTGTAGCCAGTGTTTTGAACGCTGTGTCTGGTAGATTACTTATCTCCGTATTGTTTAGTTCGTTTTCTGAAGTTTTGTTATGTTCTTTTATTTGAGACATGTTTCTTTGTCGCCCCATTTTGGCTGACTTCATGTTTGTTTTTATGTGTTAGGTAGAGCTGCTATGTCTCCTGGTCTTGATGGAGTAGCCTTAAGTAGCAGGTGTCTTATGGGGCCCAGTGGCATAGCCTCCTTGTTCATTCGAGCCAGCTAGCTGCTTCAGGTATGTCCCTTGTGTGGTTTGTGTGTCCCCTCCTGTTCAAGTTGAGCCTTGGTTGCTGTTTGCATGTCATTGGGAAGAATTGACCCTCGAACTGATTTGTGAGGACTGGCTGGTGACTACAGTAGAGGAGTTGTGCAGGGGCTGACCCTACGAAACACAATTCACCTTAGCAGTGCTCTGGTATCGGCCTACTCTGACCTTTGTGTGTGTCATCTTTGGATGTGGCCCCAGGTGGTGCTTTGGCTCTTCCAGGTGTGCCAGCCTCTAGGCCTTCTGGGAGACGCCTCACCACAGGCCAAGTTCAGCTACACCCTGCTCAGAGCCACCTGATATAAGCCCCTAAGCAATTTGCAGATGTCTGCCACCTGTGCTAGGCTTGGAGGCACCTAGAGAGGCCAAGCCAGGAACTGAGGCCGGCTGCTGCTAGTGCCAGGCTTGGGGCTGCTCAGCAAAAATCTGGAATCTGATAGTGCTCACACAATTTAACAATAATTTAGTCAAATGTCCACAATAAGCTATTCCTCCTATTTGAAAAAGAGATGAAAGGTGATACTGCTACAAAACCTCACCTACAGTGTAAATCATTATATTGTATCTATTCATTTAAGTATTTGTCCCCCTGATAGATTTTGAGATCCTCAAGGAAGAGGAGTCTTATTCATCCACAGTACCTAGAATGGTGTCTAAAATACAGAAGGTGTTTCAAGCCTCCTAAACAAAAAATTTGAGTGTTAGTCTCAATTTTTCTCTCTCACCAGCTACTTCCAACAGCCATAACATTTTTACCTTGGAAGAGAAATAGCTTTTAAATCTCACCTTTATTCACCATTCCCAATTCTATACTAAAGTCTATGCCTTACTCCATTGGTCTCCTCACTGGTCCCAATGTTTCTCTTATTTATCTATGATAATCTATCTTTTTCACTGCCCTCAGCATGACCTTTCTACACAGCAAAGGAGGAGGAAACTTTTTAAGTGTCAACTCTATGCCAAGTACTATGTCAAGCATTTAAAATAGATTAACTCCTTTAATACAATACCATATGCAACAGAGTTGCATTACTATAGTATTCTACATAAAAGAATTAAGGGAGATTAGGTAATTGATTTTAGAAAAGATGGCTGCTAGTACTAGAGCTGGCACTTAAATTTATCTCTTTCTGACACAAAGCTATATTCCTGATGGTATTATTCTTTTGTTGGTCATGTTATCCTCTTGCTTAAAAAAAAAATCACAACTGAAAAAGGTTTTGCAACTGGCACTTACTTGTAGATAAAAATATAAAATCTTTGACTTGACAAAGAAACAGAAATCTTCCCTAACATAACTTCTCCCACTTTTTAAGACTCCTTTACCTCTATTCTTGTGGCATATTAGAAGCTTCAGAAGCTCAGACTTCCAAGGTATTCCGTGGCTCTGTACCTTTGCATGTGCTAGTTTCTGTCTGAAATGGCCTTTCCCATCTTTGCCTAGAACATTTTATTCAGCCTTCACTTTAATTTATGTAAAAGTCAATTGGTCAGGGAAGATTTTCTTGACTTTTCCAGGTAGCTGGCTGCTCTATTGTACTGATCACATGAATATAACACATTCCACATGATATTACCACCCACTTGAGAGAGACTCTACTTACATTTTTGACTCTCTTACCATGATATCTTCAAAGCTCTAGGCTATGTGTTTATTCAAAATGGTATCTGTCTTAGTCTGTCCAGGTTGCTATAACAAAAGGACAATAGATGGAGTGGCTTAAACAACAGAAATTTATTTCTCACATTTCTGGAAGCTGGGACATCCAAGATCAAGGTGCTGGCTGATTTGGTTGCTGATGAGAGCCATCTTCCTGGTTTGCAGATGGACACCTTGCTGCATCTGCACATGGGAGGAAGAGAGAGAGAGAGAGATCATGTCTAATGTTTCTTGTTATAAGGGCACTAATCACATTCATGAAGGCTCCACCATCATGACCTAAGCACCTTCCAAAGTCTCCATCTCCAAAGAGCATTACGAGGAGGATTAGACTTCAACATGTGAATTTGGGCGGGGGGGACACATAAACATTTAGTCCACAGCAGTATCTCTAACACATCATTTAAATTTTTTACTGAAGAAAGATGGAAGGCTTTGGTACTGGAAAAACAAAAATTTCCTGCCTTTTTTTTTAATCCCCAGAAAGCATCTCTGAAACAAGCTTGTTGATAAAAGCTATCTACTTACATAGTTTTCAAATTCTGATTGCTTCAAAAAACATTTAGAAAAAAATCATTATGAAGATACAATTAGCAAAGAATAAAAACTATTAAATCTCAATAAAAAATGCAGCAGTAACAACGAACATTTATTGCTCAATGACTAGAGACTAAGAACTGTTTTGTTTGTTTGCATGAGCAAACTCATTTAATCCTCACAAATGCTATTAAGTAGTTATTGCTATTATGAGCCTCTTTTTGAAATTGAGGGAACTGAGGCACAGTTTTTCCAGTGGATACATAGAGTTCATAAGTGGCAAAATTAGGATTTAAACCTATGTTGTCAGGCCCCAGAGCTATGTTCTTAACCTTTATACTATATTAATAAAGTGCCACGGAAAAACAGATGACAGAGACCTTTTCAGGAAGATTAAATTTCCCCGTTACTGTTCTAATTCTCAGGGGGAGGATTCATATAAGAAAGATGAATGTATAAATAACTAGTAATGCTACTTAAGACTAAGCTAGGCCATAGGAAAAGCTATGTGCTTCTATAGAGCGTGGTTAAGGAAGGCAAGTAAGACTTAAATAATAAGAATTAAATTAACTAAAAGAATATCATATAACCACCAATTTATCAAGAAAGCCTCTACATACTATATGTCTAACACTATGGTACAGGCTTAGGAATACAAAAGAACAAATATGATTCTTGACCCAAAGAACAAACACTATGATTGCAGAAGATGACTCTCACATACAAAGTTATTAGATTAGGTAAAATCTTAAATTATGTGGTATAAACAATAAATGCAAATATATGTTAAATGGTCAAGTTATTTATTTTTAAAAGTAATTTCAGAAATGGAGCTGGGAATTCTTTTCTTCAGATGTTTCCAGACTCATCTCCCTACAAGAAGTTTTATAAAATAAAATTGCTACTATAAAATTCCATAGAAATTAAGCTTAAGAGACAAAAAACAAAACTGAAATACACAATTATAGATTGAATTTTGATGAAAATAAAAAACAACAAGCTTTGTTTCATGGTATGAATAAAATGGAATAATATTAGGGAAACTGCCTCAGGAAATCAGAACACAATATAAATCAGTCAAACTTTCCATACCTTTCAAGTCACAGGAAATCTTAAAATATCACTCTATTCTGCCTGTGTATGTAGCAAAGGCAGTTTCAGAGGCATTCAAAATATTTTATAAGGTAAAGTCTATACACTTTATCAAATTAAGGTAAAAGCTTGCATGTTAACCTTATTTATAAATGTCATTTCAAGGAAAGAGAGTTCATTATAAAAGAGATAGAAATCTTATCAAAATTGAAAGAAAATTATAAGAAAAGAAAATTAACTAAACTGAATAAGAGGAAATAAGATCTTTCCTGGCCATTTGGTATTAAAATATTTTCATGTTTGTTGAAATGATGATTAGCTACAGAATCAGAACTACTTAGTAGATTTGCCAGTATCCTTCTGGAAGCATAGGGGTCAGTAGACCTTTGGGGCTGATGGACTAGGAGACAGACTGGGAAACACAGAAGTGGCTAGTAGTGGTTGCTTGAGAATTGTTTTAGTCTGCAAGCTTATAGCTGGTAGGAGCTTCCTGGAGGCTCTTGAAAGAAAAGATGCTTCCAGAAAAGTTCTGAGAGCCAAGCACCTTGGCAATGCACACTAAGAGCATGAGCAGCAGCTTCCCAGCCTTCAATCTCCCAACCCTTCCAATGGCTGTGGAAGCCTCTCTTCATATCTCCGATTTACTACGTGAACTGTCTTGAATACAATGTAGAGGTTATTATACATTGTCCATACCGTTTCAATAGTGTGTTCAAAAATTACTATGTATTGTAATATATTAATAGAATTATTAGCCAAAACCAACAATGCACATTACATATGAAAGATTTTGAAACTACTCTGTCTTATCCTTATGCATGTTCAAATAAGATGGAATAGGGATCGTAACATTTTAAAGGATGTTTGAACAAAAGAAAGTCTTAAAAACTTTTCATACCAAAGTATGAAAAAACAGATGACAGAGACCTTTTCAGGAAGATTAAATTTCCCCATTACTGTTCTAATTCTCAGGGGGAGGATTCATATAAGAAAGATGTATGTATAAATAACTAGTAATGCTACTTAAGACTAAGCTAGGCCATAGGAAAAGCTATGTGCTTCTATAGAGCGTGGTTAAGGAAGGCAAGTAAGACTGGTTAAGGAAGGCAAGTAGGTTTTACAAAACTAAATATTGGCTGCTTTCAGAGAAAGTAACTCATCTGCTGTAATCTCCTAAAGAAATAACCAAACCAATAGTCTTCAAGAATGTAAAGGTTTCTTAGGTAATATGTGCTAAATATTCTCCTGTCATTCTGTTACACATGTAAACTTTTTAAGCTTCTTGATATGTATTGCAAAGTTCTTTCTAAACAGAATCTAACAATCTGTGCTTCTATTAGTATTATTTGAGAATGCTTATTTCACTGCATCCTTGCCTATATTATGATTTTTTAAACCTTTGTAACTAGTGAGATTTAGATAGCATTCTAAAGAAAGTTGTTTCCCTTGGCTTTTGAGTTATCTGGCATTCATAGGCATTCATAATATTAATCTTATCAGGTAAAAAAAAAAAATCTAAACCAGGAAACGTGATATTATTCTTGGTTCTGTTGCTGATTTCTCAATCTGGCCAAATATTTATGTTTTCAGAAATTAAAAAAGAACTGTTAGCTCTGACAAAAAAATAAGAACAGAGGAAAATTTATACATTTATTTTATACATTAAATTGAAAATTTATACATTAAATTGAAAGCAAATATTCATTTGCTTTTTCTTGGTTCAACAACTATTGAGACCCACTAGACATCAAACAGGTATAAGGAATGGAGGGCCAATTCCAGAGATCTCTCTGCATTGTGAGGGACACAGACTGGCAAGCAGGTGACAATGTAGCTCCACCCATCTTTATCCAAAATACGTGGGCCACAAGTGTTTCAGAACCAACACTATTTGTGAATTTTTAGAAGGTAAGACAATATATGTTACATTTAATATGTAACACCCCTCGTAGTGCCTAAGACAGCCTTCTATAAACAAATACAGCAAGATTTCTGTAGTGAAGTATAACATTAGAAATAGCTTCATGTCAGCTCAGGCCAGGTTTTGCTGCCAAATAAGTTTTGGCACCAATCATAAAATAAACTTGGTTTTCAGAGCTTTTTGGGTTTTGGAATTGCAGATAAGGAACTGTGGACTTGAAAATGGTGTCCTAAGTTCTAGCACAGAGGTAAGAATAGAGTACTAAGGGAATGCATAGGTGTGCGCCCAGCCCAGACTGACAGGGGACAGGAGATTTGGTGGAGAGAAAATAGAAGCTGGTTCCTAGGTGCCAACAAAATTTTTTAAAAAAAGAAAAAAAATGATAGATGATAGATAGATAGATAGATAGATAGATAGATAGATAGATAGATGATAGATAGATATTGATAGATAGATAGTATTATGAGTCCAGGGAGCTATGAGAGAGGTTAAGGAAGAGATTATTGCTTGATGAACTTTGAGAGACTGCTTTTGTGTTTTCTTACTTTATCGTTGTGTCATGAACTGTCTGATACTTACTGTTGTGTTACAAAGTTAACAATGACAATGTTATCATCTGGTCTGTTCAGTTCTCCTATCGACTGAATAACAAATGCTATAGACAACATGTTAAATAGCAGTGTCCTTATTTAAATACTCAGCTATTACTTACTTGTCTATGCTATCATTCAAGGTTTTTATACTTTCTTACATTGTTCAGTTGTGCTCTCTGGCCTCAGCCAGGCTCTGTCCTACCCCAACATATATAGTTGATCATCTCACTCCCATGCCAGAAAACCATTAAGAACTCCTTGTTGGGAAAAAAAAGAATTTTATATATGTGTATATATATATATATATTTAATCAGTCTGTACGTGCTATGTAGACCAGAAACGAGACTGCAAATTGCACACAAACTTGGGTAGGAGCACGAGTATAAGGAAACTTCATGAAGATTGCAAACTTGACAGTGGAGGGCAGAAGGGGCAAATAGAGCAAATGCCAAAGCTATGTTTACAGACTGTTACAGCCCTGCAAGATAAGTTTTAAGGATTAAGAAAATAAGGCTCAGAGGGGGAAAAATTTGTCCACAAAGGAGACTCAGTTCATAGGAGGCCCAGTCAAAAGCAGAACCCAGATTCTTGATGCCTTGCAGAGTATGCTTTCATACCATATATTTTCTCAAATGCATTAATTCATTCCCTCATACATTCAAACATCAGACAATATGATATTTCCATGTCATTGTTAAGTATAAAAAATGTTTTAGTAATAATAACTTTTTACTGAATGCATCTTATAGTATAGGCCCTGTACCATGGACTTTATACATTAAACGTAGAATTATTCTTTCCAACAAATGTAGTTTACAAATGAGGAAGCTGATGACCAAAGAGGTTAGGTAACTTTCCCAAGGTCCCATGTGCGGTAAGCAGCAGAGTTGGAGGTATGTTTGATGTCAAGCCTTCATCCTTAGCCACTGGGCCCATTGCCTTTAAATATTACATAGCCACATTACATAGCCAGTGAAATACTTGGTTGCCACATAAGAGTGATTCTTTCCTGAGCTTAAAAACTATCTTGGAAGAAAAAGTGCAGCAAGGGTAACTAGTTCTCTTTTCAAGGTACTCTTTTATTTTTCTTAATAAATTTTTATTTTTCCATCACATTTGACACATACTATCTGGTCAATCTCTGGCAGTCATAACAGGCAGAACTGAACAGTGTCACTCATCATTTTGGCTGCCAGCCAGCTCCCCATGGGTCAATATGAAGGCTGTTTCGGTATTAAGTGGTTTGATGAACTGATTTTAGCAATATTGCTAAATTTAAATTATGATTTTCATTGGAAAGAAATGCAACCTACGAACATGAATGAAAAAGGAGAATCGAGGCCTGTCTATAAACCTTACATAAGCCAAATACAATAAAAGAGAATAGTTTTTTTCTTTTTCTTATATAGTTTTCTATTTATTTACATGAAAAGCAGTGGTATTTACCTCTTTTCAGAGGAGAGTTTGCAGTAAACTGGGAAGGACAAATCTCTTAATAACCAGTAGCTCCCCTTCCAACACCCCCATTTCATTCTGACTGCTATTGTCATCTCCACTCACACTCAGCTATTGAACACTCTGGCTTGGGCTAGTGGGATAAGACAAGGGTAACATCAAATAGAATTGCGACGGAACTCCATATGGCTAACAGGTTAAACACCTGAGTATCATAATTGTCTCTCTTCTGAAAGCCTGAGCCTTGTAATTCTGTTAGAGTTGGTCCAATTACTTAAGGAAGAAAAGTATCACAGTATCAAATGGATATTCATTAGGAACTACTGAAGAAAATTACATTTGCCAGCTTCATATTTTTTGTGCAGTATCATGGGAAAAAAACACTGAAGTTAATATGACATCACGTATACAGACAAGAAAACGAGAAGAGCTAAAGTAACAGTTTTGCAATCTTGCCAATTAGGTAATGTATGTGAAATTATATGGGGAGTCCTAAAGAGTTGATGAACATGAACTAGTGTTACAAGGTAAACAGAATACAGTAATATGGCTTTAGCGTAAAAGCTACTGAGCAGCCACTTACAGTTTTATGAAAATAAAGAGTTAGGGTGAAAATATTTGGCCTTGTAAAGCACTTCTCATTTTTTTAAAGCTATACATGTACAAAGAAAAAAAATCAAATAATATAATAATGTAAACCGTATAGAGTATCTCTGGCTCCTAGGCAACCAGAGTTTCTAGTTTTTTATATATCCTTCCATATACATTTGATGAATAAATCTGTTCACATTTATTACCTATATCTTTGGAATAAAATAATAGGTTCTCACCTTATAGTTTTCCTTTACTCTTTCACTGAATTTTGATATAGTAAATACACCCCATTTTGACAAATAAATAGCATTATTTTTTCCTCTAAAAATATTCAAGCAATATTAATAAATATTTAAATTGCATCTTTATCTTTAAAAATTCACCCTTATAATTTACCTAGACAATATGCCTGACATTGAAGAGATCAGCGCTTTAAGATCAGCATTTGCTCACACAAAATCCTTAAATGTTTACTGTTCAGTGTTCTCGCATTTAGTGGGAAATCAAAACATAGTGAGAAATTGGTGCTAATAAATTTAACACAGTGTCTTTTCTTTGATAGAGCCTGCTTTCCTGAACCCGTCTAACAGAAGTTGTGTGAGGTGATTTGCCTTTGATTCCTAAGTGAAATCGAAATGCAACTATTATGATTGGTTAAAATAAAAGATTATGTTTTGTGACTATTTTGTGAATCCAGGAAATAATTCAGTAGAAAACTGAAACATAGCAGCTGGGCAAGGAGAAGAAAAATGAAGTCCTCATGTCCTTTGAATACGAAGCGTCAGTTTCAGGCACAGAAACGCATTGCATTATGTTCGCCATTTCACTTTTTCACTGAGTGCCGTTAACGCGTTAGTCCCTGACTTACTTGAATGCCCCAGCATGTACAGACTTGGCCAGGAGTTTTGTCATACTTCTTTGCCAGCTGGAGAACATTTGGCTATGTCCCCTCTGGCTATGGGCAGTAGCCTTTGAAAATGTGTTTACATTTTAACAAGAATCTACTAGCTTTTGAGGTCTTTGACAGGATGAAATACAAATTGTTAGAGTCTGCAAGAAAAGGGAGAGGGACCCTTGAAAAATAAAGATTCGTCATATTGTTAAGTTATTGATTTTATAATTTAATCTGAGAAAGGTCCAAATGTGACTATCATGGTTAAAATAACAGATTACATTTACACATAGCTGAGGTATTTCAGGAAAATGTGCACCAAGCTCTCTGACACAGGACTTCCTTTTACTCCAAAGTCCTCACTACTACCACTCCTTAAACAAGATGCTGTTCACCTCATTTGTTTCTGAAATGGCTATTTATAAACAAATCATTTCTTACTTAAAACTTTTTACTATATAGCTACATAAAGAAAATTTCATCATCAACATACATAAAATATATACACACAGTGAATTCAATGAAAAAAAAAATCCAAAATATTCATGTGGGATGTTTGGGACCAGGTAAACAAAACAAGAGACTAACTGAATTTCCCCTTTTCACTTAATGGTTTTGAGTCATGGAAAGATATAGACAAAGCTTATCTGAACACCAATCATTCATTCTTTATAGCTACCCTTAAGAACTTACCCAGCACAGAGTGTGCTAGAATAAAGAAGTTCAAATTGACATTAGAAATAATGATACTAGTGATAACATTATAACTGGAGAAAGCATTTCTGGGATTCTGTAAAACCGTCTGGAGAAAAAGAAGAACTGAAAAATGGGATGAAATGTAGTTTGTCAGATACATAGGATATAGGATGATAAAAGGTCATGGATTCAAACAAATATAAAACAAAAATATGAAACTACTTACAATAAATAAAAGAGAAAAAAAACATGGTCATACTTGAATTAAGATATCTACTTCTTGATACTTATATAAATCAAATCTTGTTCTTAAATATGCTGGAAAGCTAAATAACTAGTTGCCTTCTGCTTTGCTCTAAACCGAAGTCAGTGTACAGCAGTAGGAGAAAAGCTCGTAATTACTGTTTCCTTTTTTTTATAGAGTACAGCTCATTGCTTTTCACTTCTCAGGAGAAAAAAGTACCCAATTTATAAGGGCTTTTTCCCCCTCACTTCATCCCTAGACCCAGTATAAGCTTTAATCCTCATCCCTACAAAGAGTACAGCATTTCGATTCATTTCAAAGCACTAGACTGGTGCTGATGAGAATAGGACCAACATTAAAAAAGAGATTAGTTATGCTGAGAAATGTCCATTGTAAGAAATGTACTTGCAAGGACATGGAACCAGCCATCCAGCATATATTGAAGTTGCTTACTACTGTTTACAGGAAATTGTGCAAAGCACAGTCCTGGAACAGAATGGAATAGGGCTTACGTCACAGACTTTGAGGATGGAGGGAAAAAATTTCTGTGTAAAATAAAAACACTCCAAACAAACACACACACACACACACACACACACACACACACACACACAAAGATATCCAAATACATATGCCGCACACACACAAAGCAAATAAAAAACTCTTTAAAAACTAATTTAAAATAATATAAAAACTTATTGTGGCAATTATAGTGCTCTATTCCTCCAAAAGAGAGAAAATAAGCTATATTCTATGCCTACGATAGCAAAGACAATTGTTCCAAAGATCTGGCACAACACTTAAAAAAAATTCTTAAAATAATTACATCAGCATATGGACTCTGGAAAATTTCTTCTACCGTAAAAAGGTCAGAGGGACGTTTCCTGTTTCACATTTCTAGTACACGTTGTCTTTTAGACAACAATAAGTGTGAAACAATAGTTTGGCATGAGTTCAGTACATACTAAGAAATGGCCTGGCCCTTGAAAGCTGAGATGCGCCAACCTCAAACTGCAAAGATCTCAATGACGACAAAAAAGGCAGCCGGTGTCAGGGCAGCGGTGGCCCTTGAGAATAAGATTCAAGAGGCCAATAGACACATCCCTGAATTTAATTTTTGATGTTTGTTGACCAGTGAAGAGTTCTTATCCTTAACATTTGCATGTACACAGACAGTATTTAGGCTGTGAATGAATATCCTGGCTTTCAAAAAAATATATTGCCAAGGAAAAACTGCAATATAGTAAAAGGATAATTTGGTAACTCCTCTGAAATTGTTAACCAGGACTGGCCATTGTTTCCACTCCCCAACTTCTGGTTCCTGCTCTGAACAGTCAGCGCAGGTGAGAATGAATGCTTCCTTGCCCCTTACCGGACTTTGCACCACTGGGAATGCTGACCCTATCCATGGGCCTCATCACTACCATGAGACAGAGCCACGCAGTACTGGACCCTCCATAAACTTAGTAGTCCCACATTCATCTTCTCTGATGCCCGACTAGGACCCTCCAAACATGCTGGCATCAAAACAACCATGCCAACCTGAGAATATGGTGGAGTTTTCCAATGATATCTCTCCTCTTTAATCTTCTTCCACTCAAAAATCAAATCAAGATCAAGATTCAATCAAATTCAGATCAAGAGAGCATCTGAAACAAGGCAGGGGGTGCAGAGGGGTTAACAATGGAGTAAGCATACAGAGTTAGAAGGGTCAAAACCTGAGA
Source organism: Eidolon dupreanum (assembly GCA_028627145.1). Classification (NCBI taxonomy): domain Eukaryota; kingdom Metazoa; phylum Chordata; class Mammalia; order Chiroptera; family Pteropodidae; genus Eidolon; species Eidolon dupreanum. The sequence goes on along the minus strand of CM053517.1, from coordinate 27,562,657 downwards.
TAAGTTACAAAGCAGAATGACAATGGGGGGGAGAAGGTAAACAACTGAAGGGAGGGCTGCCTTTCATTCAGGGCCAGAGAATTACAGAGATGAGGGAGCTGGAAGTCGTCCTGACCACCTTTCTCTTTCACTCTCCAGGTACAACTGAGCATCAAGTCCTCCACATTTTTCACTCCAACGGATAAAAACATTTGTTGTTTTCTCCCCACAAATAATAGTTTTATTTACTTAAAAATTATATAACTAATACATGTATTTTTAAAATTTTATAACAATAAACAATGTAGAAAAAGAGTAAAAATCGTCTCCAACCCTACTACCCAGAAACAAGTATTGTTTTAACATTTCTGTTAAAAAACCTTATAGCTATCTCTATCTATATACATGCACATTACTGCACACACACAGAGACAGTTTTACAGAAGTGAGGCGTGTGATACAAGGCAGTTGGTAACATTTTTTCACTTAATAATAGCTCATGAGTATCTTTGTATTTCAATATATATAGTATAGACAATTATTTTTAATGTTTGCATAATAGTCCATTGAGGGGATATGTCATAATTTATTTAATAAATCTTCATCAAAGGAAAGTATTTTTTTCAATTTGACTTATTGAAAAAAACAATATTAATATCTTGTACATATATATGTGCTATTAAGAGATCTTTATTAATCTCATAATGAAAAATGGCCCTTGTTTTTTTTTATTTACTTATTTTTATTACAGTGACATTGGTTAATGAAATCCAGTAAGTTTCAGGTATACAATTGAACAGTAAGGCATATATATATATATATATATATATATATATATATATGCCATATATATATATATATGCAATATATATATATTGCATTCTGTGTTCATCGCACAGTTAGATTTCTTTCTGTCACCACATATTTGACACCTTTTACTGCATCTACGTCCCCCTCCCACCCTTGTGTTTTTATTTCTATTTATTTTTATCTTTTGTGAGGTTTTAACATTTTGTATGTCATTTATATTCTTTGATAAATTGGGGTGTCCATTTTTCTATTAGAGTGCTTTTTAAAATTGATTCATAAGACCTCTGTATATTAGGGATATCAACCCTCTGCTATTTCATATCGTTCATGTGTCACAAGTTGGGTTTTTTTTTTTTCTCCAGTATGTCCTGGATTTTTAAACTTAATTTTATGATATTTTTGTTAACATTTAATTTTTACATAGTCTGATTTATCAATAATTTCTTTTTTGGGTTAGCCCTACTGATTTAATCTCCTAACATTCTTCCTATCATAACTTAGATCAGGTCCTATATTATCTGTCACCCAGATAACCATAACAATCTGACTTGGTCTCCCTGCCAGCCTCCAGGCTCTGCCTCCTGGAATCTACACTCACAGCTGTCAGAGTGTCCTTTCTAAAATGAAAATCTGGCTAGGTCAGTCTTCTGTCTACGACTATTCAGTGTTGTGTGTGTCCCAAGTTGGGTATTTCATACAGATCCTCCTTGAGCCAATAAAGTAATAACTAACTATGGCAAATATTCCTGGAGCATTGTTTATTTGTGAAGATTTTTGAAGAATGAAAGCACATTGTTTTTATTTTAAGAAAAACATAAATAGATTATGGAGCAGGATGCAAAATGCAAGTAAATTTTAAAGATATACTGGAAAGTTTTTTTTAAAAAAAACAGTATTCAGGTGGAAATATTTTAAAAACAATGGATATGAAGGATAAAGCTTAAGCTCCTTAACGTGTGGCAAGAAGTGCCTCACATTCGCCAAAATCCATTGCTTTTCCTCTGTATGGTGTAGATTTCTCAGCCTCCCTCGAAGTTAGGTGTGACTATGTGATTGATTTCTAGCTCATGGAATGTGGAAGAAATTAGAGTGATCATATAATTTGTTGTCCAAATCAGGACACTGTTGAGAGTGAAAAGGACACTGTTAATTGTTGCACTGGGAATTCTGCCACAAACTGAGACATATGATCACCATGGGAAGAACTGAAGTGTGCCACCCCAGGGGACCCAGGCCTAACTTTCCCCTCTCTTCTCCAGTCTGTAGACAAATGGAGAAGATGCTGGCAGAAGACTCACTGCCCTAGGTAGAGCCAGGGGACAGAAGGCTTGTGCTAAACTGTTCTGGGAGTAAGAACAACACTTCTAATATTTCAAATAATTGTTGGTGACGGAAGTTCTTATCCTGACCAGTACAACAGAGAACACAAGTCTTTCCCTAGTATGGCCTCTCCCTAACTCTCTAGCCTCACCATTCATTACTCTCCAGCTTGAATTTCAGCTCTAGCAAACTGAATTACTTACTTACACTTTTTAAAATATTTTTTTATGTGTCTGTCTCTCCCACTAGTCAGGAAGCTCCTTGATGGCAAAAACTTAGTAGTGCTGAATATCTGGTACATAATAGAGTTCATAAATATGTGTTGAATAAAGAAGTATTTAGCCATGTAAGAAGTCAATCTTTCAAACGTGGCTATTTCATGTCCAGAACTAGAACTATCAGAACTATACAGCACAAGGAAGATCATATCTGAAAAGATATATATTCCAACATAAGATTTTAGAAAAATGAGCTACATACTTCGGTAGCTCTAAAAGATGAGTGCAAAATATTCTTCCTTTTAGTCTTCAGTGTTCATTTATCTCCACCTCCTCCCCACCCTATATACAAACGCACACACATTCTCGTTTCCTGGGGGACTTTTTGACTTAATTAACAATAGTAGAATAAGTTTGAAGGAAAAAAAACAATTAAGATTTAAAGTCCAGATCCTAATGCTAGCCAGTAATCCTTTCATAAGGTGCGTTGGCTCAGCAAGGGGATTTCCCTTTCCTGCTTCCCAAGATGACTAAGAGTTGATGTATATTTCCAATGATGTATACTAGAGTGTGTTATCAACTTGAGAAAAAAGCTTTGCTCACATGATTTAATTAGCATTATTGGTAGTTAAGCTGCACACACAGAGCATAATACTAATATCCTCTTAGCTCTCAGAAAAAGGCAGGACTTTTAGCACCTAGATTATGAAATATTGATTAATTCACATATGCCCAGATATCCATCTAAAAATGGAAATACTTAATCTGACTCCTTCCCCCTCATTTACATACAAAAAGATAGCAGTCCTGAGAAAAAAGGAGTGATGAGGGGGTGGAAATGAGGAAGGAGGGTAAGAGCAGAGGAAATAAAAATGCTACCAGTGAAATATGTCAAAGTACTCCCACATCCCACAAACATGCACAACACTCACACACACCAGTTCTAATCATTAATGCAGTTTTGTTTTCATGCCAAATATTAGGGCAACATTGATTAGAGAGAATTCTCATTAATCTATTTCCCAGTCATTAATGATGCATATCAATGCCAAGTTTTTGTTGGCCTGACATAAGACAATACCGTTCCAATAAGGATCTGCTGCTGCACATTACTCAACAGGGGTTTTCCTGACTCCTAGAGATGGTACTCGGGATTCTACTCAATTCATCTGTTGTATGTATTCGTGTCTCCTAATAAATATTCTGTGATTATGCAATGTCCTTTAAGCCGACTACAATGGATTCTTAGCTAATACTTCATTGCTCATCTCTGTCACAGGCACATTAGTAATTCTATTTACCTAGAAAAAACCCCCGCAACACTGTGAATGTACTTAATGCCACTAAATTATAAGCTTAAAAATGGCTAAAATGATAAATTTAAGGTGATGTATATTTTTACCACAATAAGAAATATTTTTAAAAAGCAAAGGAAAATAATCTATAGATTTTTGAGAAAGTTATGAGGGGAATATAAATGTAAAAAAAGAATAGTTTATGAGTTTTCAAAAAGTCTCAAAAGACCTCTGAAGTATTTCCTTTTGTGCAGAGAGAATATTACAAGATGAACTTCAGAGCCCAGACAAGCTCAAATATGCTGTTTGCAAAGAGATTTTGAGAAAGCAAGGATGTTTGAATGGCCTCATCAATAAATACTAACTGAGCAGCCATAAGATTTGTAGCACAGTACTAGTTAATTTGGAGCTACCTGTGTTTAATTACATCTGGTCTCCTAACTCATTTCCATGAGTTTATTCTTAGCTCATTTTTTTATCAATGATTGAATATCAGAGTCCTTCAGACCAAGCATAAGCAAAGGTTAGATTTACTAAACTCGGAGTGATGAGCAGGTAAAAACTATGGGCTGCTTGTGGGAAAAAAAATGGTATAGATGATAGAGGCTCTGTTCATCCCTCTGGTGACCAAATCAAAGTTGTAATGGAAACGAGGAGCAGCAGCAAGGAAAAATCGCCTGGGATCTAGATGAACAAACCATACACCTAGGGAGAAATCCAGGAAATCATCCTGCAATGTAGCAGAAGGTAGGATGGGGTGAGGATGCAGGGCTGCCCATCCCAAGCAGCTAAGTGAGACAGGCTGCAGCAGTGCAGACCCCTCTTAAAGGGGCCGTGTCTGAGAGCAGATTTTCATGGTGACAGACCTGCTTGCTCTGAGCACCAGTGCCAATTCAGCTGTGCGCAGGGGCCACCAGGGACTTACAGGGAGACATTGTAGGAGCGAGGGCCAAGGGGAGACTTATTCTGTACAGAAATGCTGGAGGTAACCATTGTTTTATGTTGAATCTTGCCTTACTACCAGTGCGCCAGACACAACGCCACCATTGACATAAGGTCATCAAACTGGATAACAGAGGTCACTCCGCCCAGAGGATTCCCTGAAGCCCCGCTTCCCCGCTTCCCTTGCGGCCCCACCCAAGCCACGTCCAGGTGTATCCACAGCGAGTCAGGTGCTCCTTGCTGAGACTCACACTGGAGGCAGCCTCTGTTTCTGGTGTGGCCTCTTGAGACAAGTATAAGCACAGCATCTGTGGATTGTTTGTTGAATCTTAACGGGTGGCCCCAGAGGGGCAGAGGCTTGGGCTAAGTTTGGCCTGCAGCTCAACCCCTCTCAGGATTGTGCCACTGGACACCTACTTCACAAATCCACACTAGTAAGACTGGGAGACGTAGGAGCTTTGCTTAGTACATAGAAACACACATGGAAAGGCAGCCAAAATGGGAAGACAAAGAAGCAGAAACCATATAAGAGAACAGAACAGAGATCCAGAAATAATGAAGTCAAGCAGTCTGACAGATGCAGAGTTCAAAACACTGGTTATAAAGATGCTCAGTAAACGTAGGAGAAGTGTAGATGAATTAACTGAGAACTTCAACAAAGAGATTTAAAAAAACATAAAAATGGAAATGTAAATTATAAAAGGGAACCAGTCTGAAATGAAGAACACATTATCTGAGAAGAGAAGTATATTAAATGGAATAAACTAATGAATAAACAAAGTGAATAAAGAAGAGGATC
>CM053517.1:27463887-27549008 GCA_028627145.1 Eidolon dupreanum | reverse complement strand
AACCAGTGTTTTGAACTCTGCATCTGTTAGAAGACTTGACTCCATCGTATCTGGATCTCTGTTCTCTTCTCTCATATGGTTTCTGCTTCTTTGTCTTCCCATTTTGGCTGCCTTTCCGTGTGTGTTTCTATGTACTAAGCAAAGCTCCTAAGTCTCCCGGTCTTACTAGTGAGGGGTTGAGCTGCAGGCCAAACTTAGCCCAAGCTTCGGCCCCTCTGGGGCCACACATTAAGATTCAACAAACAATCCACAGATGCTGTGCTTATAGTTGTCTCAAAAGGCCACACCAGAAAACGAGGCTGCCTCCAATGTGAGTCTCAGCAAGGAGCACCTGACTCGCTGTGGATACACCTGGACATGGCTTGGGTGGGGCTGCCCGTTGGGGGAGGCAGGGTTTCAGGGAATCCTCCCCTCAGAGCAACCTCTATTATCCACTTTGATGATGTCAGGGCTATGGCGGCACTGTGTCCCCGCACTGGGATGGGGGAGGGCTCAACAGGGAACAATGAATACCACTGGCATTTATGTACAGAGCAAATCTCACCTCTGCCCTCACTCCAACAACTCAGTGTCCCCCTGTAAGTCCCTGGTAGCCCCTGTGTGCAGCCAAATTGGCACTGGTGCTCAGAGCAAGCAGGTCGGTCACCACAAAATCTGCTCATGGACGTGGCCCCTTTAAGAGGCTTCTGCTGCTGCTCCTGCCTCTGTCTCACTCAGCTGCTCCAGACGGGGCAGCCCCATATCCTTGCCCCATCTTACCTTCTGCCGTTGCAGGGTGATTTATTGGATTTCTCCCCAGTTGTATGGCTTGTTCATCTAGATCCCAGGTGATTTTTCCTTGCTGCTGCTCCTTGTTTTTGATTTGGTCACCAGAGGGATGAACAGAGCCTTCTATCATCTATGCCATTTTTTTTTTCCTCTCCTTCAATTTGTACCTCTTAATCCCTTCCCCTTTTCCACCCAGACCTCCAACCCTTCTCCTATCTAGCAATCATCCATTTGTTCTCTGTATCTATCAATCTGTTTCTCTTTTGTTTATTTTGTTTTTGATATTCCACATATAAGTGAGATCATATGGTATTTGTCTTTCTCTGACTTATTTCACTTAGCATAGTACCCTCTAGGTCCATCCATTTGTTGCAATGGTAATATTTCACTTTTTAATGGCCAAGTAATATTCCTTTGTATATATGTAACACATCTTCTTTATCCAGTCATCTAATGATGAAAACTTAGGTTGCTTCCACACATTTGTAGTTTAAAATAGTAACATGTATTCTTCTTTTCAGAAGCTAAACTTTAATAGAACCCCCTTACACACACACACACACACACACACACACACACACACACACACGATACCTAGTTAAATATTTATAATCATTGAATATGGTTAAACATTAGTTTAGAAGTTCACTTATTTTATCTCCATCCAGTCTAGTGTCAATTTCTTAAATGTATTTTCTGGTCATTTAGCAAACTTATCATTAAAATATAAAATTTCACACACTGACCTTTTGTCCATTACATCTTTCTCATGTTGACCTAAGACAAATACACAGTCAGATATTTCCCAGAAAAATAGATTTGGGAACAATAAAGAACTGTAATTCTGGACATGTTGTGTAATGTCAAACCACATGCAAGTCAAGAGACTTCCAAAACAGAAAAACATTCTTTTATAGAGAAAAGAGAGGGGGTTCAAATGGCTGTTATAAACAAAGAGTCCATTGGAGGAATCCAGGAGTTTGAAGTGTAGTGGCTTTTCATTGGCTGAGTTGTAACTGTGTTCCATTGGCTGAGTGGTTGTTCCTCGAGGAGAAGACCCTCCTTTCTTCCTGCTGGAGTAATAGAGTAGAGGAACATCTTCCTGTTGGAGATGGAAAGTAGTCTCTTCCTGTGTGGGGTAATTGACAATGAGCGGAATGGCATGAGAGCTCCCCCTACAGGCCTTTACAACTCCAACTTAAATGGGGTTTCTGTTTATTAATCTTCACACTTGGTATACTTTCTTCTCCTGAGATTAATATGTGTTCTCTGCATTAAATAATCTTTTGATTTCTCATCTCCACCCCTCAGAAAGTATACTCTATTCACAAACTTGCTATTTTTTTTTAAGGAACTGAGGAGAATTTTTGGAACTTATAATAGAAAAAAGAGGATCACCAAAATTGCATAAAAAAATAAAAAACTTGCTATACAGGAATCTCACAATGTTTTGGTAAAACAACGTTCTCCCGGATTTTATTGAATATTACTTTACTCTGACAAAAAATGTCCAAGCAAACTTCACAGCATTTGGTAGTCAGTGACTTTGGCCCATTCTGAGCTACTTGGTATTCTACCAGCCACCCTGAAAATCTTGTCTGTTATAAAGAGCCAGGTCTACCTTGGAATTCTGAATTATAACAAATATGGCCCAGATCTGGGTTAGTGCTTGGTGGGCGTAACCCCATCTAAAGCAGTGATATATTCAAACATAGTTTATCACTAGAATCATTCAAGTTACCTTTGACAAAATCCTATTTTCAAAGAAACCCAAATTTATTAAATTGGAATCTTAGAGGTAAGGTTGAGATGAAGGCAGGGTGAGGCAGAAGCTGGAAATTAGAATTAAAAAACAAAATTTCCCCAGAGGGTTAAAAAAATAAAGCTTTCTTGAGATATAATTTATATACTATACAATTCATCCATTTAAAGAATACACTGCAATGATTTTTTTAGTATATTCATAGATATGTGCAACCATCATCAGTGTCAGTCTTAGACCATTTTTATCACCTCAAAGGAAACCTCATACTCTTAGCTGCTATCCCACTAACGCCTCATCCCCACCTTCAGCTCTGACTCTATAGATTTCCCTATTCTGGATTTTCATATAAATGGAATCAAAGAATATGTGATCTTTTGTGACTGGCTTCTTTCCCTTAGCATAATGTTTTCAAGGTCCATCCAAGTTGTAGCATGTGTTAGCACTTCATTTCTTTTTATGGCCAAATATTCCATTGTATAGATATACTACATTTTGTTTATCCACTGGTACATAGATGGACATTTGAGCCCCCAGAAGATTTAATCATCAGTCATATTTGGTAACAATTATGAGAAGGGGACCAAGCATCGATCTCAGGGCAGTTCCAAGCTCTTCTCACAAAGCAGCCTAGGGTCCTACAATGCAAGAGAGGAAGAAAAGCGTGGAGAAAAAACAAGGCATAGGATGGAATTCTGGCTCTGCACTTCTTACTTACATAACCTGCGTAGTGTCTTTAATTTTCTATACTTCCATTTTTTCATTTTTAAAATAGAAACAATGATTTCTATTTCATAGAATTGTTGTGAGGATACATGATACAATCAGAGTAAGGTGCCTAAAATTGCTTGACACATAGGTATTTTATACCTATTATTATTATTATCATTATCCTTGTTGAATTAAACCAAAATAATCATTGATATACAGTTATAGAACTTGGACAGATTATTTCCCTCTAGAAAATAAATTATTATAAATAAAATAAACCTCTCCAAGTTATAAGAAAGTAAAAGGACACATTGAGAAGCAGAATTCTTTCACTTTTTTTGAACTAAAGTCAAAGTAATAAATAAAAGTCTACCTTTTTGTTTGGAGAAAAATAGTTGCTTCTAATTAAGATACTAATCATATTTTTCTTGTTTCATTGCATTTTCGAAGTCTACATCTTCCATATACTCTGACAATCTTCTGAAAGTTCTACTCATATAAATGTATGTATGTTTATGTGTACACACACCGTACACAACACATATACACAGACACACATATAATTATAGTTAAGACTTACTGAACCTTTGACATATGCCAGGTGATGTATTTTACGTTCATTAATATACCTAACCCTTCTGACAACCTTACGCAGACAGCTAAGGAAATTGAAGCATAGCATAGTCAAAAGCCTTGCTCTGGATCACATAGCAAGTGAGTAACAAAACCCAATGACACTCGTAATAGTTATTCCTCCATGTGTTTGTCTTAAGACACTAAATTTGTGATTGATTTTTTTATAGCAGCAATAGAAAACTAACATTTCACATTATTAAATTTTAGAATAAAAATGATTCCAATAGACTGTGGAAAATACATAAATGCAATTTAAAACTACTTATTTTAAATTAAATATTAATCTCTTATTGCTACTAAGTATGAGTCTACTTCATTTTAATTAGCTTATGGGACTATGGAGAGCTCTTAACTGTCATGAAATAGGTTCCTCTTGTTTCATGGAAGACACTCATAGAATACAGGCATGTGCTTTTTTCTCTGTTAGGTTAACTAAAGTTAACCAAACAAATATCTGAATGTTTGAGAAATAGGATATAAGTAAAAGGATTAGTTAGGACAGGGACTATTGTGGTATTAAATAGTAACAACATGCATAGTCTTGGACAACAACACTAATAAAATGATGACAAAACTAGGAACATCTAAGACATATAAGGGCAGTGAACAAAGTGAGAAAAATTAAAAATTTTAAATACATATGAAGTAATTGATTTTCAAAGCCATGCTTGCAAACTTCAGAGGTTGTAATTTTTCACTTCAAAAGTTGCTAGTTCCTATTCATCTTCTGCACTAGCATCTCACACACCTATACAATGAACTCTAAGATCCTATCCATTTTTGAATGATCCACTATAACGAATGTAATTTTAACTCAATGGACTATCACTCTAAGATTAGGCTTAGAGTTTTTTCTATGAAGGATTTTCCTGAAATATCATTTGTTGCAATAAAATTTGAACAGTAATATTCATTCAGTTCCATAATGCCTGGCATCTGAAACAATTCCCTTGTTCAGTACAGTTGACCTTCAATATAGATTTGTCTGTTTTTTTAAAAATAAATATTCTATCATGGATTAGATCTTTGCATAAGCTTATTTTCTGGTCATAATTTCCATTATAATTTGTCAGTGTATGTCCCCACAGGACTGCTGTGCCCAGCTTTTCTTTGCGTGTTCTCAGATGAAAATGAATAGTACAGAACTGTGGATAAATTGTATGACTGGATAAAGTCACATTCTCTGCCTCCAGGCTGCTCTGTCCCCTTCCAAGGGCCCATGTGATGCCTTTTTGCCCTCTAACTGTCCTCCTCCATCAAAACAGGAAAGAGTTTGATATCATCATTTCTAGCTAAAACTGATTCGGACATTTGTATTTTTAAGCTCCTTATCTCTAATTGTGGAATGAAAGGACTTATCAACAAAGTGATTTTTTTTTCTTTTAGGCAAAACAGAGTTAGTGGGAGGGGAAATGCTGGGCTAGATTCCCTGAAGGCAAAGTGATTTTAGTTCTATTAGGGTGGTGTGTTGGGGGGAGGGGAGTTGTAGTGAGAGAGGTTTACGTGGAGAAAAACAATCAGAAAGAATACAAGGCTACCTAAGAATCCCTCCTTATTTCATGTCTTCTCGTCTCTCAAGCCTAACGTCTCTCCTTTCATTCTCTGGCCCAAGACTCTCAAATTTTGGAGCTCTAGAGTCCCCCTCATATAAATAACTTCATAAAATTATTCAAATATAGTGACTAAGAGCATTGAGTATAGAGCAAGCTTTGAATCCTGGCTCCTCTTTAATAGGAAGGTGAGTGTGAGAAGGATGAGAAGTAACACAAGGTTACCATGCTGGCCACTGCTTCATAATAAGCCATGGAGAGAGACTTGAGACCATCACTTGGAAGGTTCACCTGCTCAGTCACACTGAGCAATTGTCTGAGAATGGAAGAGATCATTGATTTGTTCAGCTCCCTCTGTTCTCTCAGTTTCTATTTATTCAGACTTATCCCACAGGAGGTTAATTCTCCTGAACTCCTGAATCTGACTGATCAGGAAGCAAATCTCATGTCCTGGAGTGTGGTGTTTCATCTGAGCCCATAAGTGTCAGAAGCACCCACAGATTCGGGGCAGATGGCTGGTGACCTGGCTACACAGTGATAACTGATGCGGAGGGCCAGTATTCTTGGACAAGCAATTGGTTGGCTTCAGGCAGCAGAACCCATGTGAGGCACAGAGTAAAAGATTTCGAGGAGTGCTGATGGCCTGGAATGCAGAACAGGCAAGGCCAACGGGATCCGAATGGGCATATCAGCTATGTTTTACATATTTTTTTTTTTATTTTATAAAGATTATAAATTCATTTAGGGCAGGACTATGTATTTTCATCTTTGACTCCTCTAAACTATAATGCTACATGTTGTATCTCAGGTGAGTTTGACCTCAAGGTGTACTATAATTTCAGAAATTGTGAGCAGAGAAGGCCAAAAGCAAACAGGATTGAGCAGGACTGGGAAACTACTTGGCAGTTCAAACTGGAGTTAACAAAAGAGCACGCCAAACAGGAGTTTGATCCAAGACAGAGCTAAGGGGTTAATTTGCCTGGGATATGACAACAATGGAGATAATAAAAATCAGACGATAGGCCATCCTGACTCCAATGGAAGTGAAGCATGTGATGCATAGCATCCCAAGCAGCATTTGATAAGAGACAAGATCCAGCTCCCAGGAACAGAGCACAGGGTATTAAAGATCCACTCAACTGCACCGATGTGCAGTTCCAGGCAGAGAACTAGAATAGAAAATTGAGAAACTGAGGCCAAAGCCCTGATAGCTGAGCTGTATGAACATGGCAGGGTTTTACAGATGAATGAAACTGTTAGTAGCATTTATGTCAATAATAATAATAATTGGTAGCCAACATTTATTAAGTATACTATTTCTCTAAATTATGTTATTTAATTTTTCCAACAACTCTCTTAGACAGATACTTTTATTATTTCTATCTTAAAAATGAGGAAATCATGAGTCAGGAAAGTTAGATGACTTGCCCGTAGTCACACTGCCAATGCGTAAAGGCACTTGGATCTAATGCTGAGGGGTCTAGTCCAGAGCATACACCTTCTACCAAAGTATTAAACGAAATAAGGCTGACAAAGTTCTCAGCAGAGCTTCAGTCATATCGTAAGTACTCAGTGAATATTATCAACCATCATTGTTATTATTAGTCAACTGTAGTAGACACAGTACTGTAGCAGTAGCAGTCACAGTAGCAGCAGTAGTAGGTACATGGAACTTGGGGTCAACTAATAAGACGCCTTGACCATCTTGGTTCACAGGAGAGGACGGATGAGATGGGAACGGTTCTAGGGCATAGGGCTGAGCGTCAGATATAAGGGAGAAGTTCAGATATAAGAACAGATAATGAGAACCTTGTCCTTTCAACAAATGTAACTAAGAGGTAACAGAATAGGAGTTAAAAGCATGGACTTTAGAATTACAAAGGCCTGTGTTCTGTTAGCTATGAGCAGTGAGACCTTGGGGAAGTTACTCAACAGATGTGAGCTTCAAATAACTCACTCTGTACCTAGCAGAGTGTTTGGCATAGAGTAATCAATCATTCAATGCATGCTTGTAGAATTAAATCACTGCTTCATTTCCATACTTTTCCACTCTAAAACAAAACAAAATAAAACAAAAACAAACAAACAAACAAACACATACATACATAGTTGCTAATTAAATTTCTAAATATTAAGGCAAATCCTTCCCATTGAATGTAGCTACTTTGTCAACTGATATAGTTTGTCACCCATACCCACCTAACATTTCAGCAGCCTCCTAATCTGTGCTCAAAAACTGTAGCACAACTAAAGAAAACTGTGTGATGTGCCACTTCTGTCAATCTGAATATATGTTGCTACAGCAGGTATTCCCGTGTCATTCATTTATCTGAAGCTATTTTGATTTGACAAAGAGGAGGAAAATTTGAAGAGAGTGCCTATTTTTTTCCCTAAAGCAGATCACTTTTAAAGAAAATAGCTCTCATTTTAGCTATAGTGCAATTGTTCTTGAAAATAAATATATATTAAAAGGGACAGGTCATGTATTTCATTAGTAACTTTTCACTGTAAATTTGAATTCTATTTCCTGAGCTCAAAGAAAATAATGCTTTAATTCATGAGAGAGAGAGAGAAAGAGAGAGGGAGATAGGGAGGGAGGGAGGAAGAGGAAGAACATTACTGCCACCTCTTGCTGACTTCTCTAGAACAGAGAAAATGTTGAGGAAACCTGGCATTTGCTTGCCAAATGTTCACACAGACAGTCTGACTTTTGTTTTTACTTCCATGATCTGTAATGGCTCCCAGTGCAGGCAAACAAACTCTGCATATATTCTGACACTATGGAAACCACACAGATAAGCAGTTTGGGGTTTGCATGCTGTATTTTCTTTGGCACTTAACAATGACACACATATTTTCCTGTTAGGCTTTGTTCTGATCCTGAGTTGCTTCTCTCTTTTATTCAGCTTTTGGATTGCTTCAAAATTACTCCAAAAAATGTATATATTTAAAAAAAATTTTTTTGGCCTAAGTATAGTTCTATTTTGTTTGCAATGTGTTGTACTGTTCGCTTTAACAGAAGTAGGAAGGTTCCTAGCCAAGCTGGAAACACACTCTGCTGAGCTTCAGGAGGGTTACAAACGGGGATGAGGAGGGAATCCTGGCAGTCACCGCAGGAACAGACACTGTGGAGGGACCGCCATTGCATCTATAGTGTCTCTGTTTCTTTTTACCCAGGAGTTTCAAAGAGCCCTTTGACATCTCTGCTTGTCTTTAGAACCAATCCCTGTAACCGTCTAGCAAGAGAGCGCTTGCTTCAATTAGTTCACACCCCCCTTGTATCACTAAGGACAAAGTAAATGCTTTTGGAACTCTAAACAAAGACATCTCAAGACTGACAGTTTTGAAAAATCTGATAAATACATTTTAATTTTTAAAGTGTGGTTGCTATGGACTAAAGGTTTGTGTTCTCCCAAAATTCATATATTGAAACCTAAATCCCCAATGCAATGGGATTCCGTGGGGCCTTTAGGAGGTAATTAGGTCATGAGGATGGAGCCCTCATGAATGGGGTTAATGCCCTTGCAAAAAGAGACTGGAGAGAGATGATCTTTCTCTCAGCAAGGTGAGTATACAGCAAGAAGGGGGCTGTCTGTAAGCTAGAAAGCAAGACCTCACCAAATCTGCAGGCACCTTGACCTTGGACACTCCAACCACCAAAACTGTGAGAAATAAATGTTTCTTGTTTAAGCCATCCAGTCTATGGTATTTTGTTATAGCAGCCTGAGCTGAATAAGACAGTGGTAAAATATGTATAACAAAATCCACCAGTTTAATTATTTTTAAATGTACAGTTCAATGGCATTGTCTATTTGCATTGTAGTGCAGCCATCAACACTTTCCATCTCTAGAAAGTCTTCATCATTCCAAATTGAAACTCTGTGCCCATAAATAATAACTCCCCATTATCCCTTCCTCCCAACCCCTGGTAATTACCATTTTACTTTCTATCTCTGAATTGGACTATTCTAGATACCTCATGGAAGTGGAGTCATATGACATTTGTCCTTTTGTGTCTGGCTTATTTCACTAAGTATATTGTTTTCAAGGTTCATCTATGTTGTAGCATGTATCGGAATTTCATTCCTTTTTAAGGCTAACTGAAATATTCCGTACACACACACACACACACACACACACACACACACACACACATTACATGTTGTGTATCTACCCATCAATGAATATTTAAGGTTGTTTCTATCTTGGCTATTGTGAATAATGCTGCTGCGAACATGGGTGTACAAATATTTGTTTTAGTTCCTGCTTTGAATTCTTTTTGATATATACCTAGAGGTAGAATTGCTAGACTATATGGTAATTCTGTTAATTTTTTGAGCAATTTTCATAATGTTTTAACAGTGGCACCATTTTTCATTTTCACCAACAGTGCACAAGTGTTCCAATTTCTCTTCATCCTTGCCAACACTTGTTATTTTCTGTTTTTCTTTTTTTTTTTTAAATAGCCATTCTAGTGGATGTGAAGTGGTACCTCATTATTATATTCTGATTTTTAATAAAATAGTTTATGGTCTAAATTTGTAAGATTTTCTTACAAAAGATTTGCAATTCAGCACTGACAGTTTTATAGCCAAATAAAAAAGAGAATATTTTATAGGATTTTTAATATGGTACCATCTTCCTTGAGTGAGTGAATAGTTAAAGAACTGTTAGCTAAATGGCTAAAGAACTAGGCAGAGTAGATGAATAAGGAAAATAGGCTCAAAGAGGTATTTTAGCAAAATGCACAGGACTTCATGCCAGTTGGATTAGGCATATAGAAGCGGGGCGGGGGGGAGGGGGGAAGAATCTTTTCTATGTTTCTAAATGGACAAATGATAGATGGCAGTGCTATTTATCAAGATGTGGAAAACAGAATGAGAGAGACTATTCTGGAGAAAGAGAATTGTAATAAAATGAGTTGCACATCCAAGTAGACATGTTTAGTACGCAACTGAGCCCTACAAACAGAAGAAAGCTGAGGAACAGAGAGAGATTAGAGTTATCAGCCTGAAGACCTCATCGACATTAGGCCGAGAAGGGAACACAAAGGACAGATCAGTGGACTACATCAGAGCTGACTGTGGGTAAAGAGAAAAAAGGAATGATTATAGAATCAGAGAAATGGTTTCATGAAAACCAGGCGAGAAGGATTTTGGCCAACAGTGTAAAAGCTGCAGACAGATCAAATAAATCAATAACGAAACTGCCTACTGGATTTGGCATCTAAAGGTCTTGAGTAATATTTAGAGCAATTTCAATAGAGAGGTGGGGAAAGGCATCTGTAGAAATTTGGAAGAAAGCAGAAAAAGCAAATAGAACACAGACTTTCAGGAAGCTCAGAAGTGAATAGAAGGAGAAATTCAGGGTCACAGCTTGAGATATATACTTTTTCGTTTTTTTTTGTTTTTTGTTTTTGTTTTTATCTGAGAAAGACTTGAGCCTGTTTATGGCTAAAGAGAAAGAGCTAAAGGAGAGGAAGAGGCTAAAATACAGGAGAGAAAAGAGACAGCTGATGGATCCAGGTCCTGGAGGAGGTGAGATGTAATGGGATCAGGTCACAGGTGGCTGGATTAGGATCAGGGTTTGAAAACTCTCTGCTTGGAACAAGGAAAAGAGGCTAATATGTTTGTAGAAGTGTGTGTGGGGGGGAAGGGCAGGAAGTTAAGAGCATCCATGCTTGATATAGCCTTTGTGAAATAGGAAGTAAAGTCATCTACTGAGAAAAGGGGATATTTTAGAAAATCAGTATGGTAGAATAGTGCAGGTAATGTTGAATGAGATAAGAGTCAAAAGCACAAAAAGGAAAGTACCATACTAGTCTAGGTGTGGGACTTAAGTGGGGTGGTGGCAATGGGATTGAAAAAGAAATAAGGACATCATGCTTTTTTACCCTCTCGTATTCTTCTGAGAGTTAGAAGCATTATTTTTCTACTGATGAACAAATCCCAATTGACAATTCCCATGCCATGGAAATTTCCACATGACACCAATATTTAAAAACATCTGGAGCAGAACGAAGCATCCTTAGAGCAACAAGACTCTCTAAAGACAAATTATTTGATTACAGAGATGAATTTCAATATTAACTTGCTTTACATATTTCAGTCTTTGAGCTTACTGCCTTTACACGCACACACACTCTCCAGCATGTACACACGTACATACACCCAAACATTTTTATATGTATACATATACAAAGAAAGTAGAATAATTGATTTGGGAAGAACTAGGGTAAACGCACAAAGGAGCCTAACCAAAGACTATGTAAACCAAAGATGAAGATCACAATTATGTATAATTTAACCCTTTTTTTTAATTGTAAAATATACATAACATAAGCTTACCATTTTAACCATTTTAAATGTATAATTCAGTGGCATTAAATACATTCACATTATTGTATAACCATCACCACTATCCATCTCCAAAACTTTTCATCATACCAAACTGAAACACTATACCCATTAGACAATAACTCCCCATTACCCATTCCCCACAACCCCCGGTAACCAGTATTCTACCTTCTGTCTCAGAATTTGACTAGTCTAGCTATGTCAAGTGGAACCATACAATATCCTTTTATGTATGGCTTATTTTACTTAGCATAATGTCTTCAAGGTTCATCTATGTTGTACCATGTGTCAAAATTTTATTTCTTTTGAAGGCTAAATAATATTCCATTGTGTGTGTGTGTGTGTGTGTGTGTGTGAGAGAGAGAGAGAGAGAGAGAGAGAGAGAGAGAGAGAGAAAGAGACCACATTGGTGTATCTGTTTATCCGTCAAAAGACATTTACGTTTTTTACACTTTTTGGCTATGATGGATAATGTTGCTATAAACATGGTGTATAAATATCTGTTCTAGTCCCTGCTTTCAATTATTCTGGATATATACCTAGAATTGGAATTGCTAGATCATATGATAGTTCCACGTCTAATGTTTCGAGGAACCACCATACTGTTTTCTACAGCAGTTGTGCCATTTCACATTCCGGCCAGCAACACACAGCGTTCCAGCTTCTCCACATCCTCACCAGCACTTGCTATTTTCTGTTTGTTTTAATAATAGCCATCCTAAGGGCTGTAAAGTGACATCTCATTGTGGTTTTGATTTGCGTTTCCCTAACGATTAGTGATGTTGAGCATCTTTTCATGTGCTTATTAGCCATTTGTACATCTTCTTAGAGGAAATGTCTATTCGAATCCTTTGCCCATTTAAATATTGGCTTGTCTTTTTGTTGTTGAGTCGTAAGAGTTCTTTATATATTCAGGATATGAACCCCTTATCAGATATATGATTTGCAAATATTTTTTCTCATTCTGTATGTTACCTTTTCATTCTCTTGATAGTATCTTTTGATGCACAAAAGTTATGACTAGTTCACTTTTTATATTAACTCTAGTTGATATAAAGTGTCGTACTAAAAAAAAGTCCTCCGAATTGAATTTGAAATAAAACTTCTAGTCGCCATATATTTATTGAATATCTTCACCATACTAAAGTTTTAAAAAATTTGCATTGAAAAGACATTAAATTTTTTTAAATTTTTAAATAAATATAGAGCAACAAATTTGTTCATTCATTCATTCATGCATTCAACAAGTATTTATTGAGCCCATACTTTATCCTATCTTCCTTCACATAAGCCATTGGCAGAAGACAGTGAAGGAGCCACCCTAATGATTTCTGCCTTATTAGGGCACAGTTATTCTTTAGTCAACAGGACCCAAATTATCTGTCCCAGACTACTGAAGCCTTCAGGCTCTGGCTTCCTGAATCTTCTTATCCTGACAATAGTAACATGGTAGGCTAAAGAGAACAATGGCCAAGAATCAAAAGAACTGAACTGGTTTCCATCATGATAGCCATCATGATAACCCTGTACAGGCACTCTTACTGTTGCCATTCCTTTCTAGAAATACTAACACTCAACTGTCAATGAAAATAATGGGAAAATAGCCTACATTTTTCACTCATGTCTGACTTAACTACATGATGATTGTTTTATCCTGCACAGGTACACCACACTGGGCATGAACCATGCTCCTTATTGTCACAATATCACTAGTTCACCTAAAAATCAGAGTTTCCAGTTTCTCTTGAAAAAGCAGATCTGCTAAGTCTCATGGTCTCACATGTCAGGAAATGGTTGGAGCCCAGGAAGAGTCCTCTGTGGACAGGATGGGTGTGTTCCACAGTACCCTCTACTTTTCATTGCTTAATGTATATTTTTACTGAATATCCATTTGTCCATTCATTTACCCATTCTTGGGAAGTCATTGCATTAAGCATTAGGGATTATTAAACATTATCTCTGGACAGTTTGCTCCACGCTTTTTGGGAAAAAGATAAAGCAGAAAACAGACCTGGCTGACCCTGGTCAGGAAAACAACTGGCTATAAATTTAGCCTTTAACAGAGTGACAAGCAGTTAAAACTGAACTATATTGTGTTCTATCTGGTTGAGTACTGATCTCTAAGTTGGGATAGGAACACTAAGAGACAGAAAGAAAGATACAGTGTTATGATACCTATGAAATTCTCTCATTTGGAATAGCCTTCCCAGATAGGTGGATGCACGGGTCTCTCTTTCAGAGAGAGAGCTGGCAAGTAAAGATATTAGGTTAGGGTTTTAAACCAATAGGAGGTGGCAGCAATGGTGGTGGTGGTTATACATTCACTGGGCAGTCCGAAACCACTGCTTGTTTGTACCTTTGGTAGAGATTAAGCGAAGGAACTGAGCAGGGTTGAGCCTGCAAACTGAAGGCCCTCAGCTCTTACACCTGAGCAAGATAAGGGAAAGGCATAACTGACATAGTAGACTCATATATGAACGACTAGGAGTCATAGAGGAGAGAGTTCTCTCTATCCTGGGGGAGTCAAGAGATATTTTAGAGGAGATGTTTTAACCAGATCTTCAAGGATTAAGTCAGAGTTTTACACATGAAGACAAGGCTAAAAGAACACTCATCCAACCAACATGCATTAAACACCAACAAAGAGCAATATGCTGGTTACATAAAAATGAATAAATTAGAGGCCTTGCTCAGACTATGAAATTAATATTGTCTAGTGGGAAGAAAAATATAGGAAAATCATTAGAATAAATTGAAATTAGTGCAATAATGTGTTAATATAATATAAGGTGACAACATATAAGCAAGAGCAATGAATTCCTTTAGAAGGAGTAAAGGCAGGTTCACAGAGGGCTGGGGTTTAAGCTGGGTCTTGACAGATGCGGAGATCACCAGACAGACTGTGAGGGCATTTCAAACTGAAAATAGCATGTGATGGTGCATCAAACCTTGAAAGTGCGTTTCAGAGAGTTGCAAATAATTCACCACTGATGAAGTACAAGGTAAGTAGGAAGCAGTAGAGATAAAGCTTCAGAAGGTCGGGAGCTGAAGAACCTTGGCAGGTTGAAAGCCAAGTAGTCTGCTATGGCTGGAATGTAAGGTACATGAGAAAGACTGATATTGCTGAGACTCTAAAGATACTATAGAACAGATGGTTAAGGCCAATATACTTAAGGAGCTGTAATTTTTAACTTTTATAGAGGATATAATGCCCTTGAAGTGTAGATCATTTTTGAGGACACACCCCCAGAAATTTCTAGAGGATCACAGATAACCTGAAGTCCACACCTTGCTCTCCCAGGAGTTCTCAGGTCTCATTTAAGAACCCTTGCTTTAATGCAGTGTTTCAAAACCTCATAAGTAGAGGCTTAAATAAAAAATGGTAATATTTGAATAGTACCCTGGAGTCACCTGAAGAAGGAGCCTAAGTTAGAGGCAATGAACTGAGATACTGACTACTTCTTCACTCCCAGGTACCCGGAAGGCTGTAGTCACACCGGTAACCCATTCTGGTAAGGTATGAACCATCAAAGGTTTTGGAACAAAAGAGTGAAATTATCAGTGCCGCATTTAAACTCTAGCAGCAATGTAGAGAGTAGACAGACAACAACCAGATCAGCTAGAAGTTTTCCTAGAAGAGCGTAGGGAAAGGGCTATAAAGGCTTGTCATACAGCATTGGTAGTGAAAAGAGACAAGAGGGGACTCTAGAGACATTTCAAGATTGAACCAAAACATCCTGGTGCCAGTGATACTTCAGAATTTCCATACAGCAGGAGATTAAGGTATCCATTTGGGTTAAAAAAAAAAAAAAAGGAGTGGGGCGTTTAGAGGATCTCTAAATATGTTTGTTGATTGTTCACTGCACAAGTGAAGTCTTATTGGTGTGTACAAAATAACTGACAAAATAATTTACCTGAAGCTCAGGTTGTTTTAAAAACTCAAATATAAACATAATAAAAGTTAAGTCTTCTATTAACTTAGATGCTTCAGAAGATTTTAGCCCAACCTGATGACAGGCCACCTGAGGAGTAATGAAGTTGCTTAAAATGCTGTTGCAAACATATTAAAAAGTTCAATAAATAGATTTCCATTTTAGGTATTTGATGTTTTATATGTCTCTGCAAACACTGGCTTAAGAATGTAAGAATTTTTTTTCCTCCCTCTGTCATCACATTTTAGCTTTATCTGATCAAAAGGGTGGGGTTCAAGATCCACAATAACCACTAAGCTACCTGAAAAGGAACAGCATGATGTGTGAAAGTCATTAAAATTTGCACTAGTAAAGTTTGAGTAAATAAAGCAAGTTATGTTCTGTGCTCTTGTACTTGATGCTGTGAACATTAATAATCTAATTAAAAGCATGTCCACCACGTTCCTCTCCTGCATTATTTTTATTTGTCACCATGGAGGTAGCACTGGTGCGATTTTTTTTCTAAATTAAACTGTTGAGGGGATTTCCTACCTCTTTCCTCTTTCACTCTCTAAAACAGAGGTTTTTTTTTTTTTTTTTTTTTTTTTAATAAATGATTACATAGGTACCTTGAATTTTAAACTAAATTTTTTTTCTGTACTGGAATCAAAATGTGGTCAGATTTCTTTGAACTCCGGCAGTTGAGAACTCAGAGGACCCTCAAAGGAGCAGACTGCAGCCGAGGAGGGAAAAGACTGACCACACAGTTCCGTGACCCTGCTATGCTCTTATCTGTCCCAGGCAGCTGCTGTACGTTTTGTACACAATTCATTTAAGACTATAAAAAACACACTGAAGTCAGATGCAAGGGAAGGGAAAATGGACCGCGTCAACAAAGAGAATGGGTTTGATCTACTGCATATCTCACTAAGAGTGAAAAAACAAGGTGGTTCAGAGAGATTCCCACCCCACTTTACTGCAGGAAGGAAGCTTGACCCTCAGGGACCCACAGAGGAAAGCAACACTGATGGCCTCTTCACAAAAATGTCACACACACGGAGAGAAAGCAGGTTTGCTATTTATACAGTGCATGCAACACTTTCTCCTCCTGTAAACGCTGTTGTGAAGATATGTTTCTATGCCAGGCTAATTGTGGCTGCTCTAACTGCGATTCCAGAATCAGAGGAGAGGGGACTCCAAAAAAAGGGAAGTGACATTGTGCTTCACCAGCCAAGGCCAATGTCCAGAATAGCTGTAACCATATTCCCCAGAAGCCCATGTCCTGTCAAAAAAAGGGTTCTGAAAAATCTGTTGCCTTTAAAAATCAAATATTGACCTAATTATCACCTCCACCCCTGGATTTTCCAAACTGCAACATTATGCCATGGTGGAAAACAAATTTTTATTAAAGTATCCAAACTCTTAGTTCTAAAATAATTTCATACAGGCCTCAGGATGGGATTAATTTCCTTCAAAAACCCTTGGCATTGGTGATACAATAAATTTCCCATATAGATTCTCTTAGAAATCGTTAGATATTAGACCTACATTCATGAATAGGGAGTATAAAGCTGGTAATGGTACAAATTGTCAATGTATTATAACCAAATCATAATTTCATTGCAGTGGAAACTCAAACTCAGTCTTCCTATTTTCTGGTCCTATTTACAGCATAATCTGAAAGCAGATCAGGTATCATAACGAGTAATACAAATAAAAATCTAATTTTTTTTCAAAAAAAAGAGGAGAGAGATTTCATTGCCTTACATTGTACATATTTAAATTCTTCGTATTAGAGCTTTATACATTAAATTATTGACGATATTAGAAGCATAATTTTTTATTTTAAAATAAAGACCTAGAAATATAGTTTGTGACATATGTAATTTGAGTGATATCATTTTCCTGACTAAAAAAGAATTATCTATTGCATGTTTCACCCAGGAAGTCAGGATATTTTACTTTGTTTTGATATGACAAATAAGATCCTTGATTAAACTTGGTTAAAATTATCATGTGTCAGGTATTAAACTGTGGAGAGAGTTAGGGAGATGACCAAGAGGGAATCTAGACTGTTAGTATGGACTGTGATGACTCTGATATTTAAAATCTGCAAGTAAATCCAAAGCTTTAATTTTGACTACATCAATTTTCTTTCTCAATGTAGCTAAATTCATAGTTGAAAATATATAGCAATAGAAATATATACATTAAGTTTTGGTAGAAACTTTAAAAAATGGAATCATATGTGTTTTTTACCATTGTATTTGGGAAATAGGTTCTCATTGAATTAATTTTCTAGTTTAATAAAAAAAAAATTTTTAACTTTTATTTTGACCTATGTAGTGAAAAACCTGGTTAAAATATATGCATCTACTACTTTCCCTTAGTAGGAAAAATATGACAAACACAAGTAAATAAATATGGATCTTAGAATGCTGAGGGTTTTACTGTCCTCTTCATTAATTCATTCATTCAACAAATATTTACTGAACATCTACCATGTGCCAGTTACTGTTCTGGACAAAAGCTCCATTGAATGGTCTTTATGCCTGCTTACAGAAGTATAGACAAAAGGGCTCAATGTGTAGAGGTTCCAAGTTTTACCTTGGAAACTTCTCATAAAATTCCTATCAGCTTATTCTGGGTAGTATGGCTATTTTGCCTAAAAGTTTATAATGTCTTTATCTTGCATGCTCTTAAAATAAAATCTGTTTAATTAAAGTTTCTAGTTAATCACACTTTTACTGCAGTGCAAGATAATTCTGTAAGCAATTACTACGTTGTCGTGGGAACCAGAGATAGTTGACTTGTGTATGACTGACAGAAACTCACTGTCTAACCGGCAGTCTTTCTTCACTGTCTACATGAAAAGGCCATCTTCTGATGGAAAGAACAGGCAGGCAGTGTGGCACAGAAGGAGCGCAGTCTCAGGAGTCAGACAAACCTGGCCATCTGAGTTGGTCCCTTTAGTGTTCATGCCCTTATCTAGAAAATGGAATAATGTCCAGCCTAATGTTATTCTGAAAATAAAGAGGATAATTCATTCAACAAATATTCACCAAGTGCTTTATCTTGAGAGGGATGGAGGAAGCTCACTATAGGATCTTAAACAGAAGAAGTAACACAATTAAATTGGAGTTTTGGAAATATCACACTGGTTGCCGTATGGAGAATGAATGAGGATGAGGTAAGACTGAAAAGAGGAAGATAGTCAGTCTTCTTTGTGTATTGTGTACTCTCTCATTGTTCTTTTAGCCCTAAAAATTCCTTAAAAAAAAAAAAAGATTGAAGGGAGGGAAACCAGTTAAGGATCTATTATAATTCATAAGCAAGTATATCCTTCATTGATGTTGAGGCAGTGAAGATAGAAAGAAGTAAATGGATTTGAGAATATCAAGAAATTTAAAAAGTAGTATTGATAGAAGAGAGTGACAGCCTTCATGTAGATAGTAAGAGTGGAAAGAACAGCTAGGTCTCTTACTTGGGTATCTGAGTGATGGTGGCCATTCACTGGGAGAGAGGCAGTTGGAAAAGAAGCATGTTTTGTGGGAAAGATGATAAATCCTCTTCCAGGTAGGTAGCATCTGAGGTGCCTGTGGGTTACTCAACTGGTGATCTACATCATGTGGTAACAAATACAAGTCCGAAGATAATGCAGGGAAACATGACAGAATAGAAGCTCAAGAACTGATGGCCACTACTGTACAGATCTCCTAGTTGTCTAAACACATCTCTGCTTTCCCCTCCGTCTGAAGACATGCACAGTTCAGGGGCCACAGGTCATTCATTACAGCACAGTATAAGCAATTCATCATTTGGAATTGCTTCACAACTACTAGCACTCGCTGAAGGACCAACCCAGATTCTGTCTCAACTTCTTAGTTTTCCAAATGCTGTTTAAGAAAAGTCACTCTACTGTTTCATTTTCAGTGGCCTGTATACTAGTTTTCCAACTGTGATTTCTTAAAACTTCACATTTTTCACCTCATACTTGTCAGAATGGCTATTATTAATAAACCAACAAACAAGTGTTTGTGAGGATGTAAAGAAAAGGGAACCCTCATGCACTGTTGGTGGGACTGCAAACTGGTGCAGCCACTAAGGAATACAGTTAGAAGATTCCTAAAAAATTGAAAATAGAACTACCATATGACTCAGCAATTAGACTTCTGGGTATTTACCTGAAGAAATCCAAAACACTAACTAGAAAAGGTATATACATCCTTATGTTCATTGGCTATTATTATTTATAATAGCCAAGGTATGGAAGGATCGATAGATGAATAGATAAAGAGGTGGTATGTATATTCAATGGAATATTACTCAGTCATAAAAAAGAATGAAATCTTGCCATTTGCAACACCATGGATGGACCTAGAGGGTACTATGCCAAGTCAAATAAGTCAGACAAAGAAAGAGAAACACCATATGATTTCACTTATATGTGGGTCTAAAAAATCAAAATAAGTGAACGAACAAAACAGAAACAAACTCATAGATACAGAGAACAAATTTCTTGATATTCTCAAATCCATTTACTTCTTTCTATCTTCACTGCCTCAACATCAATGAAGGATATACTTGCTTATGAATTATAATGGGTCCTTAACTGGTTTCCCTCCCTTCAATCTTTTTTTTTTTTGAAGAAATTTTTAGGGCTAAAAAATCAAAATAAATGAATGAACAAAACAGAAACAAACTCATAGATACGGGGGATAAGTGAAAAAGCTGAAAGAATTAAGAAATATCAATTAGCAGTTACAAAATAGTCATGAGGATGTAAAGTACAGCTTAGGAAATACAGTTAATAATATCATAATAACTATTTATGGTGTCAGATGGGTATTAGACTAACAGGTAACCACTTTGTAAGGTATATAAATGTCTAATCGCTATGTTGCACACCTGACACTAATATAGTATTAAATGTCAACTGTAATTGAAAAAGAATTTTAATTAATAAAAAAAGAACTTCAAACTTTTGAATCTCTTTTTCAATATGCTTAACATATGTATGTACTCTCCCTCATTTTTGTTTCCCATGCAGCTATTGAGTGTAATATGTCAGGAGTCACAGAGATATACTTCCTAACTGGGGAAGAGCACTCAAGCCAGAGAATACACAAGCAGCCCTGAAATAAAACATGCTTGGAGTTTTCAAGACCGATGTGGAGTGATGGGACAGTGGTATGAGATGACGCTGGGGAACAATCAGGAGTTGGATCACACAGAGAATGTGCAAAGATCCAGAGTTATGTAAGTATGTCACTCGTTCAGGGAATTGATATGTCAGTAATTTAGAGGTGAAGCTGCAGAATTACTTGCTGCGGGGAGAGGTTCAAATACGAAGGGCCTTAAAACCAGATGAGGAAGTGTGGATTTTATCCTGACAGCAATGGGAAATTATTGAAGAGTTTTGCAAGAGGGAGGTCTGCAATTTTAAAAGATCTCTTTAGTTACCACATGAAGAATGGACTGGATCAGACAAGAATGGTGGCAGCGGTTACAAAATTACAAGTGAGACATAATGGTGGCCAATCTATGCCAGGAAAGCTGAGACAGAGAAAAGTGGATACATTCAAGAAATATTGAATATAATAATTTGCAGACTGGTGAATACCTGGATGTGGAGAGTCAAGAAGAAGAGTAAAGCATGACTGCCACCTTGGTTGCTAGGGTGGACGACAAATGGTGGCACAATTCTACTGTCACTTTTTCTTCTATAGAAGTTTCATCTACCTGTGGTTACCACTGTTTTATTTTCCCCTGCAGTGGCCACCATAAAAATACTTCTTTGTTACTGATTGGTTGATAATAAGCTAACGTTGAAGAAAATGCAATGCTTATGTTGCTGCTACTTCCCCCACTGGTGGGAGAAGTTTGACCTTAACAAGTCAGTGGAAGGAAGTGAGTGAACTGCTCCATTCTGCAGGAAAACAGCTCTGGACCTCCTTGGTACTGATGGTCCCTGGGTTGTCTCATTTTTAGGGAAAGAGCACCAAACAGGACCAAACTTTACTCAATTTAAGTTCCTTCCTTCTGCCAAAGGGTCATATATAGATTTACAATTTCTTTAAAGTGATCATAAAATATATTCTTTTTATCATTCAAATGTAAAACACTACAAACCGAGTTACTATGTAGAGAGCAATACCTGTACTCACTAATTCTCAGATTTGATTTATTGAAAATCTAAGCGTTCTAATTCCTCACACACTGACCACTAGCATGAGCCACAACTTTCTGTTTAACAAGTATTGAAAAACTATTGTGGCTTACCACAGCACCTTGAAGTGTTTTTTTTTTTCTATTATTATACTAAAACCTATCATCTGTTATGTTTAGAACTGCCTTTTTTAAAAAATGTAAAATACTTTTAAATTCAGTTACCTTGAAGTTCTTGCTTTTAGTTTGTTAGTTATTCTGCCTCAGACAGGATGTACTTCATTTGAAAAGAAAAAGGTAAAGGAACTTCCAATAGTTTATTTCTCTGAAACCATTTTAAGAAGCAATAGTCACTTTTTTTTTCCTGAGAATTCACAACCATTTTTAGTACATGCATAAAGAAAATGTGCATAGTTTTAAGAAAATACAATGTTTTAGGCTATATCTGTTAATGTGATGGTAATTGAAAATTTTTAGTGAGAAAGAAAAATTAGAAAATTCCATTGTCCTTAGAATATTTTGTCATAAAGAAATAACTGATGGTCAAAATGATTTACCATGTTTTAATCTTTATCATTAGAGTGTATCTTAAAGTGCATTATAGTAATAATGACCCTTTTCCTAGAGTACTTTCTTTATAACCTTTGATTTGTGTCATGCAGCAGAGCCTAGATATCTATCCACCTGTTAGAAACACAGTATACGGGGTCCCTTGCACCAAAAAGAAGGTTTAACCAGGTGATCTTTCTAACATTCTGCAATAACAAGATTATAAGGTTTTCATATATTATCTTATTTCTTCTCTTAACATTCCTCTGAAGTACAGGAGCAAGTACACTTTCATCTTACAGCTGGAGAAAAGAGTCATAACTTTCCCCAAATCATATACTATCCCTTGTAGAAATGGACCCTAAACCTCAGTTTTCTGACTTTCCTTAGAGAAAAATCAAAGTAGCTTATGAACGACTTACCTTCCAATTTTCTGAACCTTCTTAGTAGACCTCGTGCTTCCTAAATTCTTGGGTTGTTTTCTCTGTAACGCTATTAGTTCTCTAATATGCTGATAGAGGTATGAAGTTGAGCTGATCATCTTACTTTAGATGAATTATCAAAGCAAGCCAATGGAAATATATATATAAAAAAGTAAATTTTAATCTTCAGCTTAAAATCTGAATGGTTAACCAGGCAAGTAAATGATTTATCACATTTGTTTGGGATCACTGGTTTAAATCCGCTTGACAGTTAACACCGTACACCCCTTTAATAAAACAATTTTAAACTATATTTATAACTTAAAAGATAACTAAAATAACCTTGGGAATGACAATCTGATACAAGATAGGCAGTAGATAGAGTAACAAATTATAAAAGCACTAAAACATTGATAACACAGGGAAAGCCAGACATAAAAATTCAAATTATAAATCTAGGTTTTTCCGTTCCCCAGTTCGTAATAACAAAAAAGATAAAGTCTAAGGAACACAGTCCAATGGTTATGATGATGATGATGATGACATTGGTGATACCAGTGATTGCCACTTAGTGATGACCTATCATGTGCCAAACATTGTGCTAGATGCTTTACATATTTTATCTCAGCAATCCTTTAAGGTTATATAGTTGAGGAAGCTAAAGTTAAGAGAATATAAGTACCTTACCCAAAGTTACAAAGTTAGTAAACGGCAGAGCCAGAATTAAAGTTGAGGATAATCAGACTCTGAAGTCTGTTTTTTTTCCTACAAAACAGGAAAAATAGAAAAACAGAAATGGGGAAACTTAAACAAAATACATATCTTGAAAGAAAATTTCATTTCTAATTGTAAGAGATTTAGTGTATCCAGATGAATATTTAATTTTAACTGTAACAAGCACAGAAAACTTGTCTCTATCATACAATTCTGCCATAGCTCTTCATGTTTCTTACTTCATAGCAACTCTTCCCAGTAAGTAATCTGCCCTCCAGACTACTGTATTAAAGATCTAAAAGCAACAAAAAGTCACTTTTGCATCAGTAAAGGGCTCTCAACTGGAAAAAAAGAATTATCTTACACAGTATGCATGAGAGAAGATTACATATTAGCACTCCTCATTCCTCTGTAGGAGCTAAGCTGAGCCTCATTACCGTCAAGCTTCTGAACATTTACATAAATGATAGATTTGTTATCATTTGTTACTGGATTCAGCAAATTACATGCAAAATGTGCAAAGACATGATTAAAAAATCTTTGATCTTTTAATCAAAAGAGTAAGCAACATTAATCCATCTTGGCAAGTGTGATACATAAACTTTGTTGTAATACAATTTTGCATTTGAGATTACCACACTACAATCATTGTTTTTCATTAATGAAGGTTTGTTGCTATGTAATTTTACTGTGGCTCTAGGCAATAACATCCTTTCTAAAAAATTAGTTGACTTCGTTATAAAGCTATTTTATAAAATAATCATATTATTAATATAAAAGAATCAGTTCTTATAAAATATAATTCCTTAATAATTATTTTTATAAAATATAAATTTTGCCATAATGCTATTTGATTCTGTAAAGCTCATAGACAAAAATATCACTGAGAACTATGTAAATGGGAAGAGTGAACAACCTTCAACTGGAATAAGAAGTAACCTTCAAATTCAAAAGCCCACTATATTTCTGTTAGTATCAGTTTTATGAAGGCAAATAAGAAAAAATCTCCCAAATCTTGGGCTGTCTCATTCTAATAATGGAGACAGATGCGTGAATAATTATAATACAAAAAAGGATGCACGTTAATATTACATCAAAAGAAGTGGCATGCTAATTATTCCTAGAACACTGGAATACTTCACAGAAATGATATCCTATGAAATAATTTTTGATGAATGAACAGAATCAGGAAATAGTGGAGGAAAGGAGAGGGGTTGAGTAGGATATAAAAGTCATAGTCTAGAATGCGAGACTAAATGGTGAATCTTTATTCTGTAAGAAATAGAAAGCTACAGGATTGTGAGCTCAAATGTAATATGATCAGAGCATGAGGAGTACTCTCAGGATAAAGTGAAGGGGACATAAGATTAGGAGAAAATTATGGGCTGTAAAACCAGTGGTGAAATTACTACGGTGATCTTCTATTTGCCTGTTTGTCCCCTCGGGGAGTTGTCATGGGCTCCACCAGGCCAGACATAGGTTTTCCACAACTTGATACTCATATTTATTTAACAAGAGCTGATGAACACATGAATGAGAGGGAATGAGTACTTGTAAATATGCTAATGGTGGTGGGAGAAAAAAGAAATGAAAGAGAAACACTATAACTGAGGAGGTGTCATTGGAAAGAGATGTTAACTGTTTGGATGTAGATGCTGAAGGAGACAAAGGAATAAAATCGTTACTCAATTTACCCCCCAATAAAATTTACTGAGCACTTTCTATGTGCCAGAAGTTGGTAGACATTAACTATACAAATGTGAATTAATATATGGTCCTTACTATCAAAGAATTAGGGGAAACACTTAAGTAAATAGGTAAATAATAATATAGATAAATAAAATAATATGCAATGATATTGTATATATGTACATACATATACAACAATGTGGTACAAATTTCACAAACAGTAAAGAACGGAGGGACAATGAGGGGAGACTCGAATGAGCAAAAGACAAATGACAGCTGAATATGGCTTTGAAGAAAATAGGAACTTTCAAGGCAAGGAGGTGCGAGAGGCCACAGAGGAATTAACACTTTCAGTATGTGGACAACTTCTCTGGTGTGTGTGTTGGTTATTTACTGTAAATGGATAAATTGCAAGAGAGAGCTGGGAACTAATGGGAAATGAGATTGGAGAGCTGGGTAGGGGACCAAAAGTCTGCATTGCAAGCTAATTTGCAAGCTAAGGAGAACGAACATTACTCTTTGCATGGATGGGAGTCAGTGAAGGTTTTTAAGCTGCATAGGAGCTGGTAGATCACCCTTTAGCAAAGGGCAGATGAAAGGAATGTTGATAAAACCTTGGCGAATGGATGGCTCTGAAGAGAAAAGGTAGAAGTAAAGTGGGAATGGTAATGGTAAAGAGACTTTCGCAATCAGTCAGATGAAAGATAATGAAATCCTACTAAGACGATGATAGAGAGAGAAAAAAAAACAATAAAAACAAGATATATTTAAGTGATAAAATTGGACAAACTCAGTAACATAAGATGAGAAACAGCCAACTTTCCTTTCTATTGAATTACTAGTTTGAGAGTTGTTCCAGCAAATAAAAATTCAATATGATATAAGCAAAGCTTGAAGCATCTGTGGCAAACCCTGGTTCTCTATAGGTTTGTAATAGACAATGAAATTTATGTGACTTAGGGGAAATGTTAGCACTAATATTCAAGTTGCATGTGTGAAAGGATGGTGAAACTATTAACGAAGATATAAAATACAGTTTAAAGACATGCAACAGTTTAGAATAAAAATGATTATTTTGGGCTTTTGTTTGTTGAGTATGGTTAGCTGGTGGGATAACAATGTGGATATGTCCATAAGGAGTTTAGTTAGAAGTATGGTATCTCCACACCATGGAAAGTAATGCAGCCTTTTAAAGGATTACATAGCTCCATATATATACATCAATTAAGAAAGACAGTCATTATTCATTACAAAGGGAAAATATAAGTTTTATAACAATGTTTACTATGATCCCACTTTTGTGACAAAATAAACATGTAAATACATATATGTATGAATATCTTATGTGTATGTATATATATATATATATATATATATATATATAATCACACACAAATATATACATATACATATAGAGAAAAAATGTATGGGAGGAAGGGAATACAGTTAATCTTTTACTGAATAGCCCACTGTATTCTTTGTATTGTTACAATGGACATTTATTCCTTTTTGTTTTTTTAAAGTTATTTTTAGGGTTTAAAAAAAGCTGTGCAAAAAAATAAGATTGTCAAGGGAACATATAGAGGAAAGAAGAGAGGGCCAAAGACAGGAACCTGAGAAATTTGTGTTCAAAGTACAAATTTAATTTGAGTCAGATAGAAAGTGGAAAAAGAGGACCAAAAGGTATCTGAGGGTTAACAGTCAAAAGAAGGGTGCTTAGATAGTTGGTGTTAAAGACTTCAAAAAAGAGCAGATAGAATTATGACCTGCACGCAGCTAAGGGGACCGGGAGACTGGCAAGCGCTGACTGAGCAGTTTCTTGATGGCAGGGTCAGATTGCTTTCGGTGAAGCATAAGATTAAAACGAGGACATGGAGGCAGCAGCATAATTCGTTACCAAGGAAAGAGTTTCAGGCAAAAGGAAACTTGAGCGTGCTTGTAATCTAAGGCTGGAGAGCCTGTGTCCTGATAAAGGTTGCAAACACTAAAGGGAAAGGGAGTAACGGTGCTATTTCATCTGACATAATTAAATATCTTTTTGAAAGGAATTAATACTGTCTACACTTTTATATTTGACTTCAAAAGCAAGTATGCATTGTTTACATTTACATTTGATTACAAAGAATCACATTGGGGGGCTTTACAACTAATTTTTAATTTTCAACTTAGACATTTTTCAGACAAAAACAAGAACCGGAAAGAAGTGGCTGGGCAGGCTGTCTGTGGTGAGACTCACACTGCTGGCCCAGACAGCTAAAGTAGATGTTGTTTTGATTCTTATGAAATGCCATCTTCTAACGCTGGATTAAACAACCTTAATCGTTCAAAGTGACAGTCAGGTTAGAATAAAAACCACAACTAAATCCGTTGGCAGTAAAATGACTCCACCCAAAAGTTGGTTCTAAAACACACCTTTGAACGCTGCTACTGCGTGTATCAAAAACCTCTTTGGCATAGGAGTTAGACTAGAGTTAGACTATTTTTCTGCAAGTGTTCACATCTTGACTGCATATACAACAACACACACACACACACACACACACACGAGAATAATGAAAACAGCCATATAAACATATATTTGGCTATTCATTTGAGGATTTTGCAAGACAAATTTTAGTCCTTAGATGGTTTCCTTCCTTATCATCCATCAGAACACTTCTCGACATTAGCATGTGGTTAGGAAATGCATGCTAATTTTAAATTTTACATGTTGACAGCCTAAAAAGGGAAAACCTATAGGGTATATCTCCTAGGGGAGATGGTAGAGTAGAAAAGCAAAAATTCATTCTATGTCTAACTATACATGATTTTAAGATCATATGTGAAAAAAATTAGATTATTTATCACTTGAGATTAAACATAGTGCTGGTTGAAGTCTGACTATATTTAACACAAAGTTATTCTATCAAAATTCCTCCTCCAAATAAGTCCATCATATTTCACAACCTTGAACTACAAAACTTTATAGAAGTACAAGCTGCTGCCATAGCTCTTTTGGTGTGCATTTAACTATAAGGAGATGTCCCACTAAAACAAAGACTATCTAAGTCCCTGATGAACATCTTCTGCAGTAGTTTCACATATGGTTGGAGTTTAGAGTGTATAATTGTATAAAGAAATAAGCTTGGAAAAGATAGAGTGGGGCAAGTTATGGAAAGTCTTGC
This sequence comes from Eidolon dupreanum, assembly GCA_028627145.1. Taxonomy (NCBI): domain Eukaryota; kingdom Metazoa; phylum Chordata; class Mammalia; order Chiroptera; family Pteropodidae; genus Eidolon; species Eidolon dupreanum. Next base: position 27,520,608 of record CM053517.1, on the reverse strand, counting down.
ATGAAATATTTAACATTTTTGGGTTTTGTCAGGCATTAGATGTCAGCTGTAAGACTGTACGCTCTCTTCTCTGTTACTATTGGACTTGTGTGTATTTCTATTGATGCAATTATTTTATTATTTTGTAATTATTATTGATGAAACTATCTCTCCTTCCCAGATTATGAGCAACCTGAAGAGCAGGGAAAATGTCTTTATTCTAAAATCTTTTCATTCTAGAGCCTAGCATAGTGATTGAGCTTAATTAAGTGCCCAAAGGAATAAATTAATGGAGGAATGTATGCATGTGTGCACATATGTAGTACATATACCCAAGGCTATGAAAAATGGCTTTAAAATAAAGAGATGTTTCCAGATAAAATTGTCAGGGAGGTACTCTGGACTCTCTCCTATGACTCTTTCTTTTTTCTTTGAAATTAGGTTGATATTCATTTTGGCATTGCCTAAAATACCGCTCTCTATCTTTAGGCCTGACCCCAAAAGTAATGTGGACCATGAGGGCCAACACTGATGGATGGCCCAGGGGTCAAACACTGATGAAGGGGCATAGTCACTTGGAATCGCAGGGAGACGACAGGACAAACTCTGTGTAAAGAGGAACACTGAGATTCATAGCTGAATGGACTGAAACCATTGTTAGGTCTTTGAGGCAAGTCCTAGGCTAGAAATGGAAGCTGAAAGCAGTTTGTATACTAGGCAAACACAATAACAATTGGGGAGGGTCAGAGAGAAGAGGATCCATAACTTGAGATGTGATGAAGGCTGCTTTCCTGAAGTTCCTCCCCTTTGGGTGCAGCATGTAGCTGGGGTAACAGGCATGTCAAAGTCAGGATGCATAGGCTGTGTCTCAGCTTGGTCTCTGGAGTTTTCTATGGTCTAAACTTCATCTCTGGGTTTCATTGAGTGAAGCATGCTTCATTCATTTATTAAACAGACATGTTTTGTTGCCTCTGGTGTACCAGGCACTAAATGAACACAGTAAGTGAGAAACACAACTGAATGAGCCACAGTCCTCTGCACTCAAGGAGCTCCCAGTTCAAGAGGAAAAGGACATATGAACAAAGAATGAGAGCAAGTGAACAGCCTAAGGAAGCTCAGAGGAAATGTCTGACTCTACCTGGGGATGGTGATGGTTGGGATGAGAAGGTCTCCAGGGAAAGTTCAATAAAACAATCTGGAAAGCTGTAGTAGAAGTTTCACAGGCAAATTAGGAGACAACTGATCGAAGCAAGTAGGAAGATCAACCAATTAAAAATTAGCATATTAAAATCTGAGTACATAAAAAAGCAGGATATATTCAGAATTCAGTGCAGGTAGGATGGGAAGAAGTGATGGGATATATGGCTGAAATTGTACCCAGTGGCCAAAAATTGATAGCCTATGAACTATACTACATAAAGCAAAACTGGAAGATAAGTTAGGTGATGAGAGACACAGACATTATGAATCTGAACCAAGACAGTGGCAATGGAGAGAAAGGCCTATATTTGAAAAGCAATTTGGAAGAAGAATTGACAGAGTTTTGTGATATGAATGTGTCGGGTGAAGTATGAAACAGTCATTACAAGTCCTGGATTTCTGGATTGGGGGCTAGACTGAATAGTAGTGCACCTGTCAAGAATGGGAAAACAAAAGAAACGGGTGTGTAAGAGATGAGTTTGTTCTGGGACACTTAGAGCTTAAGTTCAAATTCAGTATGTCCAAAATTAAACTCATGAGCATGGAAAATCATATGAAGAGGCCAATAGATAGCTGAAATATGTTTGGGTCCGGAAACTAGGTGAAATATACCCCCCTACTTCTGCCCAAGATTATGAATGCATTCTTGGCTTTTGAGTCTGACAAGCCCATGTCACACATGACTCATTCACAAAGGTTCATCATATATTTCACTCCTCAATGAGGAATGCACTTTTTTCTTGTTTAATACCTAAGTCAAAATAAGTGTGTTTGGTTAGAAAAAGAGAAAACTCCCTTCTGCTGTTCCAAACTCTATGTTTGGGTAAAATCTATGCCCAGCACAAAATTCTAAAACCAAAAAATAAGAAAATGTGAAAGCATACATATCCGCTTTTCCTTGTATAACTATAAATGACATTCTTGTTTGGGGCTTCCCAGCATTCATATTGCCAGCTTCCGTCTACGGAATACAGTATATTAGTGTGAGAATTAAGACTTGGGCATTCTAGCACGTGAGCTAGGTTAATCAGATGTTTTCTCATGGGATTTTGTATTTCATGAGTCATGCAAGGACAGGGGGACAGTGACAGTATTGTGATGGCACCCTGATCAAACCATCCAGTCGTGAAGCAGGAACTGTGGGGTTGCTTTTGTTTTTGTTTTGTTTTGTTTGTTTTGTTGGGTTTTTTTGTTGTTGTTGTTGTTTTTTAACTCCAGTGACCCTTTGGTTGCTGCCTATTTCCAGGCTTCCTGTGTGCCAGTCTCCTGTTGGTTCTGTTAGCCTGCTGTCCTCTCAATAAATTCTCTTTGCTTCAATTAGCCAATTAGTTTCTGCTACTTTTGATAAGAAACCTGGCTGAACAGCAGAATAAATTAAGTCATTCAACCAAAAAGAAAATATTGAATATTTATTTCCTAAAATTTAATTGAAATAAAGTAATGATTACTACTAAAGTCACTGAATGTAGCCCAGAACTGGAAAATATCTCAATAGTGAGTTATTTTGAAAAGAGAACTTTATTAGTTTATCTTTATTCACAGGTAGACAACATTCCTTCCTATCTGTGCAGTTATATAATCTTTATAGTAAATTGAGCACAGGTAGGATTTTTCTAACAAAACCTAAGTTGACTGAAGAGTAATTTTGGTAGTTTGTTTGTTTGTTTGTTTTTCATTTAGTTTTAAGTTGTAAAAGATTTTTCTGCAGATATTTGAATAGGAAAGGGATATCATTCTTATTAATTTGGTAACATTTATTAAGTGGTTACTGTGTGCAAAGCAACATGCTAGATGTTGAAAGGGTATTCTCTTTCATCATTTTGTATTTTAAAACCTTTAGCATATTGATGCTGGTATAATATGTTCCTGTCCTTAAAGGGCTTACATTTTAGTGAGAGAGATGCAGGGGTCGGGGAGATAAAGATAACAGTAAGTTGTCATCTGCACTTTGAAACACAGAGACTAGGAGCTGAGATGGTAACCAATCATGGCCAGGGAAGGGCTTCCCAAGGATGTGACTCATGTACTAAGACTTAGAGGATGAGAAGAGGCTGCAACACAAAAAGTGCAGAGAAGCTCGCCCTGGTTTCATCAATTACAAACTGTCGGACTTTGAGCAATTTATTTAACCTCTGTCTTTGTTCCCGCATGAGTAATATGTGGGGCACGACAGTACCAACTCCATACCACTGCGGTGAGGATTAATGTGTGCATTTATGGAGGGTACTTAAGACAGTGCCCGGCACATAGCAAGAGCAAAATAAATACGAGTTATTCTCACTATTCCAAAAAGAGAGACTGGCATATGCCAAAGCCTGAGGCAGGAACAATCTTTGGCAAATTAATTAAACTGAAAGAAGATTGGTGCGACTAGAGTAGAGTGGGCAAAGGCGCCAGTTGCACAGGATGAGGATGGAAACGTAGACGGGGTCAGATCGTGCAGGGCCTTGCGGGTCACAGCAAAGAGCCTGGATTTTTTTTTTTTTTTTTTTTTTTTTTTTTCCATAGTGAAAGGGAAGCCATTGAAGAGTTTAAGAAGGAGGTTGCTGTTACCGGATTTATGATTTAATATTATCGCTTCACCTGCTGTGTGGAGAATAGATTGGAGGGAAGCAAAAGGTGGAAATAAAGTGAACAGCTGGAGCGTGATGTACAGTAGTCAGGGTGGGAGATGAGGGTGGCTCCGGCTGAGGCGGAAAGACTGTGGAAGAAGAGAGTGGTTTCAAGATATATTTTGGAGACGGACTTGGCAGTATGTGTGAATTAATTGAGTTGGGGAAAAAGAGAAAAAAGGAGGATGATTGAGATAGTACTGCCACATGGTTGTGAGGGACGTTCGCTGCATAGAGTCCCTAGCGGACCAGAGCATGTGGGAGCAGAAACCCAGCACCCACTGGGCTCACATCCTGCCCCGCGGTGTGGGGCTACTTGCACTGGCAAAGAGTGCCTTTTTCTGATTTCTACAAAGGAGGTACAGGGACTAGAGGCAGTCCCACCCTTTAGTTCTGGCCTGGACAATTAGGTAAATGGTGTTGCCACCAACAGAAATGGGGCTACTAGGATGGAGGTGAGATGGGTTTCAGAGGGGAAAAAAAGTCAAGAGTTTGGGCTGGGTTCAGTTTGAGATGACTCCGAGATACCTAAGCAGAGATTTCAGGTTCGTAGTTTGTTGCCTAATAGTGACCTATTCTTCTGCCTTGTTATTTCCAATACTTTAACTGTAAGTGCTTTTGAAATTTTACTCTAAATAATCACAACTCACAAATAACGGCAATTTTCTTAATTCATCTCCAATCTGTATGTTTGTATGTTTTTTGCTTTACTGAACTCAGGCCTCCAGAACAAGGTCAAAGCTAAGGAATGATGGTGATCATCCTTGCCTTATTCCAGATCTCAGAGATAAAGCTTTTAGTGTATATCCCTCGAGTATATTGCTGATTGTTTCTTTTAACAGATCTTTCTTTGTGGGGTTTTGAATATGGATTTATTTTCTGTAGTAGTAATAAGACTATTCAGATTTTTTTTCTATTTTTTCTCTTCCTTTACTTTTAGTAAATTATGTTTTCCTAGGAATTTCTTCATTCCATCTAAATTTTCAAATTTATTAACAAGGTTGTTCATAATAGTAATAAAATTGATATTCTCTTATTATCTCTTTAAAATCTGCATTTGTTATTTGTGTCTTCTCTTTTTTTTTCTTAGCCTCTAGTCAGAGGCTAATCCTGAGGAACCAGCTCTGGGAAATGACTGCTAATGGTATGGGGTTTTTTGGGGTGTTGATAAAAAATATTCAGAATTAAATATTAGTTAAGGTTGTACAACTGTAAATGTATCAAAAACTACTGAACTGTACATGTTAAAAGAATGAATTTTATACATGTGAATTTTACATTATAAAATTATTATTTAAAAAATATGTAAACAAAATAACATGACCTATACAGCTTGTATAACTATCAATAAAGTTTGTATTTGACTACATCAAGATTTCCAGTAATTGCTTGTCCTAGTTTTTGTACACTACAACATTCTTTACATCACACAGTCGTTGACAGATTAACTACATTAATAGTATTACTGGAAAGGTAAGAATCATTAATATATAATTTCTTTAAAACCTTCCAATTTTAAATAACAATTAATGGTCTCCAGAGAATACTGGTACATGTTCTATCCACAGAGACCAAATGAATCTAAGAAAAGTAGGTCACAGAACACAATCCAACTCAAACTTGGCATTAGATGATGCAATGTTTTTTTTTTTTTTATTCACATAACCACGATGTTCAAATCATTCTAACTCTGACCTTTAAGTCAGTGGGTAGTCTATTATTACTTGGTAGCTACTGAATCCAGAGTCAACATTATGAAAGCTAAAGAATGCCCATCTTCTTTCAAAATCTTTTGGCTTACTAAAAGCTGAGCCCAGCTAAAAACTCTTGCCAGCATTTAGTTATTTCATGCTTATGAACTAACAACAAACAATACAATTAGCAGAGAAAGGAAAAATAGAGAATTCTTTTCTAACATATTGGAAACATTAAAAACATTAAACATATTAAAACATTTTAAAAGAAATAAACATGAAGCATATTCTAGTCTTAAGAAATTACAGATTAGATTTGCCTAGTTCTCAAATATATTATTCTTTCTTTCTTTTCTATAGCTGGTAGACCAAAAAAATTTTTTCAATAAAATTAGAAAATTTAAATTTTAAAAATTCAAATGACAGAATATCTGTTCTAGCTACAGGCTGCCAATAAGATATATTTCCTGTTCCTCAAAGATAGAGAACCCATAACTTGAAAAGGAAAATTAAAAATTACCTATGGTTGTAATTCAATACATTTTGCAAAAGTTTGTGTTTCCTTTTCTGTTTTTTTCTTTTTCTTTTTTTGATAAGAATCAAGTCAAGCATAATTTTCTCTTTAACAGGAACAATTATTCATTTATATTTGCAATGTATATTCAAGTTATTTTTTAACAAAATTTCATTTTTTTCTAGGATCTTTGTCACCTCTCTACCACATCCAAAGTTTATTTCTTAACAAAAAAATTCTAGAAACATAAAATATCAAGAGAGTGTTAGAGATGTATATATAAGAATCTGTTTAAGAAATATAATTTGAAATCTTGAATCTTAACTCTAAACTAATATAACTGCTGCTTTACTGAGGAAAATGTAGTTTCTCTACAGTGATTTATTTGATGTAGTGATAAACTGCCACTTCTGAAAACTAGAGACACAAGTCTAAACTGGTCTCCAGGGACCATAGGGTTCTCAGCGATTTAATACTCTTGTCTGTGAGAATGAAAAGAAAGTGCAAATGACTTACTATGCAGGTGCATATCGAGGAATGGAAACCCAAGTGACAAATACAATTTTGGATTCATTAATCCATGTTCTTTAAATAATCTTTCCTGTGAGAGGTTAAAATACTGTGAGAAAATGGAAGTGTGAAAAAATGGTTTATTAAATATTCATTCTTAAACCTCAAAGCATCTATGCCTTCATGAATTTAATGATGCATGAAAAACTTTAAAATCATACCCCAAAGAAAATCCGTGGGCCTTGTAACAGAAAAAGGACTTACATATCTATTTTATAAAGAATTCCTACAAATTAATAAGGAAACATAAACAAATTTAAAAAATGAGTTTGGGGTATAAACAGGCAATTCCCCAAAGTACAAATACATAGCAAACATATGAAAAGATGTTGAACTTCACCCTCTAAAATATATAAATCAAAATAAATATGATATTATTTCTAGTCAGATTAGAAAAATTAAAAAAGTTGATATCAACGGAGTTGGATAGGCTGTGGAGTGTGGAGAAATGAGCTCTCTACTATATTGTTGGAGAAAGTACAAATTTATACAAACTTTTGAAAGATGATGTCGTTTTCCTTATTAAAATCTGAAAAGTACATATCCTATTACTTAGCACTAGTAATCTCACTTCTAGGAATCCATTCTATAGACAGTTACAGGAGAAAGTAAAAAAAAAAATAGAAAATAGAGGCTGGTCATTATAGCATTGTTAGTAACAGTAAAACTTTAGGAACAACTTAAATATTTACTGATAAGTGAATGGCTAAATGGATGAAGGTACAGATACAAAACTATTGCAGTCATTTAAGAGGTACTGATAGGGTTTCCAGTGCACTGGCAAAGTACTTTTCATAACCCAAGCAGTGGATGCTCAACATGCATATATTTATTCAAATATATAATTGTATACATTTTTACATTCTTCTGCATTTTCACCAAAAAAATGAAAATAAGAATAAATATGTATGAATTAATCTAATAAGATGTATGTGATATATTAAGAAAAAACATAGTCGACTATAAAAGACCATTATGAATGGCATAATCCCTTTTTATGGGAAAAATACTTTGTATGTATCTATATGGACATGTGGCTGTGCTTATGTAGTATATAAAAAAACAGGGAGGATATGTAGCAAGGCTCTTATAAGGAAGCTTATGGGAGGAATAGAGTGGCATTGGAGAGATTTCATACTTTTTCAAAAATATATTTTTGTTATATAAGCATGGATTAGAATAAGTGTCACAAGATACATAAGCGATATATAACAGTTCAGAGGAGGTAGAAACTATTGGGATATGAAATAATTGTAGAAAATTTTATACCTAATATGGAACTGAAATTGGGTCTGCAAGGGAGAGAATGAATCGAGGAGTGATAAAAGAGGTTACCGTACTTTTGTTTTTAACAAATAAATATAATTATGATATCATTTTACCTACTTTCTTAGGACTGCAGAAAAATCACCATAATTATGGAAGTACAATTTTTAAAAAATATCTTACACTTCTCAACAGGAAGGTTGCTAGTCTTCTTAAATTGCTCGTGCGATAATGTTTGAAAAAACTGTTCTCCCTTTTCTTTAGCCCAAGCCAGTTAAATGATAAGAATCTCTTCCTTTGCAGTTCTTTAATATATTAATTACTACTAGTTAATTACTGCTTCTATGACTTTAGACAAGCCCAAACAAATATACAGACCAATTGATTATTAGCTATCACACACAATGTTATTAATAAGAAATGTAGAGGTCATTGATTAGTTAAAGGTTACTTAGCAGCATTTGAGACTTGAACTTTCATTTCAGAGATTCACCATACTCAGGTTATCATGGCATGGAAATGTGAAAGCGAAACACTAAGGATGTGGAGCCTCAAATGAATAGTGAGATGTGGAAAAAGAGCAGGGGACTGTAGTGAGTTACATCTCCCATTCCTTAAAATGCAATGTTTATATCAGGGTAAGTCATTTAAATAATATACTTCATAACATAGAAGGGAAAAAGGAAGTTACCTAAGAACTGACTATTAAAGAAAATTAAAGTCAGAAACAACTTTAATGATGGAACTGCAAGGAAGCAGTTTAAGAATATTTTTTTATAGTTGAATAATGAATTTTATTACTCTTAAAGAAGCTCCCTGGGTGTATCTATGTCTACCCAGAAATCCCTTATGAATGCTTAAATTGACAGAGATTTTTAAAGGAACTCTCACCCTTCCTATCACATGGCAGGAAAAAAGTGGGTACATGTCATATTGTGGGAAGGAAAGGGTAGAACAGGGCAGTAGGTAGGTATTAGTGCCAACAGACTGAACTTGTCCAAAAATAAATGCCTGGAAGAAATCCAAACTTTCCGTCATCAACATTCAGCCTCTATGCCACACAAGCAAAAAGGAACAAAATACACAGTAAGAAAAGCAGACAAATTGAAAAGAGACCCCCAAAAGGTTTCTTTTTAAAGTGAGTTGAAGAAAAGTTCAAGGTCAGCATATCGATTATCCTTCCAAACATCTAAGTCTACAGCAAAAGCAACATGGAGGGGTAACCTACACAATTACATAGGAAGGGGAGGAAAACATTGTTTACTAAGATTGTACATATTTGGGTTCCTCAGGAAAATGAATAATACTGAAATTTGAGTGCACTGGGGCATGAACCCAAATTGCACACTAAAATTCTCAACTTGTACTAGCTAGACTCAAGTCAGCAACTGAGTTTTTTCTGCACGTGGATTTTTCAGTTAGGCTTATGTTGTTTCAGTCAATGAATAGACTGCTTGACTTTTTGAGGACTGGAAATGATACATAATTATCCATCAGCTAAGTCAAGAATATAGGTGAACAATTAATATTACTGCTTCCCTAAATCCAGACTTTGAAGTCAGGTATATTCTTTGTCTACAATTTCTTCTAATATCTCCTACTTCTGAGAGGGAGAGAGAAGCATGGCCGTATTTAATAAACAATAAAATCTTTGATGCTCATGCTCTTTTCTCAATGTGTAAATGTGGATGTGCAAAGGACACCCCGTGGTCTACAATGGAGATGGAAAGACTATTTATCAAACTTGGTTAACAAAAACATAAAGTAATATACTCTGTGATGAGGCTTAAAAAGAATGCTGAGCAATATGTAAAAAGCATAAAGAAGTAGAACACAGGAAACTACTCCACTGTCTAGTTTTGTTACCTTGTGCAGATGACGCTTTCAGGGCCTCAGTTTTGTCATTTGTGAACCTGCTTTTAAGAGTAGCTGTGAGGAACTAGGTGAGATTAATATCTGGAAACAAATATAGAACCACACACAAAAGCAGGCTATAATTGACTTTGTGTTCTGTCTTATTTTTCAGTTTGCATGTAAATGCAGTCTCATAATGAGCAATGAACTTAGAATCTCTTCTGGTCCTTATTTTCTTTATCTATAAATAGGAAGTAATGCTGCATATAGTTTCTTTGGTAAAACACTGTTGGTAGAGTCCAGTTATTTGTTGCAAGTAACAAGCTTACAGAGACTTTCTGGGAAATCTCGGATTCAATATCTGTATGAGCTAAGATTAGGTTTGGCAATAAATGACAGAAACAAAAGCTTAATAGAGACAAAAGTTTATTTTTGTCTCATAGCAATGTCCAAGAAGTGGTTCATGGCTGGCAGAGTGACCCAGGCTGCCAGAAACATAGGTTCCATTCATCTCGATGTTCTGCCTTGTAAGGCTTCAGCTTCACAGACCAAGATGGCAGCACCACATTCCAGAGAGCAGAATAGGAAAGGGGTTATAGGACACACCTCACTCTCTCCTGAGGAACGTTTATGAAAACTGCCACAAGACACTTCCACTTGCATGCTCTTGGCCATACCAGGTCGAAAGCTGGAAATAGTGTGTCCACTGAGAATGGTCACACATCTGACAACCCTACCACAATGGGAACACCTTCTGGGGGATAACTAGCAGTCTCCGCCATTTATCATTCAATTTAATATAATTATTTTAGTTCAGAAACTTTTTCTTCTTAAATGGGCAGAAAGAGAATGGGCTAAAAAATATGTGTTTGTTTTTTTGAGATTCCATATATAAAACTCATATGGCATTTGTGTATCCCTGTTTGACTTATTTCACTTAGCATAATACCCTCTAGGCCCATCCATGTTGTTGCAAATGGGGATGAGTTGCTGAAATACTGTTTGGAACCAGATTATGAAGGACTTTCCAAACTATGCTTTCAAGGATTTGAACAGGAAAATTATGTCAGCTGTGTTTTGATAGTTTGAATGCTGGACTGAGTCCTAAAAGAATATTTAGCATACCCATCTAATTAAAGGTCAGTGGACTAGGAAACAGCATATTCATCCTTTTGATGATCCCATCTTCACTCTCTCCCTAGCACTATGAAAAATCATTTGCTCTGATTGCATTCTTGGAGCACCTGCTAATTTATTATTGAAAAATACCAGCTGCTAGTATTTGGCTTTATGTTGTCATGTACTTGGTAAGTGACACAAACTATAATATTAGCTAAAATTCAAAGACCATTATATTATTGGTTAGTTAGTTAATATAACTAAAAGTCTTCCTGAAAAAGTAACCTTAAGGTTAAGACTTCAAGAATAAGTGTTGGTCAGACTAAAGGAGAAAACAGAGTGGGGAAGGAGAGAGTTCCAAACAGGAACAACATTACGTGGGAAGAAAGAGCCAGGCCAGCTCCAGAAAGTTCAGTGGTGGAAGGATGGTGAGCAATGAGGCTGGAAAGGCAGGTAGCCAGAAGGCAGAATGCAGAAAGGGGACTTTATAAGTCACGTGGACCATGGGCTTTCCCTCTCAGGGCAATGGAAAGACAACGAAAGGTTTAAGCAAGGAATCACACGTTCAGATCAGATCTTCCCTTGAGAAAGTCCACTCTAGAGACCACGTGGAAATGGTAGTAACACGCATGCGCCGCCCCTGCTGCCTCCAGATGTATGGACACCCTCCAGTGACTTCCACGTTACAGAGGACACAGGTAAGAAATTATAAAGAACATAGGTAAGAGTGAAACTGATGAATGGATTTACCTTAAAAATTCTAGTTTTAAATTCTCATCAGATTTTAAAATAAAGTAAAACACAAAGGCCTTTGTCTCGAAGCCTCAGGGTACGTGTTGGTGTGTTTTAATAAACTTTAGTAACTGTAATAAGCAAATTACTTAGGAGCATTCCATTTTTAAAATGTTGTTCGATGTAGGAAATGTGATATTATAGCACTGCCAAACCACTTAGTAATCTTTTTAAAAAGTACTTATTTAAATACACAAATATGATCAATGAATACAGAATTATATAATCACCAAGAGAAGTTACCAGAGTTTTCATAATGATCCCTTGGCTTCTCCTCTGCTAATACTGGCACCAAAGAAAGTAGGTTATAACTATTGTTTCTCTTTGTGGCTGAAGAGACAGTTCCAAGTACAGAATGAATGGAGTTCATTCAGAGGCCTTGCAAATGGGCGGTGGCTCCTTTTTATGCATAAGGGGCTCCAGCAAGGATATTTAGAACAGAAACAACTTTTACTTTTTTAACCCGTTGACATGGTCCTCACATTTTAAAGGAGCTCCACACACTGGATTTACTTAGGCTTATCTGTTCTATCCTCATTTTCTATAGAAGAATATTAAAGATGCTAGGTAGCCTCCCATTCAGGGAAGGCAGCTATTTTTTTTTTTTTAAATAACAGGTAAATCATATGCTGTTTAAAACCTAAATTATAGAGGACATAGAAATTTCCAATAGACTAAGCTTGACACCATGACATGAAATAATAACATTTGATAAAAAAAAAAAAAAAAGAGAGAGAGAGAGCTTGGTGGGGAGAGCAAGTCCCTGTAAAAGGAAAAAAAGGTGAAATAGTCATACATCTCTCAATAAGCATAATTTTTGTTGTTACTGTTGTCCCTGAATACGTCAGAGCTTCATATATTTTTTAAATTGATTTTTATAAAGGCAAGACAAGCCACTACAACAATTGAGAGAAAAGAGTTGAAACCTACTTCCTCCACACCCTCTTGATAACTTACCATGGACCCTTTGTGAGGTCTTTTGGCTTATGTAGTATCCTGTCTCATTATGACTAAACTATGAAGAGTCAAAAACTGTCATCAACAATATATTATTGAATTAAAGACCCATTTATTTTTAAATTAAATGTATCTATTTTTGTCAATTTTTTGTTTTTTCTGTTCAAACCACAGAACCACCGGAAAGTGCCAAGTTCAGTCAGCAAAGTAACAGAGAAGTAAACTGTAATCCAATGCTATGGCTTTAAAATAACAGAGTCAGAAGATTTTAATGCGAGAGGAAAGGAATTTCAAATTATTTGACCCACGAGTTCAATATTTAAAGGTTCACTGGTATTTTTTCTTACCCTAGCAAGGGAACTAATTTATTTCTAGATTGGCCCAGGGCCATTTTTCTTTCTCAAAGTAATTTGCAGGTTGGACTACAAAGGACACACAGAAACCCAGTGAAAAGAGAGTAAAGAGGTAAAAAGGAGACTGATTCTTGGCATCTGTTTGCTCTTCAGCCTTCGTTTCTGCCCACACCCTGACTCTGGCCAAACTGTGCAGCGTCCAGTGGCTGGCTGAGGATCCCGTTCTCCGCACTTAACCCACCAGCAGGGAATCGGTAATGCTCCTTCACAGTGTGTACTTCTGAAGCACTTGACAGCAACTCTTCTTAATGGAGATATGAAAGATTATAAAGCAATTCTGAGACAATCATTCTGGGGAAAAAAATAAACTGTCTAAACATTTCTGACACAAGTTCTGCTAAGAGGATGGCTCCTCTTATCCCCCATGATCTTCAAGAGCTACATGAAGAGAGAATTGCTAATTAATACCTTCATGTTTTCACTAAGCAAACTCACCACATATTCAGAGGTGTAATTTTATTCTAGAAACATTATATAATAACTGTGCATGCATTCTAAGCATTTTATATAACTGTATTCCATGATTACTGTGGAAATAAGGGCAGTGTCCCTCTCACTGGGGTGTGGAGAGGATAAAATGAAGTTAATTAGTGTAAAGTGCTCATAAGCCATATTCCTGGTGCATTGAAATTGTTCAGTAAATGGTCACCGTTATAATTGCTGTTATGGTAGCTGCTGACGTAAAACTTTATTTCTTGATCCAGCCAGGAACACCTTTTAATGGAGATACCAGAGGCTAAATAGTAACTCTGGAATTTAGTATTAGAGTCTGGGAGAAAAAGAGAAATTTTTGACCCGGAGGTATTTATAAGGTTTTGAACTACCCCAAGACTTAGATTTCCTATGGGTTCCTTAATTCCTGAAGTTTGTGAGGAGATTTGCACTTTCAAGAATTTAGGCTTTGACCTTGAATTGGAGAATCTGAATCCTGGCTCAATGACTTAATCTCAATCTGCCTTGGTAGCACTAAAGCAGCTACAGACAATACTTAAACAAATGTTGGGGCTGAGTTATAATACAACTTTTACAAAAAGAGGCAGTGATTTGGCCCCTAAGTATAGTCTGCAAACCCCTACTCTTGAGCATCATTACCCATGCATTCAGGATTTTTTGAAAGTAAATTGCATATTCTGCTCTTAGCCTAATATCAGGTATATGTCCAAGAGAAAACTTTTATACTCATTCATTCTATAAGACAGTTAGAGATGTTTAGACATTTAGAGCACACCAGGCACTAGGCCTAGCAACGGAGTAACTGTACTGCTGCCTAGAACAAAAATGTGTTACAGGAAGGCCATTTTAAGTTAATAGGCCATATTATTTTCTCAGTATCTGTCTGAACTGGTTATATAGTCTGAAAGCCTGGCAAGTAATGCTTTCCCCTACAGGGGGACTTCATAGGAAACCTTTTTTTTTTTCATACAAAGGTGTAAGAGCCTGAGAGGCACAACTGAATAAACCCCTCTGTGCTTCAGTTTCTTCATCTGTAAAATGAAGTTGGTAATAACACTACTATTATTTTTAGTACCCCGTCCTAGCCTAAGTGTCTCCATTAAACTGACCTACTATCTAGTGTTTAAGTCTGAATATTCTTAGATTACATTTTTCATAGAATATGATTCACTTCTCTCTCTCTCTCTCTCTCTCTCTCTCTCTCTCTCATACACACACACACACACACACACACACACACAAATACACTACATAAATTATCTCCCAAAATGAGCAAGTTGTGACACATGCCCAGCACTGCAATATAGGTTAAATGCTATTTTATCAGGGACAACCAAAGATCGTTATTGTATAAAATGAATAAGAAAATATATAAAGATAGCTGTGTTTTCATTATAAAAAGATGTTGTTTTAAAATACCTTCTTTCTCAAATTTTTCTCAGATACCTTCCTTTCTCTCTTTTCAAAGTTAACATAGCCATGTAGCTTATATAAGTTATAACAAAATGGAAGCCAATTATCTTGAACCATTTAAACTACGGTTACTTCTGAATAATGACAATGATTATCATTTAAATAATGTTATTTTGTGTGTACTCATTCTGTCTTTCTATTTAGAGGAGAGAGGACTGGCTGAGGCAATAGGGAATTCTTCCAAAAACATTTGGAAATCAGAGACATTTCCCTTTATTCTTTTCACCGTAATGGATTAGGATAGATCATTAGAATCTATTTGAAATAAATCAAAAATCTCCTAGTGTTTTTGATCGTAAAGACCAAAATTTCCAAATTGTCATCTCAGAGCAGCAGATAGCTTAGATTAAAAAAAAAAAAATTTCCAGCTTTATCGAGGTATGATTGACAAATAAAAATTGTATGTATTTAGGTTGTACGACGTAATTTTTAAGGTGTACAATGTGATGATTTCATCTACTACACATTGTGAAATGATTGTGGTAATCAAGATAATTAACACATCCATCACTTCACATAGTTTCTTGTGTGTGTGGTGAGAACACTTAATATCTACTCTGTTAACACATTTTGAGTCCACAGTATGATATCATTGACTATAATCACCACGTTGTACAACTGATCCCCAGAACTTATTCATTGATTAACTGAAGGTTTGTGCCCTTTGACCAACATCTCCCCATTTCCCCCAGCCCCTGGCAACAACCATTCTACTCTCTGGTTCTATGAATTTGACTTTTTTAGATTCCATGTGTGAGATCATACAGTATTTATCTTTCTGTGTCTGTCTTATTTTACTTAGCATAATGCACTGCAGGTATACCCATGTTGTAATAAATGGCAAGATTTCCTTCTTCTTTAATGGTTAAATACTATTTATTTTTATATGTTATATATAGTATATATTGTATATAATATAGCCATTCATCTGTTGATGGACATTTACTTTGTTTCCACACCTTGAAGGCCATTGTGAATAATGCTGCAGTGAACACGGGAGTGCAGATCTCTCTTTGAGAGACAGATTTCATTTCTTTTTGACATGTATTCAGAAGTGGGATTGCTGGATCATATGGTAGTTCTGTTCTTAATTTTTTGAGGAAACTTCATACTGTTTTTACATAATGGCTGTACCAATTTACATTCCCACCAACAGTGCACACAGAGGTTTTCTTTTCTCCACATTCTCACCAATGCCTATCTCTTATCCTTCTGATAATAATTATCTTAACAACTGTGAGGTGACACATCATTGTGGTTTTGATTTGCATCTCTCTGATGATTGGTGATGTTGAGCACGTTGTTATTCACCTGTGAGCCAATTGTATGCCTTCTTTGGAAAAATGTCTATTCGGGTCCTTTGCCCATATTTAAACCAGGGTTTTATTCAGGTTTTTTTTTATTTGTTTTTTTTTGTTGTTGTTGTTTGTTTTGTTTTGTTTTGTTTTTGCTATTGAGTTGTAGCTGTCCTTTGAATATTTGGGCTATTAATCCCTTATTAGATATATGAATTGCAAATATTTTTCCCATTTTGTAGGTTGCCTCGTTATTTCAGTGATGGTTCCCTTTGCTGTACAGAAACTTCTTAGTCTGATGCAGTTCTAGTTGTTTATTTTTGCCTTTGTTGACCATGCTTTTTGTGTCATAACCAAAAAATCATTGCCCAGACCAATGATAAGAAGATTTTTCCCTGCATTTTCCTCTAGCAGTTTTTTGGTTTCAGGTCTTACATATAAGTCTTTAACCCATATTGAGTTGATTTTTCTATAAGGTATAAGATAAGGGTCTACATTTATTTTAGTGCCCACAGAATGCTGAATGGACCCATGTGATGTAAAGTTTAAGAAAAAGAACACTGGTGCCAGAGAAGTGTTGGTCCAATTTCAGGTTCTGGAACTCACTGCATATCTCTAGATGAGGTTATAAACTAAATGTACTTGGTAAGCACTCAATAAATAGTAGTAGCATATGTATGTATATATAACAATGTTAGGTTTGCAAAATAAAAATCTTCACAGTAAAGCCTTCGGTGATAAAATATTAAAAGTAAAAACAACTATATATCCTTAAAGTTTCCTAACTAGTAACACATTTAAAAAAAAAAAACCTCATTTTCTTAATATAGTTTCATAAATTAAGAGTTGAATCACTTTGGTATATACAAAGAACTAGATAAATGCCAGGGAGATTCTATACTACTAGAGAATTTATTACCGTTCAACTATTTTAACTATATTTACCTATATTTCCTCAATATCTTATCAGTTCAAATGCAGTATTAAATGCTATGTTGTATGTTGCTCTATACTTGATTTTAAATGAATCATAATGCTTAGCTATAGAATTTGGGATTATTTGTTACTTTTTAAGGTTTTTATATACTTTAGTGAGCTAAATATTCAGTTTAGCTTCTGTTGCACAATTATAAGATCTTTTTCATCACACAATTACTCTTTTAAAATTCAGTGTGCATGTATAAATGTCCAGAATGTGGACAGCTGTCCAAACAGTAAGAACTCTGTGTATTAGGACAGGTGCTCTACTATTCCCCAAATCCATAACACAACTGTTGGTTTATAAAATATCTGGAGGGAAAAGATATAATAAACATAAAAAATAAATAAGTAAATATTCCAGTAATAATACAAAGCAATGAATTTCAATTTATTGCATGCACAAAGATCAAATAATATTTACTGAAAAGTTTAAAGAAAATTATAGGGGGTTGTCTACTGCTTTGGAGGTATTTTGATACCACATGATAATACCTGATTTAGAATATTTCTTACAGCTAGCTAAGAAGCCCTACATACTGCTTCAAAATGTTACTAAGAATCACTTGGCACATTAACAAAACTTAAAGAATCAACTTAAAATACAAATTGTTAGACTGTGAGTTATTTCAAGGCAAGAACCATCTTACTCATAATGGTTTTGCCATTACCTCATATAAATTAGCACTAAATATATGAAGGAGCACAGCCAACTGAAGACCTACACCTACTGGAAGAAAAGCCACACCTTTGCCAATTTGTACTGTCCTATTGGCTTAAAATCAATGGCCAGATGATCAAAAGCACTTGTTCTCAATTAGGGGTGGTGATATTACTGCCCAAACGACATTTGGCAATATCCAGAGTCATTTTTGGCAATCACGACTGTGGGAGTGCTGTTGTAATAAAGGGTAGGGGCCAGGGCTGCCAGTAAATAACCCATATAATGCACAGGATAGCTCCCCACAAAAAAAAAAAAAAAGAATTATGTGGCCCGAAATGTCAATAGTGCTAAGTTTAAGAAACCCTGATCCAAAAGTTAACTGAATATTCATGATAGCATCAGAGAGTCACCTAGAGCAGAACCCACTAAATCTTACCTAGTTTAAATAAAAAATTCCATTATACAATTCAGTATTTATTTTCCAAAAGAAAAAAAAAATCTGCTGAAATGGAAATGTGGAAGTAGCATGAAAGTAGAATGTCTCAGGTAATAGACAATTTTTAACACATTTTTGTGTTTGTCACCACATGTGATATTTAGGAACTGTGGAAAAACATAAGGGACAATGGTATGCTAACATGTAGGTGTTTCACTTCACCTAGAAAACACACTGACTTTTATTAGTGAGACATTTAAAAAGATCAAATATGGAAGGGCTAGATTTGTACTCAGTACTGGCATAAGAATATTGAAGTCGGAAAAGTAAAAGCAATGATGATAATGCAGATAGTTAGCATTTTCTGAGTGCTTTCAATCTGCCAGGTACTATACTAAGCACTTCACACATGTTTTCATTTAACTGAGAAGAAGCTCTCTCAATTTCAGAAGTTCAGTGTTCCAGAAAGAATGTTATTTGCTCCTTTATATATAAAAATCGTATTATAATTTCTCTTTCACGTCCCTCTCCTCCTCTAGACTAGGACCTTCTGGATGGATTCATCATTGTATTCCCAAGGGCCTGGCACTCTACCACGAAATAAGGCATTCACTAGAGGTTGTTAAATGAATAAGGGCATCACTGTTTAATGAAAGATAAATCTAGTCAAACTATCTAAAATCCTTCAAACTCTTAGGAGGAGAGAGGTTGTCACAAGTCTAGTCTGTGAGCTCCTCCATGAACAGGTATTTATCTTGGTATTCATAGAGTCTAGCATATAATAGGCACTTAGAATATTTTGAATTGAATTTATATTGAGATTGTAACTATTTTTGAGTTTTTCCAAGACAGGGAAATGTGATCCAATCCTTTACATGGATCTTGAATCAACAAATAACAGTTACTATTTTTTTCACCTGTACTTGTTTGCAAGTATGGTTCCTACCCTCTACATGTTCAG
This sequence comes from Eidolon dupreanum, assembly GCA_028627145.1. Lineage (NCBI taxonomy): Eukaryota > Metazoa > Chordata > Mammalia > Chiroptera > Pteropodidae > Eidolon > Eidolon dupreanum. The sequence goes on along the minus strand of CM053517.1, from coordinate 27,501,378 downwards.
CTCTGATAATAACAATTAATGATACTCAAAGTCAAAAGGTGGAAATGTTTCACTTGGGCAATTTCTTCATTCAGCTGTATATTTGTCAGTGTGAGCTGCGGAGTGTTATATAAAGACAAATATTCCTTTCTAAGTCTAACACAGAGACCTATAGCGGCCCAACTAGATTACTGCCTTATCTAGGAAGCCATTCTGTAGTGGCTATTGTGGAAAAAGGAGGAAGAAAAATAGAAATAAAAATCTGAGGCAGAAACTACATTTCTATTCTGGGCATAGAATTCAGATACCATGGTCGATCAACCTCCTTGATGTTTTATCAACGAATACAAAAATTACACCTCTCCTGTTTCTCAACTACTCAAACAAGTTCTCTTTAAACCTCAAAATTTAAGCATATTGGTGTAACAGCAGCAACTATAAAGTATCTGCTTGATTTAGAAAAGTTCTGTTGATTTAGAAAAGATGTTTTCTTCTCTTCATGAACTAATATTTATGAAATACTCTCACACACATGCTTACCTATCATACACTACTCTGCAAAAATTAGAGAAGTTTCTGCCATCTAAGTTTCTGTGTATTGTAGGGAATAAGGGAGAGTAGAAAAAAAGGTCATATTCCCTCCCTCTAAAATGTCATAACCAAAATAATACATAAATCTTTATTGTAACCAGGCAATATTGACAGCAGTATAGATCTGACCAAACCAAATAGAGAATAGATACCCTCAGATAATGGGATGGGTGAGTAAACATAAAATATAACACCATATAGCTTCTTTCAACACAATTTCTGTATTTTTTGATTCTGAGGTGAGAAAAAAATGGTCTCTTGGATAATCCCTGATCACTTGGAGTCAGTCTCCAATGGCAGATCCCTTTTCAGTCTTCTACCCAATTGGTGGAAAGACCCCAAAATAGACTGCTGGAGGTCTGTGACACATGCAAAGCACTCACAACTCTTCTTTTTTTCTTATTTTTCCTGTTTTCATTGGTGGAATTTTTTCCCTGTCCAAAGCAGAGCCACAAATGTAAGCAGCTGTCCAAAGTGGAAGAAGTTCAAAGACCAGAGAAGAGAAAAGAGGTTGGGGTCAAATGAGGAAAACAACTGAGGACAACAAGAGGACTCTTGGCAACTCTGCCTTGTACAAAAGTCTAAGGCAGAAAACATACTGAGGGACAGATGGCCTGGTGGCAGCCATGGGCAAAGTGATGCACTCATATAGGCTTTCAAGTGACACCTGAGTATTTATATTTTTACACAGACTCACAAACTTTTAACCCTCCCAGAGTGAGAAACATTTCTAAATATTTTCCTCTGAACTCTGGTGGTCACTTTTTTGGCCCCTGTCATATAGTTATTCATGTTTCTGACTCATTCTATAGATGAAAATCTATTTGAAATTATTCTTTAAATTTCTTCTTTTGGTTTCATTACTTAATGGTTATTGAGAAAATATAGGTATGATTATTTTGGAATCTGATTTCAATAGGTACATTTATAGAAATTAGTATATATCTAGCATTAATTATTTAACAACAAGGTTTAATTCATTAGATATTAAAATTTAATCTTGAAATTATTATAAAATAATTATAGTTAAAAATTACAATTAATTTTTCTTTTGAGAGAGAACTTAAAGGAAGCAAAATAAATACAGCTTATGGGACATTTAAGAATACATTTTAAAAACAGATTTAAAGAACATAAAAATACCCCACTGTATTTTAGAATTTTTAGATATCTTTTATGCAAATTAATTTAATATACTTGTAATCCAATACTAACAATATATTAATTCTAGAATGTTAGAATTACAAAAAAGACTGGAAAACTTAATGGAGTGCTCAGATTCCGGGAGACAACTTGTTTGAATATGTTTGCAAAGTTCAATATCTACATTTTTAGCACAAAAACTTTTCTATTGCCCTTCTTTAAAAAATATACTTACAAGCAAGAATGACTGTGAAATAGGACTTACAAATGTTTGATCTATGTAGAAATTTCAGGAACGTAACTGTGGAACAGTAAACACTTTTTACAGACTGACTGCCAAATCTAGAAGACTTTTCTTTCAGTCAACACTTTCCCACCATCCTGAGAACCATTTCTCATTAACAACCAAATTGTTTTCAGATGCTGTGCTATAAGGGGTTTCCTTAGAAACCGTTTGGTAAAAGACTGTGGCTTTCTTCCATAGAATCTCAAGCAGTGAAAAGGCAGATTTTCTGGCATAAATCAAACCCCATTTCTAGGGTTCACTAAACCCTTTCTCCTCAAAATAATGTTTTGTGACTTGATTTTAGCAGTTAATAGTACATTCGGGAGAGCTGGTGTGAACCAGTTTTAAATGAATCTTATTCCATTTCTTCTGTTACTTTATTGAAGTCCCTTCCAGAGCTTGTTATACATTGATGAAGTTTTAACTGCACAACTAATGGACAAATAGTGCATTTTACTATGTGGCAAAATCTGTAATTTTTTCCCCACTAAGTTTGTCCAGGTGAATTAATCTTTATGTTGTTAGGATTAGACTCTTCTGATTTCAGAGTTGTTCTGGCTTAAAAATATACTTCCTTTTAAAAAGAAGGGCAACAAAGCTGTAGGTTTTTTTGTTTGTTTGCTTTTTGTTTTTGTATTAAAATGTAGATATTTTTGTTTGCTTGTTTTTTGTTTTTTGTCTTTGTTTTTGTATTAAAATGTAGATATTTCAAGTAGCTAATATATACAAATATATATCAATAATGTTTTGGGAAGTTTCTAGATGCATACAAATTCATAAGAAATACACTGAAAAGAACCATAATTATGTCTCTAGTGTGGACTTGGCAGAGTACTTTAACTGAAAACCTAAAATTACCGATGGGATGGAATCGCGCTTTTCCACATTTCCTTATCTTTTGCACACATTGTTCTCTTTGCCAGCAATGGGTACTTGCCTCCCAAACAAATCTGATTCCTCCTTCAGATCCTGCTCAACCATCTCCTTAATCATTCATTTATTCATTCACTCATTTATTCAATAAATTTTTACTGAGCAACTACTATTTGCTGGATTCTATGCTAGATGCTGCATGAATAAGACATACGATGCCCTTTCGTCATGGAGCTGATGGTTGAATTTGAATCATTCATCTTTCCCGGACTTCCTCAGACAGAGATGAACACTTACTTTTTGGTACTGCCATGTTTGAGGAAAGAGTCTTTATATATTTTTGTATTCCCAGAACCTAACACAATTCCTAGAATATAAGTTCAAAGTAAATGATTATTGAATAAGTGATTGAAGTGAACTAAAATCTGGTGAATAGAACAAGCTTTCTGATATTCGTAAACTATCAATAACATACCATAGGTTTACAAAAGTATTCATCCTGATTTGCTAAAAACTTCAGCCAGTTTAGAGACGTGAAAGATGAAAGTCTGAGAAATAATCAAGCTATTCTAAGAAGTTTGGCAATTACAACTCCTGCTATATTACCAGGCGAGTCTTTCCCAAGATTGAATTAAGCTTACAGGATGATCCATGCAAGTTCAAATAATAATTCAAAATAGAAATTGGCCTCTTTAATTAGGTAACACAAGTCTTGTCACAATTTGGTTTGAGGGTATTTAAATTAAAAAATGCAACCCTTTGCTTCCAAAGGCATCTCACTGGGAGTAAATGCCCCAGATCCCTACTTTAACTTAAAAGGCTCTACAAGATCTGCCACTCTGTCCCCACTTCTCTAACCTCATCTCCTGTCACTCTTCCCCTTCTCCACCTGCTCCTACCAGACTAATCTCCTTGCTATTTCTTGAATATCCAAGCAGTTCTGCCTCAGGACCTTGGTACTCAAGCTCACTCTGCTTTGACAACTCTTGCTCAGATTATCTTCAAGGTTTCTTTCTCCTTACTTCAGATCTCTGCCCATACATCGCCTTTTCAGTGAGGTCTTCCTTGGCACTGAATCTCAAACAGCAGCCCTACCCACCTCTATTCTCAAGTACTTCCCAACCTCCTATCCCACTGATATTTATCACCATCTGACATACTATGCATTTACCTTTTTTTCTTTTGGTCTGTCTCTGCTACTAGAATATAAACTCTACAAGGCTAGATATTTTGTCTACACCCTTAGTAATTAAGAAAGTGCCTTATATATAGAAGATACTCTATAGATATTTGTTGAGTAAATGAATTGGATCAACCTCTCAAATATTTATTGAGTGAATAAATTTGTTTAATCTATTAATAATTGTCTTCAGCCTTAACTCTCTGTATTGTACTGTACTAATGACTGGGGACTACAAATATGGTAGTAAAAAACCCCTAAATTTGTGAATTCAGAATTTACTATTTTGCTTATCTGATATGCACCTTGAAACTGATCCAGAAGTCCAAACCTACCTAGTATAACTACTACTGCATTCTTTTGTCCCCCTAAATCTTCTTGTCTTAAAATCACTACACTAGAAAAGGCAGTTTTGTGAACACCAACAGATTTCTAAGCATTTAACTGTCTATATGTAAATGAAGATGGAAGTAGAGATATGATCCTTCCTACAAAGAAATTTTAATCTAGTTGGGACCTCAAAGTGAAAGTATCATTTCCTCTACAGAGAAATTCTTGTGAGAAAGTTTCAAGCATAGCTAATTATTTCTAAGTGGGAAGAAAAAATTTTAAATTAGGAAACTTATTAACTATTGAGGGATCTTTTTGTTTTATAAAACCAATTATAGAAATGAATCAGTTTGTTGTAGCATGTGTAGTCAAAGTCATCAGATGGAAGGAAAGATCTATTATCATAAGGTTTCAAGAAAAAGGATATAAAAAATTTCTAAGACATTTGAGATGCATTTAAAAAATCAATTGCGCACACGCTCTAAATAAAAACATGTTGTCACCTTCTTTCTTTCCCTATTTGTTACTTATCCAATGCATTTCAAAATTACTTCGAAATATTAAGGTATTAAGTTACAAATAATCAATTATCTGACTTGGGTTTATACCATACATTATGTTATACTAAATTCACATAGAGATGTAATAATAAGCACCGAGGGCTTACTTAAATTTGATTTAAAAAAATCGAGAATATTCTATTAATTAATTCTTCTGGATATTAAGCTGTTCCTTATCTGCAATAGCCAGTTACTACTTAGTTCTACTGATTTTTCCAAAAATTTTTCATAGCATTTAACCTCCCATAAACATATACACACATACACACACACAGAAAAAAAATCTTTGTCAAAACTTACTTTTCAGCTTTATCTATGGTATCATATAACTTTTCAATCAAGCCATTTGGCTTCCTTTCCTGGTCTCTGAATTTCTTAAGTGGCAGAGTGTTTTAATTTGAACTTAGTATTGCTTTTATTTTGAAACTGGCTTGGTATTCTCAGTACTCACTGACACACTTCAGAAATTCAGCTCTCATATATATCTTTTAACCATCAGAATATTGAGAAGACTATTAAACTTGGATTAGGTTAAGCAGCAAATACGTTGAGACTTCAGCAACAAGGGCTGGAGGTACAGGGGGGAGGTCTGGACCAGGCTGGTGGCAGGATGACCGATTCGTCCTGCTTTGGCTGGGATTGTCCCAGTGTGGCACTGAAATTTCCATGTCCCAGTAGTGCCCTGAATCCTAGGCAAACCAGGACAGCTGGTCACCTCATGAGTGACAGGCCGAAGGAAACTGAACTAAAAAGAGCCTGATCTCTCAGGGAAGTCCAGTGAGCTACTTCCAAAGAAATGGTGGATATAGATGTGGCTCTGAGAATGGTCAGGGCCAATGGAATCCAATTCAGTTAGTGAGGCAGGAGGGGAAATGCCTACAGACAGCAGGAATTGGAGTCCAATGATCTGGACTAGGGCTAATGTGGCCTCACGGGCATTTATGGGGTACAGCCTAAGCTGTACAGCCTAAGCTCCATTAATTTTGTAATACTGATGGTAGTAAAGTGCTCTGTGACCTGCTGTGAATACATTTGCTGGAGGAGATCTTCCAGTTAGCTACATCTGTGAAATACGATGCAAGATAGACATGGGTGAAATTAAGACTCAGATGGGCTCAGGGTTACATAGCTAGGAAGAGGCACAGTTAATTTTAAACCTAAATCTTTCTTCCCCCAGGTCTCTTACTCGGGCATTTAAATAAAGGTTATAATATAAATTTTACTCATAGAAATCCATTCTCTTACAGTAGTTGTGTCCATGCTATTTCTCATTTCCCAGATTGTTATATTCCATGATGGTAAAGACTATTCCTTACTTATCTTTGTATATTTTCATTATCAAAATGCTAGAAGAGTAATAAATTTTTCCCTTTTTTATTTAAATATATTGGGGTGACACTGGTTTAACAAAATTGTATGGGTTTCAAGTGTACAATTCAATAATACATGCATGTTCACCATCCAAAGGCAAATCTCCTTCCATCACCACATATTTGACTCCCTTTACCCTAATCTACCTCTCCTCCCCCGTTTCTCTCTGGTAACTGTTGTCTGTGTCTGTGAGTTTTTGTTGGTTTATTTTTCCCATTTGTTTGTTGTTTTCAGTTTTATATTCTGCATATAAGTGAAATCATATTGTTCTCAATTTTTTTCTGACTTATTTCACTTACCATGATAATCTCAAGGTCCATCCATGTTGTTGCAAATGGTAGTATTTCATCTCTTTCTTGCATATATGTACCACATCTCTTTTATCCAATCATCTACCTAAGGACACTTTGGTTGTCCTTGGCCACCATGAATAATGCTGCAATGAACATTGGGTGCATATATCTTTACAAATAAATATTTCCAAATTTGAGGGGTAGATACCCAGAAGAGGGATTACTGGATCATATGACAATTTTATTCTTAATTTTTTGAAGAAACTCCATACTGTTTTCCATAGTGGCTGTACTAATTTACATTCCCCACCAGCAGTGTATGAGGGTTCCGTTTTCCCCACAACCTCTCCAACACATACTACTTGTCTTGTTAATAATAGCCATTCTAACAGATGTGAGGTGGTATCTCATTGAGGTTTCAATTTGCATTTCCCTAATTGCTAGTGAAGTGTAGCATCTTTTCATATGTGTTGGCCATTTGTAAGTCTTCTTGGGAGAAGTGTCTGTTCAGATCCTCTGCCCATTTTTTAATTAGATTTGTTGTTGTTGTTGAGTTATATGAGTTCTTTATATATTTTGTACATTAGCCCCTTATCAGAAGCGTTGTTTGCAAATATCTTTTCCCATACAGTTGGTTGCCTCTTTGTTTTGATAATGGTTTCTTTTGCTGTGCAGAAGCTTTTTAGTTTGATATAGTCCCATTCATTTATTTTTGCTTTTACTGCCTTTGCCTTTAAGGTCAAATTCATAAAATCTTCTCTAAGACCAAGGTCCATGAGTTTAGTAACTATATTTTCTTTTATGCAATTTATTGTTTTGGTTCTTATATTTAAGTCTTTGATCCATTTTGAGTTAGTTTTTGGTGTATGCTGACAGATAGCAGTCTAGTTTCATTCTTTTGCATGTGGCTTTCCAATTTTCCCAGCATCATTTATTGAAGAGGCTTTATTATCTCCATTGTATGCTTTCAGTTCCTTTGTCAAAAAATTATTGGCCCATATATATGTAGGTTTATTTCTGGGTTCTTGATTCTGTTCTACTTGTCTGTGTCTGTTTTTCTGCCAGTACCATGCTGTTTGATTATTGTCACTTTGTGGTCAGGGAGTATGATATACCTCCTGCCTTGTTCTTTTTTTCTCAGGATTGCTTTGGCTATTTGAGGTCTTTTGAGATTCCATACAAATCTGATAATTTTTTTGTTCTATTTCTCTAAAAACTGTGATTGGGATTTTGATGGGAATTGCACTATATCTGTATATTGCTTTGGGTAATATGGCCATTTTGACTGTTGATTCTTCCAATCTATGGGCATAGAATACCTTTCCATTTCTTTGGGTCTTCTTCAATTTCTTTTGAAAATGTCTTGTAGTTTTCAGTGCATAGGTCCTTCACATGATACATTTATTCCTAGGTATTTTATTCTTTTTGTTGCAATTGCAAAAGGAATTGATATTTTTCATTTCTTTTAATGAAATTTCACTGCTAGTACATAGGAAACTAATGAACTTTTGTACATCTTACAACGTTGCTGTATTTGTTTATTGTTTCTAATTGTTTTTTGGTGGAGTCTGGGGTTTTCCATATAGAAAAGCAAGTCATCTGTAAAAAAAATGACAATTTCACTTCTTCATTCCCAATTTGGACACCTTTCATTTCTTTCTTTTGCCTGATTGCTCTAGCTCAGACTTCCAATACTATACTGAATAAGAGTGGTGAAAGCAGGTATCCTTGTCTTGTTCCTGATCTTAGAGAAAAAGCTTTCAGTTTTTCCTGATCTTAGAGAAAAAGCTTTCAGTTTTTCACCATTAAGTAAGATGTTAGGTTGAGGGTTTGTGATATATGACCTTTATTATGTTGAGGTGCTTTCTTTCTATACCCATTTTATTAAGTGTTTTAATCATAAACAGATACCATATCTTGTCAAATGCTTTTTCTGCATCTATTGATATGATCATATGATATCCTTTATTTTGTTTATGTGGTATATTGCATTGATCAATTTGCATATGTCGAACCATCTTTGTGTCCCTGACATGAATCCCTCTTGATCGTTATGTATAATCTTTTTAATGTATTATTGTATTCGATTTACTAGTATTTTGTTTAGGATTTTTGCATTTGTATTCATTAGAGATATTGGTCTGTAGTCTTATTTTTTTGTGTTATCCTTGCCAGGTTTTGATATTAGGGTAATATGTTGGCCTCATAAAATGAGTTAGGAAGTATTCCCCTTCTTCAATTTTTTGGAAAAGTTTGAGAAGCAGAGATATTAACTTATCTTTGAATGTTTGATATAATTCACTAGTGGAGCCATCTGGTCCTAAACTTTTACTTTTGGGAGGTTTTTCATAATTGCTTCAGTTTCCTTATTGCTGATCTTAATGATTCAGTTTAGGAAGGTTATATATTTCTAAAAAACTTGTCCAGTTTTTCTAGGTTATTGAATTTGGTGGCATATAGTTTTTCATAGTATTCTTGCATGATCCTTTGAATTTCTGTGGTATCTGTTGTAACTTCTCTTTCATTTCTGATTTTATTTGTGTATTTGCTTTTTTCCCTTTAGTACATCTAGCCAGTGATTTGTCAATTTTTTTGGATCTTTTTAAAGAATCAGCTCTTGCATCAATTTTTTCTGTTATCTTTTTGTTCTCAATTTCATTTAATTCTGCTCTAATTTTTATTATTTCCTTCCTCCTGCTTACTTTGGATTTCATATGTTCTTCTTTTTCTAGTTCTTTAAGATGTAATGTTAAGTTGTTTATTTAGGATTTTTCCTGTTCCTTGAGATAAGCTTGTAATGATATAAACTTTCCTCTTATTACTGCTTTTGCTATATCCCAAAAGTTTTGATATGTTGTATTTGTATTCTCATTTGTTTTTATGTATCTTTTGATCTCTCCTTTTATTTGTTTTTTGACCCAGTCACTCTTCGGTAGCATGTTGTTTAATCATATATTTGTGGTTTTTCCCACTTTCTTTTTTACAGTTGATCTCCAATTTCAAAGCAGTGTAGTTGGAGAATACATTTGGTATGATTTCAATCTTCTGAAATCTGTTGAGGCTAGTTTTGTGTCCCAACATATGGTCTATCCTTGAGAATGTTCCATGTGTACTACAGAAGAATATATAACCTGGTGTTTGGGGATGAAAGGGTCTGCAAATGTCAATTACGTCCAACTGGTCTAATGTGTCATTTAAGGCTGATATTTCCTTACTGATTTCTGTTAGGCTGATTTATCCATAGTTGTTAATGGGGTATTTAGGTCCTATAGTAAAATTGTGTTTTTATCAGTTTTTTCCCGTTACTTCTGTTAGTAGTTGCTTTATATATTTTGGTGCTGATGGGGAGCATACATATTGATAAGTTTTATAGCTCCTTGACGATAGTCCCCTATATCATATGAAGTGTCCATCTTTGTCTCTCATTACCTTTTGTATCCTGAAGAGCAGCTACACCACCTTTCTCTGGATGCCATTTGCTTGGAGTATCATTTTCCACCCCCTTGCTTTGAGTCTATATTTCTTCTTATAGCTGAGGTATGTCTCATGTAGGCAGCATATGATTGGGTTTTGTTTTTTGATCCAATCTGCTACTCTGTGCCTTTTAATTGGTGAATTCAGTCCATTTACACTAAGGGTGATTATTGATATATGAGGATTTCCTATAGCCATTTTATCTTTTGTTTTCTGGTAGTTCGGTTGCAATTTCTTGCTTTTGTCTATCTCTTAATCATCTTACTCATAGTTTTGTACCTTTTTATCTTTTTGCTTCAGTATTTCTTATAATGCAGGCCTTGTTGTGGAAATTCCCTTGGCTTCTATATATCTGAAAGGATCTTTATTTCTCCTTCATATCTAAAGGATAACTTTGCTGGATATATTATGCTTGACTGGTAATTCTGCTCCTTCAATAGTCTGAATATTTGATTCCACTCCCTTCTTGCTTATAGGATTTCCGCTTAAAATACAATAATAATCTAATGGGATTTCCCTTATACTTTACTGTCTTCTTTTATCTGGCTACCTTTCTTTGTTATTAATTTTTGACAGTTTTAATATAATGTGCCTTAGAGAAGGCCTTTTTGGATTGAGATAATTAGGTGCTCTGTTTGCTTCTTAAATTTGAGGGTCCAGTTCATTCCATGGATTTGGGAAATTCTCATTGACTATTTCTTTGAACAGTCTCCCCATTCCCTTCTCTGTCTTCTCCTGGTGCATCCATTATTCTTATACTGTTATTTCTGATGGAATCTAATAGTTCTTGTAGAGATCTTTCATTTTTTTTTTCCACTCTCAAGTTTCTCTCTTCTTCTATCTGTATCATTTCCAGATTTCTGTTTTCGATCTAACTAATTCTTTTCTCCACCTGGTCAGCTCTGTTTCCTAAGCTCGTTATTTCACTCTTCTTCTTTTTGTTGCGGTCTTCAGCTCCAGAATTCCTATTTGGTTGTTTTTTAAAGTTTCAATCTCTTTGGCAAAGCATTCCTTTTGCTCATTGATTTTATTTCAGAGTTCATTAAACTGCCTGAGTTTTCTTGCATCTCGCTGAGTTCTTTCAGAATGGCAATCTTGAATTCTCTTTCATTCAAAGCATATATTTCCATGTCTTTAAGTTTATTTTCTGGAGATTTTTTATTTTCTTTCTGAGTTGCCTTGTTACCTTGGTTATTCATGGTATTTGATGGATTATTTCTCTGCCTAGGCAATTATAGGCATAAACTGTTTTTTCTGTTTGTTTTTATTAAGAGTGATACTTCTTTAGCAGGATGACAAGAAGAGGTTTTTCTTTCGTTTTCCTGTAGGTAGCACTTGAAGCGAGTATAAGTCTCTTGCACTACTCAGGCTTCTTGGATCTCTGCTAGATGGCGGAAAATGCCTTGTAGTCCCTGGGAAAGTAGGCGTCTCCTCTGTGACCAAGTTGTCTTTGTCTCAGGGCTCCACCCCATAAAAGAATGTGGTGGGTGATAGGCTTCTGAGCCCTTGAATTCCCAGCATGCTGTCTGAGGTGTCCCTGGTGCCCCAACTAGGGTCAGTCTTGATGGATGTGGGTGGGCTGGGTTGGGAGAGACTGCTGGTATATTTTGGCTTTGTTCTCCTCCCAGTAATGGCGACTGCCAGACCTCATCTGCCTTGCCTCTGTATCTCCACCCCTGATAGCAGTGTGTTTCCACTGCTCAAGAACTGTCTCTTCAGCTTTGGGGGCTGTAGATATTCTTCGTAGTCCAACACTCATTGCTACAGTTTCTTCTAAGGCCTGCTACTAGGTCTGGGAGGGTACGAAGAGGTGAGCTCTGGGAGGTGCAGGGGAAGGGGTTAGGGATGGCCAGGCACTGTGGCTTTGTTTTCCACCTGGTAGTGTCAGCTGCTGGAACAGAGCTGTCCCACTTCTGTATTCCGTATCTGCCCCAATAAGTTACTGGATTCAGCCATACTATATGCTAATCAATCAGGTAGGAATGCTCAGGGCTACAGAGAGCACACATAGCAACCTGATTTCTCCCTTGTTGCTGAGACCCACATTGAGCTACAGGCTGTGTCCACAGCACCCATCTCTGCTCTTCTCCCTTTCCTCTTCTTCTGTTTGCCCCAATTTGCTCACTTTCAAATGTTTCAGTGTGCAGATCTCTCAAAAGTGTTTGTACGCTAGGTCAGGAATCCTTTGTTGGATTATAACAGTTTAACTTGTAATTTCAAGAGGAGAGATCAAGTGGACCCTTCAGGCTGCCACGCTTCTGATGTCACTCCAAGAATAAACTTTTGATAATGTTGTTGAATTGAATAACTAAATGAGATTGGCATATTCTTACTTTGTTACTTTTGCTCTTAGTGGGTATTTTTGCTTGTCCCAGGGAATGACCTTCCTCAAAATCCATTCAACCTTTAAAGCCCAGCTTAAGTTCTAGAATCCTTACTTGAGGTTATAGAGCTCTCTCCCTTTTCTGAATTTCACCTTAACCTTTTATCTTTTCATGTATTTAAATTTCATTATTTTCAAAGGTATCTCTAGATCCTTTAGTAGTCTTTACTATTATGCTTATAGCAGATACTCACTGGTTACTTGAAATCCAGAAGGAAAAAAATCTATCAATAAATCTGTTCCCCTAATTCAAAAAGAGAATGAACATTCAAAGCAGGAAAAGAGTTCTAAACTTCCTAGCAGCAGATAAACATTACTGTAGTCTTAGTGCTGCTATTTAGTGTACAAAAGAATTTCCTTTGTCCTTTATGAGGAACTTAGCTCCACTACATCTGAAACATGAAGATTATGAGCAAGTTGATAAGGTTTTAAAAAAAGAAGAAAGCATTTCTTTATGAAGACATCCTCAGCATTTTCTAAAAGAGAAAAATATTTAAATATACTTGATATCGATGTCGTTAAAAATAAAATACTTGTAATAAAAACTAATAAGTGCACAACTAGTTTTAGGGAGTCATACTTGTAGAAAGCCCCCCACTTCCTCCCAAAAAATTTATAAAAAGGATAATCGAAAGTGTCAAGCGCTATGTACGGGGTACATGAGATAAGAGCAGAAATCTGTTCCCAGGATTTGACATTTAGTAGTTAACTTACCCTAGTTGTTGGAGTTTAGGGAAGGAGCAAGATTGCAGTAGATTGAAAAGTGAAAGAGAGTTGAGGAAGTAAAGGTCTGACTGCAGTATATTAGAAAAAACAACTGAACTATTCCAAAATATGTGTTCCCTTTCTTTAGCTTACTTAGGTCTCCCCGCCACCAAATTCTTTGGGTCTTCTCCAAGGCTAGAATCACTCCCAGACAGGCCAGCCCCACAACAGGTGCAGTCATGGCTGTTTGGAAGCCAAGCAGTATGAAAATTATCTCCATGTCACAGATGACCAAGTAGACATTACAATGGAAATTCTGGTAATACTTTTAAAAAATATAAGAGAATTCCTAGAAAAGTAAAAAAAAAAATTGGTAGAAATAAAAATATATTCATTAACAAATATTACTTTAAAAATCACTAGTAATCTATATACTTTTCTGATATCAGAAAAGATTCAAACAATCTGTTACATGTCCAGTTTTGTTAAGTGGTCATACTTAAAGTTTGGCTAATTAAAGATGAGTTCACTTAATAAAGAAGACATTTATAACAAAGGGGTGAATAGCATTATTTCATCATGATAGTTAAATAGAACTCAAGTTAGTTTTTTATCAAGATAAGCCCTTTGTCTCTATTGAAGTCAAAGAGAAATATTACTTGGAATGAAAATGCCACCAAAGTACTTGAATTTCACAATTGTTAGAAATTTGATATATAATCATTATTTATTTGATAAAATAATAATCTTACGTGTATTTCTTAACTACAATATATACACCAATTATTTGGCCCTCCCCAAGGCTAAAACTACTTGCTGAAAGGCTTCTCCCAGCATTCAAGAGAAAGGCCATTGGATCTATGAATTAAAACCAAAATTTTATAAAATATTTCTTTTTTAATGCTGGTGCTGAGGTAGAGGATTTATAGGCTAATCATAATATATATGATTTTATTGTCAATGACAGTTTTACCTAATTCAATAAATATTTCTGCAGACCCAATATATGCAAATACTTTGGTAAATGTGCTACACCTTATTCCTGTTTCCCATTTCAAAGTAAAATTCAAACGCCTAAATAAAAGTATTGAAGAAAAGGAAGAGAAATATTTTTTTAAAGACAACAGTGAAAACAAACATTATCCAGAAGCACAACCAAGGGCAAGGCAAGTGTCCCTGTAGTACAGAACAACAGGTCACCTTATCAAGTAAAAAGTGGAAGGGATAATGCAGGAAGTGCTTCTTTATCGTAGCTGAAAGTGTCTGAAGTTTTCACCATTACAGAGACTACGACTTGGCCTCTAAGGGTTGTGTATGCAATTTGTTTTTAGTGCAGTCCCGTGCACTGGAAGCAGCATCAACAGTTCTTCCTTCCATCATCACCATCACCATCATCATCATCATCACCACCACCACCACCACCACCATCATCATCGGACTCCCCTGGCTCTGAAAAGTCACTTTTAACCTCAAATTTTTATCAGTTCCTCCACATTTAATAGATGTGTTTAGATAAAAGCTTTGAGTATAATTTATTTTACCAAGGAAAATTGATCATTTTTTAACCTTTTCTACCTGGAATGAGTGAAATATTACTGAACGTGTTCATGTGCAAAATACCATGCTGAATATGGTAAAAAGAGGGAAGACTGGTTAGCAGAGTGAAAAAAATATGTATAATCCTTCTCCTTAAGATTATTGATTTTGTTCTGTTTGCTTGAATTCAACCATGCCTAAGGTACGTGTGGCATTGGAAATAAAGAGAAAAGAAGCAACTTAAGTCTTCTGGTTTGCAGGGAATCACACCTAACTTAACATCTGTTTGTTGATCTCTAAATAGAATCTTAGCTTAAAAAAAAAAATAAAGTTGAAAGACCCACAGATGGACAGGATAATATAGTGGTTTAAAGCATTGAGATCAAATGCAGTCAGAGTGAAATTCCAGACCTAAACACTCTGAATTTTAATTATAAGACAGGTATTATGTACTATATCTTATAAGGTGGTTGTGCCAATTAATTGAAAAAACCTATTTCAAAGGACATAGTATGGTTCCTAGCATATGGCAGAAGATTTTTGAAAGATAGTGATTATTATTACTAAAACATCTAGCCTAAATCTCTCTCTCATTTAATAGATGAAAACACTGAGACTTGGAAAGAATGCACAGGCTAGTGAGCAGATAAATTATGTCTGAAACCAGTGATCAGATAAATTAGGACTAAAACCCAGAATGATTTAACTGGAAGAATCAGTTAATAGGTTTCACTCTGGAACTAAGTGTTTCCAGAAAAAAATGGTTTTTGTGTATTTTACAATAGTCAAGCATTCAAAAATTTTAATCAGTTGAAAAATAATGCAGTATGTATAGTGGAATACTAGTGAATAAAGTACTGAGATACATTTAGTTCTAGGAATGTTTTCATTGTAAATTATGTGTGTGCTGAGTGTTTTCTTTAGTAAACTCTTGTACAGTGAAATACACAGACCTTAAGTGTAAAACTAGATAGGTTTTAACAAATGTATACACCCATGTAACCAACAACCAATTAAGGTATCACCCCAGAAAATTCCTTAGAGCATCTTTCCAGTCAAGCCCCAGCCCTCATAGGCAATCACATAATAGACACCATAGATTTGTTTTGCCCATTTAAAAATGCCACATACATGGAATCAAGCAGGATGTATTCCTTTGTGTCAGGTTTACGTTTCAATGTTTCTAGGCTTCAATATGTTTGATATTTACCCATCTTGCTATGTGTATCAGTAGTCACTTTTAAATTGTTTATAGTATAGTATTTCATTGCATGATTATATCACAATGTTGTAATCCATTCCCCTTTTGATGGGCATTTGGGTTACTTCCAGTGTGGGGCTGATAAATAAAACTTCTACAAAACTCTCGTACAAGTCATTTTGTGGGCGTGTGTATTCATCTCTTAGATAAATACTGGGAATCAAATGGGTTAGGTCATAGGGTAGGTGCATGTTTAACTACCAAATAAGTCTCCAAAGTCATTTTCCATTTTATGCTATATTACCAATGTAAGAGAATTTGGGTGCTCCACATCTTCACCAACATTTGGTGGTGTTTATCTTCTTAATTTTGGCCATGGGCATAAAGTAGTATGTCATCATTAAAGTTAATTTGCATTTTTATAATGGCTAATGATGCTGAGTACCTTTTCCTGTGCTTACAAGCCATTGATAAATTTTCTCTAAAATGTTATTCAAACCACTTTTAAAAAGTGAATTGTTTTTGAGTAATACTGTAAAATAACATATATACATTCATATATATAAGAAATATGTGTGTATATATAGGCTGCTGCCCCCAGTTCCTAAACACAGAGCTTCTAAAACCCTTGTAAAGGATGCTAGGAGAACCTTTTGTTCTGATATTTAGTCTTTGACCTGGATTCCTGACACAGAGCTCCTAAGACCTTTGTGATTTCCTGAGTAATAGGAGCATCTGACACTGAGCTCCCAAATCCCATGCAATCTCCTCACAGGAACATCTTCTATTCTAATGAGGTGACTCCTGCTGGGCTCCTGGATATGGGCTGGCTACCAGAAAGACCATGATTAGAAGCTTGGACCTTTCAGTCCTGTCCCCAAATCTCTGGAGAGAAGAAAGGGCTGAAAATGGACTTAATAATCCATCATGCCTACATGTTGACGCCTGCACAGAAATCCCAATAGTTCAGGGTTTGGGGAGCTTCCAGGTTGGTGAACCAATCTATATGCTGAGAAAATGGTGCACCCCAACTCTACAGGGACAAAAGTTCATGTGCTTGGGACCCTTCCAGACCTCCCCCTACATATTTCTTCATCCAGCCATGCATGTGTATCTTTATTATATCCTTCGTTACACGATAAACCAGTAAATATAAATGTTTTCCTGAGTTCTGTGAGCTGTTCTAGCAAATAATTGAAACCAAGAAGGGAATCATGGGAACCTTCAATTTGTAGCCAGGTTGGACAGTAACCTGGTGTGATACTGTGATTTATAATGAGAAATATATATATATTTGGTCTTCATCCACTGTTCCTGGCACATAGATCCTAAAACCTTGTGATTTCCCATATAAGATCCATAGGGGCACTATGTGGTCTTTTGTCATCAATTTCTGAAATAGCTCCAGCACCCTATATAAAAGGAGTGTCTTGTTATATATAGCAAGCTCCTTTCAACCACACCTAAGTCTGTGTTAATGAGGTAACTTTTGGAAATCCTCAAGGGTGGGGGCTGCTGGCCTGGAGAAACAACCATGATTATTAGAGAGTTAGAATTTTCAGTCCCATCCTTAACTCCAGAGAGGGGAAGGAGGCTGGAGGCGGAATCAATCGTAATGGTCAATGATTTAATTAACGATGCCTATGTAATGGAGCCTCCACACAAACTCAAAAAGAGGGGCTCCGGAGAACACTCAGAAGATAAACACTTAAGAGATGGTGGGAGAGTTGCAAGCCCAGGGACCATGAACACTATGCACCCCCTTCCTGCATGCCTTGCACTATACACTGCTTCCACCTGGTTGTCCCAGCTTTTTATAATAAACCAGTGATTTAGTAAGTGCAATGTTTCTCTGAGTTCTATGAGCTACTCTAGAAAATTAATCAAAACCAAACAGGGGCTGGTGGGAATCTCTGATCTACAGCCAGTTAGAAGCACAGGTGACAACCTGGACTTGTAACTGACATCTGCAGTGGAGGCAGCCTTGTGGGACTGAACCTTAAACCTGTGGGATCTGATACTATATTCAGGTAGACAGTGTCAGAATTGAGTTAAATTATAGGACGTCCCATCAGTTTTTACTGAGAATTGAAGAATTGTTTGGTGTTGCAAACAAAAAACAAAAACAAAAAAACAAAAAAAAAAAACATACATCATACCTGGGAACCTACTACTTGTGACTGCTGTCTGAATTGGGGGGGGAGGGGCAGTCTTGTGGGACTGAGCCCTAAACCTGCGGAGTCTATGATAACCCCAGTGTCTGAACTCAACTGTAGGACATTCAGTTGATGTGGGAGAACTGGTTGGTGTGGGAAAATTGGTTAGTGTGGGAAAACCCCACACATCTGGCATCAGAAGTACTGTGGTAGGAATGTGAGAGTGAAAGAGAACGGGGAATTTTCCCCATAAGTTAAGATTTAATTGTTTATTCAGATACTAGTCCTTTGTCAGATATTTGTGCTTTTGAGTATTTTCTTAATCTATGACTTGACTTTTAATGAGTTTTTAATTTCGGTGAAATTTCAATTTGTCAGTTGTTTTTTAGGGTTAGGGCTTTTTGTGCCTTTTATAAATTATTTTCTTGATTTGTTCTTTAGCTTTAAAAAATTAGCAATTAATGACTAAGAATATATTTCAATTTTAAGGATATTAAAGTTCAGTAAAATGTTATCTTACAGTTCGCACTGTTTCATTGTTTTAATATTTAAAAAATAGTGGTCACATAGAATAGCAGAATTGAAATAATTGAAGAGTGTCAATATTGGTAAAATGGATTTAGTATTTTTTGGCTACTTAAGATGCCTGTAAATGTAGGCAGAAACCTTAAGATTTAATTACTGTTTATAAATAAAATCTAGACCTATTATAAATGGCAAGTAGAATCTTAAATCAGTAAAAAAAAAAAAAAGAAGAAATAACATTTCTAAGAAATAAAGATGTGTCTATTCAATCTAATTTGTATGATGTAGAACCCAACAGGATTTCTCAGGTCATCAGATTTACAAGAGGGATCATTCAAGTTTTATTCCTTTTATATGATCTTAATTGTCCATCCTAGCATGATTTCTGAAACGTATTCTCTAAGTCAGTGTAACCTAATTCAGAAGTTTTTCCTAATTCCTATGCCTAACAAACTTCACCAAATGGAAACTGATGCGTCCATTCAGTATTTTAAGTACCATACAGACTTAATCTGCACATGAATTCCAAATTCCTTTCTTCTTCTTTTTTTTTTTTTTTTTTTTTTTTTTTTTGGTGAGAACATTTAGGTTTACTCTTAGCAAATTTCAGTTATCCAAACAATATTAACTAGTCACCATGTTGCACAGTAGACCCTCAGGCTTTATTCATCTTACAGCCAAGTTTGTAACATCCTTTTACAATCTCTCCCTATTATTTCCCCACCCCCACCAGCTCCTATCCATCATTTTTTACTGTTTCTATGAGTTTGACCTTTTTTTTTTTTTTTAATATTCCACACATAAATAGTACCAGTTAGTATTTGTCTTTCTCGGTCTGGCTTATTTCACTTAGCATAAATGCCTTCAAGGTCCGCACATGTTGTGAATGGCAGGATTTCCTTCTGTCTCATGGCTGACATTCCACTGCACATATACACACTGCATCTTTATCCATTTGTCTCGATGGACACTTAGGTCGTTTCCATATCTTGGCTGTTATGATGTTGCGATGACCACAGGAGTGCAAATATTTCTTCAATATCCCATTTTCATTACCTTTAAGTCATGGACCTCTCTTGATATGATTAAAAACACATACAAATTCTGAACCATCAACATAATTTACATTTTGCACATGTTTCAGTTTTGTTCGCTAGGCTTGTTTTTTAATTTAGATGGTCTACGGCTGTTGGATAATGCGGCTGGCCTTTGTTTCTGGTTCCTGTGAGGTAGTCTCTAAATTCCTGGAATTTCCCCAGTGATGGGAGTGTCTGTTATTCATAGTAGGCGCCTAGAGTTTCCATTAATGAGATGACTCTGGGTGGGGGCTGGACACACCAGTAAGACAGATCATGTGCTTAGAAGGTTGGAATTTTTGGCACAATCTCTGGAGAGGGGAGGGGAGATTGAGTTCAACTTCTGGGCCAATGATTCAGTTAATCATGTGTATATATAAAACCCCAATAAAAACTGGACACTGAAGCTCAGATGAGCCCTACACATTGTCACACATCAGTGTGTGTAGGAGAGCATGTTCTAATCCCATGGGGAGAGGACACAGAAACTTCACATGGGGCCCTCCCAGAAATCACCGCACGTCTCTCTTCTTTTGGCTGGTTCTTATTGTATCTTTTTTGCTATAATAAAACTATAATCTAAGTATAGTGTTTTTTTTTTTTAATTTTTTGAGTTGTTCTAGTGAATATTCAAACCTGAGGGAGTCATGAGAACCTCCGTAACTTGTAACCAGCTGGTCAGAAGTGAGGGTAGCCCTGGAAATTCCCAAGCTTGCAGCTGGTGGCTGAAATGAGGAATCTTGTGGAGGACTGTGTCCTTAACCTGTGAAGTTTGGCTTAACTCTAGGTAGTGTCAGGGCTGCATTGAAAAGACTTCACCTTTATTTACTGCCACTCGTATGCCTGAGCTTTCTCTTATCTCTAAGTTCTTTGGTTCACATAGTTGTGACCATTTTTACAGTAAATCTATTCTGCATTTTATAATTTTTGTAAAAAGCATTATAATTGTAGATAGATAGTAGTGTTTTTTTTTGGTAAAGTAAATCAGATATCAGACATATTTTTATCCAACAAACTTTTATTAAGTATATTCTACAGGTACATTCTAGTTGGCAAAACACAAAGGTTAAATATATCATTCCTGCTGCCAGGAAGCTTATAGTCTAGGAAAGACTCAGGCAAACCATTACAATAAAATTAATCAGTGGTATAAAAGAAATACAAAATAGAAAGTATGTCATGGCCAGATGAATGGATAAGGAAAAGAAAGAGCCCTGGGAAGAAGTGACATCAGGATTGACGTATGAGAGCTGGGCAGGGAACAGCCAGGTGGAAGGAGTAAGATGGGGAAAAGAGGGTAGCATGGAAGATGGAGAGCAGAGTGCTCCCAGGGCCCTGCAACAAAGATGACTTACACGCAGAGGTAAGAGTTGAGGTTAGGGAGAAACGCTGGGGCCAGAACATAAAATGCCTTATACACATTTTGCTAAAAAGTTTAGACTTTATCTTGAATGTAGTGGGACACAATGAAGGATTTCTGAGACATGTTTCAGAAAAAAAATTTTTAGAACACTGTTATAAATAGATTACATATACTGAATGATATTGGAATCATTAGGGAATGATGAGGTAATTCTGGAGGAACAGTTAAGGCCTTGGAATTAGGACAGAATTAGAATCAAGAGATTTAAAAAGGTAAAACTGAACTGGATTCCATTGAATTTGAGGGGTAAGCACTAGGGAGGACTGAGGGTTTGGTCTGGATGGTGCTTCTCTTCACTAAAGGGGATTCAAGAAGGAAAGCATGGTGGGAAGAAGAGAATTTAGTTTTATACATTTTGAGATGCTGTGGAACAACTAAATACAGTAGACATGTGGTTGAATATATTGGATGACAGCTCAGGGAAGACACAAAGTGAAAATACAGATATAAAAGTTGTAACTAAGTGATTTTGGGGCCATGACTGTAAGATCAAGTAGGAGCTGTATTTTAAAAATAGCTAGATGGGGGACAGAATTAGAAGGTTGTTCTGATTATTTTAAAGATAGACACATTCTAATATACTGAAGGGAAAAAGTCAGCAGGGAGAGCATAGGTGAAATTACAGAAGAGGATAACAGATAAAGCAAGGTCTCTGTGAATGCAGGAAAAGTGATTCAGAGATTCAGAGGAGGGGTACAGGAATGCATTTCATCAAATGAGATATTCTCAGTAGAAAAAAAAATGTTAGGGCACTACGAAGACAACACTGCAGTTAAAACTCAAAGATGACTACTCATAGGGACAGGGAATTCACTGGCAACGGAAATCCCACTCTTAGCAGAAAGCTACTAATTTTTGAAAATGATGCAAAACAAGTAACAATTTATGTACATTCCCTACAATGGAATATCATGCAAAATATCAGGCCCAGAGGATTATTTCTATGCAATGCTTCCTTTTCCTGAGGAAGCCAGGAATGAACTATTAAAATGAATATGTACATGGAGATTGTGTTTCTGCTGAGAGCACAGAAGGCACGACCACACCGCAGAGATGTATTCACAACACTGTAAGCTAGTAATCAATATTCATTTTTCTACGAAAACTGTTTCATTAAAATAGCACATAAAACCTGAGTGAATCCATCCTATAACCAAAATTTTCCAGAACTTGGGCAGTTTTCACAAAGCCACTCTGAAATGATGATGAATAGGTGGCTAGAATCTTCACAGGGTGAGTAACTCACTCCTGCGCATCAGCCCCACTGGGCATCCGATTCAAATGTATGCCTGTTCAAGTTACAAATTACTTTATGTGATGGACCACCAAGGTTGCATGCAAATTAGGGAATAGAATCCAGAATACTAAGTGTCTATTTATTTCATTCATTTAACAAACTAATATTTTAACTGCATTCCAGGTATTGTTCTGGCTGCAAAAATGAAGAGAACATTGCCTCTCCCTTCCAGGAGTACAAACTCAATTGGTAGACCTTACAAACAATTACTGTAAGAGGACATGTGCTACGAGATGCAGAAATAAGAATATAGAAAAGGCATTGCTTTATGTCTGAAAGTTTAAGAAAGGTTATCTGTAGCAAAGAATATATAAACTGACTCTTGAAAATGAATAGGAGTCTGCCTGGAGCACGGCTGTGGGGGTTCTCTAGAGAATGGGAACAGTATTTGCAAAACAGTGATGGCAAGAAAAAGGACTTCTGGAGAATGGGTTTGACATGGCTGAAGTAAAGGGTATAAAACAGAAGAATGAAAAAAAATTCAGAAAACAGGCAAAATCTAAATAAGAAAGCTCTATATACTATTCTAAGGAATTTGGACTTTTATATTTAGATATTGTAGAAGTAAAAATTTTTAAGATTACAATGAAAAATTCTTTTTAGAGAAAATACTACTGGAGTGTAAAAGATGAGAAGGGAAATCAACACTTGAGATAGGGAGACCAGGTAGGAGGCTACTCCAGTGTAGGTGAGACATGACAAGCTGGAACTGAAGCTTGAGCTGTGGTCATGGAGAGTCCTGGAAAGATCCAAGTTATTTAGAAGACAGACTGACAAGACATGGAGAGCAGTTAGGGGGTCAGAGCGATCAGGGTCACTTCAGAATCTCTGGTTTGAGTAACTAGATGCATTTTTGTGGAACTAACTAAAGTGGAGATCATAGGCGGGGGAGCAAGTGTAATTTTAATGCCCCTACATTCTGGTTTATGAACTCACTTGATCATTTTTGAATGGGGCCGGCCAATATAACTAGAACCTTTTCATGTTATTATTAGTAAAACTGAGGTTATTCAACAATATCAGAAAAGAATGAGACCTTAAATATCAAAAAGTAAAAGACAGATTATAATAAAGGAACGAGCCTAGGAGGACTGAGAGCTGGTCAAACATATCCACACATAACATTGAACTTTTCCACAGGGTAAGAAACTGGCAACTGGACTGTAGCTTAATCAGTGCTTTTAATGCATAGAAAGAATATGTCACTCTGAAAAGGTTGGCACAGAAAACAGGGTCCAGAAAAAGAACTTATAGCTATGGAGCTCATAGGAATTCCACTAATTAGTATGCTATGTGGAAGAGCAGTATTTCCTTATGTCTTCCCAGATTCTGGGTAATTATATTCACTTATATTTTCGATTTCATGCTCACCAAGTAACCTTTAAATTGGCAGCTGAAAGAAAGGATGACGTATTTAAGAATACACATACATTCCTCACCTCTCTCCAAACACCAGTAAAGTTGACAAAATGGCAACTGGGTTTTGTATCTCAGAAACAGGTAAATGTATTTAGAATTAGTTCATTGCTAAGAAACCGGTATTCTGGGTAATGTATAAAATCCAGTTAACATGTTTGTAAGGCTTAAGTCCATCTGCAAGGTCCCCAGACAACACCCCATCAATACAGCTGCCCCCAACCATGACATAAATAAACCTTGGTTATCTGGTGACCAGTCAAGCATCCAGAAAGAGCTTCCATATGTGACCTAGATATTATAAAAAGAACAGAATTAGACCAAGCTATTAGAGCAGTACTGAGTATAATGAATCTTCCCCACCCCACTCCCCATTGTCCTGCTGTACTACTTGTACCTCTGTTATGCAGCAATGCATATTATCAAATCACTCATACAGAGCACAGTTATTTAGCCCGTTTTTCCCACCTGGATATAATCTCTAAAGGGTATAGATAGTAACTTATGTTCCCTTTATACCTGAGAGTACAGAACACATAGCCTTATGCATGACAGACACTTATGTTTTGTATTGAACCAGGAACAATTAAAGCAAATTAGGTATTATAGGGCTTCAAATTAGGTGTGGAAGGAATTGAACTAAATCTCTGTCTGTGATGAACACTCATGAATGTGTAAGAATCTGTCTAAAATGTGATCCTCCAAGAATAAGGAAGTCTAGTACTCAGGAAGCTTTGGGAAGAGGGGTGTAAAAGTAACCCCAGTGATTTGCAGAAATGAGTAATTATCTCAGCTCTCTCTGTGCCTATTTATTCCTGTGTCTAACTGGTCACGAGAGAGAAGAAAAATCCCCCAACTCATTCCAGTTTTGTTGAAATTTCACCCTAAAATGGAATTTATGTTTATAATAACCAAATATAATGATAGCCCTAGAAAGACTAAGTAAGAGCTGTTCTAAGATCCATTTCTTTGTGGTTTTAAACATTAAACTGAATGCCAATTACTTAGATCTCAATTTATTTTTATTTTCCTGACATCTGACACAATGTCTAAAAGTAAGAAATGCCACTGAAAATATTCTAGACTGATTATCACCTCATGCATAAACTACTACAACACTTTACCAAGTCACTTTCCTGATTCCAGCCTCTCCCCTCTTAGTTCCATGAAACATATCCTCACCCAACTGCTCTAGTTAAGCAGCACTTTCAACAGGACAGTCTACAAATATTCGTTTAAGCATCTATTATGGGCAAAGCACTGATATAGGTGTACAGAGAACATAGAGACAAATAAACATTGCCCTCTGCCTTAAAATCTACAGTCTAACGAGAAATAACATGCAATAGTAATAAGATCCTAAAGGGAATCGAAAGAGGGAAAAATTACGGCTTAGGTGAAGCAGGAAGACACCAGAGATGAGGGACTTCTAAACAAGAATTTAAAGGACAAGATTCCCATGGGATAAAGCAGGGAAGGAGTTTTCCAGGTAAAGACAACGACGCTGAGCCGTGGGTGACCATGAAAGTTGAGACAAATTAAGCAGAAGCAAGACACAAAGCAGGTATCAAATCATTACAGAAGAGTAACAGACACAGGGCCAAGGACCTTAGCACATGCTGCCCGAGGAAGACTGCTCTTTAAAGTGCTACTCCAGCACGTAATGGTACGGCATGAATCCTTAGTCCAAAACAAAAACAAAAAAAATCAAGTAACACAGATCCAGAGTATCTATCCAAGCAGGAACACAGCAGGTGAACAATAGTTTAAGAAACAGACAACTTGTCACCGGGCCACCACGTACAGCTGAGCAGGTTGTATGTAGTCTATGGAAATGGCAGGCACTTACTGAAGCTGTGCGGTGCCCAGTGTGTTCAGAAGTACTCAGTGACCCTGACAATTTCAGACCAGTTAGTACCTTCCTAGCTTTTTGGAGGTCTTGCTTTGCAAAAGGGGACTCATTTATGGTGAGCTAGGGCCAAGTACAAGGGCAAGAAATTAACTCTCTCAGAAGACTGAAATCAGCTGTAGAGCTCAATCTCTTGTAATAAAAGGGCAGAGACACATGTAGTGATGAATTAGGTACAAGGCAAGGAACTCTATGCTGGAGAAACACAGGGAGGCTAGACAGTAGCACGTATAACAAGAAATATATATATATGTTGAGTGATGCCAGTATCTGATTAGTATGATTTTTGAGTGTTAAGTTCTAATTTCCATGTAAGAATTCTTACTGCTTCTTTAAAAAAAGGATTGGCCCCAGAATCTCAGACTACCATGCCCCAAACACCTGTAACCAACTGATGAAGTTTAATTGGCCACAGGACAAAGTTATTAGAAACTAAAACATGCCATCACATCAGCAGTCAAGAAAAAATTATCTAAACCTTTATTTTTTAGTTATTAATATGTTTCTCCTTCCTCTCATTACAAATAACATTTTAGCTACATTGTAATTTTTAAAAGCTTTGAGCTTTGCCTGGAAATCCAAGTTTTTTGAGTACTAACTATTCTAACTGCAAATTTTTTTTTTTTTTTTTTTTTGAGAGTGGTGCGTCAGTGCAATTTCATTTGGACATACAGAAAATCTTTGTCAGCTAACACTAATCGTGTAATACACTGCAGGCCTTTTGTGTATACTCTATTTATACTGTAACATTTAATCCTCACAAAAACCCTACAGACAGTAATATTCATAATGGCAGCTAACATTTATCTAATGATTACTAAGTACAAGGCAATCACTGTTCAAAGCACTTTATATGTAGTATTACCTCCACATGACAGTCCTATGAGATAACCTTTATGATCTGAACTTTTACACATAATATGACTGAAGATTCAGGAACTTTCTTAAGGTTACATTGCTAATAAGAGGAGCCAGAACTCAAGGGCTATAATGACTCCAAAGCTCAGCTTCCAGATCACAGCTTTTCGCTGCTTCTGTAACTGGTCTACATGGAGTAAACCATGGGTCCCCAAACCCCTGGCTGCAGACCGATAGCGGTTTGTGGCCTATTAGGAATTGGGGCGCACTGTAGCAGGTAAGCAGTGGGCAAGTCCACGAAGCTTCATCTGTATTTGCAGCTGCTCCCCAGGACTTACATCACTGCCTCAGCTCCAACTCAGCTCATCGGGCATTAGATGTCATAGGAGCACCGATCCCTGCTGCCAAAAAGGTTAAAGACTGCTGGAGTAAACTATTAGAGTTTCATCAAGTATTATTTAATGAATGCTGAAAGAGGAGCAATAGTCAGAAGCAAATATATGACTATGAGTCTGGATCCCAATAAGCTATTACTTTAAAAAGAGTTCAATGAGTCTGACAGTGAGTCTTTAAAAAATGTTGAAAAGAAACTTTGCTACTCAAAGTTACAACAGAAAATGTTACTGCAAAACAAAAAACCCAAATAAATAAAGTAAAACGCAAGGAAATGAGGTTACACTGAATCATATCCTATGCCTGCCTAGACTTTGGAAAATGCAAACCAAATCCACTCCAAGAAAATTAAGTTTGTGGAAATCCTGCAATTTGATATAGACAAGGAGTTTACTTTGGTTTAAAAAGTTTCTAGATTTATCATGGAAAAAAAGTCACCGAGCATCACAAGTGGCCATATTGCTAAATCTGAACAACTCAAGATCTACACAGTTTATTAGTGTACACATTTAATAATCACAGCTTATATGATTTAAAAAAAATTATAGTGTTTATGCTAATTTCCAGGCATAAGGAATTATAGTATTGCTCATCTTCATATAAAAATCTGTTAAAAGAGGGAAGGTAAGGAAGGAAGAGGAAAAGAAGAAGGAAGAGAATGAGGAGGAGAGGGAAGAAACAACTTATTATTGGGGTTTGGAACCATGAAATAAAGTAAAGGCCCACAAAGTGCAAAGAGCCCAGGCTGATAATCTAGTATGATTTCCACTCTAACCAACTTCTTCCACACAAGCTTTCCAGAGCCTGCAGTGTGTCTTAGAAATCATCTAGCTGAAAGCATTCATTTTACTGATAGCAAAAAAGGTCCAAACTCACATAATTACTGGCAGCAGAGCCAGAATAAGTAGGCATCCTGACCATGGCTAGTCTATCTGGCCATAACTATACTCTTTAGGCATAGTCATTGGTGTACACATATTAAGGCCTATTTAAAGAGAGTGCCTTATTAGAAAATGAGTTTACTCACAAGTACAAAATCAACATTTAAATTACACCATAGTGGGGGATATATATCGTCTTGCCTTTTAAAAATAAATACATTTACTTAGAAGCATTTTCAGTTAATACTAACTTTAAAAACACTTTAATTCAATACCAAAAGTGATATTGTTTTATTAATTTTAGAGAATAAGGAATAAAGAAATTAAAGAATAACTCAAGAAAAAAATAAATTACACATGAGGTGATTAACACTATTAATCATTAGAGAACTGATAATTAAAACCACAGTGAAATATCTCTATATACTCACTACAATTCAAAAGACTCACAATATCAACTGTTGGCAAGGATATGAAGAAACTAGAACTCTCATGTACGGTTAGCAGAATGTAAATTCTATAAACTTCTGAAATTCCAATTCCTGGGTATATGCTCCAACAGAAATGAGTGCTATGTCCAACTAAATACATATACAACGATGTTCACAGCAGATTTATTCATATTGGCCCAAAACTAAAACAACATAAATGTCCATCAACAATACAAAAGATAAAATTGTGATATGTTCATACAATTATTCAGGAAGGAAAAAGAATGAACTACTGTGATTCAAAACAACATTGAGGAATCTCACAGAAATAAAGTTTAGCCAAAGAAGCCAGACATGAAAGAGTACACTGTATTACGATTCCATTTATAAAAATAAGCAAACTAATTTATAGTACTAGAGGTCAAATAATGGTTACCTTGGGGCAGGGGACAGAGGGGCCTTCTGGGATGCCGGAAATGTTCCATATCTTGATCTGGAAGATGGGCACATGGTTGTACACATATGAAAAAATTAATCAAATTGTACACTTACGATTTTGTGGATTCTGGTGTACGTAAGCAATAGCCCATATCCTAGGTACTCTTTTTCTCCACTTTCTGTGAGAGTCATCATGTTGTTTTTTGTAGTTCTTCAATTCTTTTTCATTGCTGTATAGTACTGTATTGTATCAATGTACTATAATTATTTTTGTTGTAGGGCATCTAAAAAAGTTAAAAATTAAGTTTTTTAGATCTCAAACGAAGATTTTCTCGGCTCAATAGTAGACTGTTTACTAAAATACTCAGAAATAAACTGCATTTGCATATTAGCCATCTTCTATTTTCAGTATTAACAAATTGCCAGGTGACACTTATTTGGTGCCAACCAAGTCTACAGTGCTAAACTCAATGACAGAGTGACAGACACAAAGTTTTTCTCAAAAAGAATACTTCGGGGTATAAAAATGTTTGTCAAGATGATCCTTTGTGTGACACTGAGTGGAGAACAGGGTTCTCAAAGCCTCACAACCAAGATCACAGGAAAGGGGCCCTATTAAAAAAAGAAAAAGAAAAAAAAAAGATGACCCTTCGTGAATCAATAAAATACTATATCTAGTGGATTGGTCTATGATAAGTACACTTATGCAATTATTTCATAGGACTTTTGTGAATGAGATAAAAATAAGACTCAATCTAGGTAGGACGCAGGAGGCTAATTCTCATTATAATCTGATGGACACTGAATAACTGTAAAATTAATTTCAAATTCTGTATATCTGTCAATGTTTACTGAGTCCTTACTAACTGCCTGGCACTATGCTAAGTGCCTTATATGTGTTCTTTTACTTATCCTCACAATAATGGTATGAGGGATAGTATTAATTCTGTTTCACAGATGAGGCAACTGAAGTCCCAAGTAAGGGCACAAATATGTTCTCCTATGTTCTCTCCCGGAAGTTTTATAGTTTTAGGTTTTCCATTTACATCTATGATGCACTTGGAACGAGAATGGATAGAATCAGTCATGAAGAGTGTATAGAATGATACGTGCAAAGAGTGGATGCAATCCAGGAAAAAAATAAAGTCAAAGCTTAAGGAAGCAGAGTTGGGCAAAAAAGACACAAGGCGTTGTTGGAGAAGCACTAGGAAAATTCTTAATAATCAACACTGTGTACTAAAATAAGCAAAACGGACTTATCTTGGATGAGGTCACTAGTGACCCTACTAAGAGGATTTACAGTAAAAACAAACCATTCCGACAACGGAACTACATCTAATAAACTACTCGACAGGAATTCCCCGCTGTCGAAGCAACTGGAGTGAGGTCTGAAATCCCTGAGCATTCTGAAAGGTCACTTCTCCAGACGCGGGAGGGTCTGGGCTTCCCGACACTGAGGATAATTGAGGTAAATCCTAGTCACGCACGCACTTTGGGACCCCTCCGGAATTAGGTCCTGGGGATAAACCCGAGGAATCACTGCCCCGCTGGGAAATCAGAATTACACTCGCGGCGGGTATGCCAAGCTGACACCTCGCCAGGGAGGCGGCTGGCTAAACTACAGCAGAACGGAAGGGCGGGATGGAACTCTGCATGCACTCAAGTGATCCCGGGGCTAGGAAGGTTAGTCCCTCCAACTCCCCACCCCCTTGTGGTCTAGGGAAGCGCGGGGCTCTGCGGCCCAACTTCGCGTCCCGCTCCTCCGGGGCGAAGAACTCTACCACTCACCCTATCCTTGGGTGGAATGCTGAAGCCACCGGCCACGTCCTTCCCCAGAAGCCACGCTGGGGGCTCTGTACGAACTCCCCGGCAGGTCTCTTTTGGTCTCACCGGGAGCAGTCCGCCGGAGCCCTCCATCCCATCACACAGAAGCTGGCTTCCCTGTTCCCTCCAATGAGTCGTAAAGTGCAGTAAAGGCGCCGACGTTTTGCGGCACCGTATGTGAAGCCTGCGGCGTGGACCCTGGCTCGGCGCGAATCCGTCTCTTCGTCTGCTGTTTCTGCGGAAAGGCGGCATTTAGCGATTTGGGGAGGACAGGGGCCCAGCTCCGATTTTCCCAGCGGCTAACTGTCGTCTCCTAGGTTTGTGTAACAAGAGAAAAATCGGGATAGGGTTACTTAGAAACACTATTCCAGTCCTTATTTAAGAGACGTGAAGTCAGTTTCTCAAACCTCACTCCTGTGACATCCTGTCCCTTCTCGTCCTGTTTTGGTTTTCATCTTCGTGATCATCACTAGATTTTAAGTATCATCGGTGTAGCTGACATTTGTTTTTCTTGTTCACTTCGTCCTGCAGTCTCCTTCCCCCTGGACTTTGAAATGCTTTACCTCATCGGCTTGGGCCTGGGAGATGCCAAGGACATCACAGTCAAGGGCCTGGAAGTTGTAAGACGCTGCAGTCGTGTGTATCTGGAAGCCTATACCTCCGTCCTGACTGTAGGGAAGGAAGTCCTGGTAGGTAGTTCAGGTTCTCCTGCCTCCTGGGAAGAAAACTATATACCACAGCTGATTTTCATTACACTGAACCGAACAGAATTTTCAGACCTGCTTATTTAAACCCTTTAAAGCACATCCCCTGCTCACTAAGGATCTGGGTAGTACAAAAATCAAAATCATACACCAACCAAGTGACTTGGAAAAAGAAAAAGTGCTTTTTCTTTACAAGTCTAATTTTGTGGCTTTTTCCAGTAAATAGGAAAGTTATTTTACACTCCTGGGGTTGGTTATAAAAATCCCTTATTTCATGAGATAGCTAAGAAATCCTTTCTGAGTTGAGTGCTAATGAGGTGCTGACACAGCCTTAATGAGTTTGTTATAATTCAGAAACCAAGCTGAAAGCTTCCCACTTTGAAGTATTTCCATAGGGAATGGTAATCGCCTTTCTGTCTGTATCTATCCAGAGAGGTCTTACCTTTAAATAGACATCTCCAAGTGAGGTTTATAACCATACACTTGTATGCATCCAGTGAGCCTGAATGTAGTAACCATAGCCTTTGTTAGTATGTCATACATTTAGCTGGCTCTCATTAATGGCTCAGTAAATTTTGGAGAAGGTGCTGAGTTCATGTTCATTGTCAAATTCCAAGTACAATATAAATTAGGATGAAAAAATTGATGGACAGGTTATAGAAGGAAGAAGAGCATTTTATTTATTTATTTGTTTGTTTATTTTTATTATGGTAACATTGGTTAACAAAATCCAGTAAGTTTCAGGTGTACAATTTAACAGTAAGGAATATGTATATGTATACACACACATATATATATATACCATATATATAATGTAATATATATATATATATATATATATATATATATGTTGCATTGTGTGTTCACCACCCACAGTTAGATTTCTTTCTGTCATCACATATTTGACCCTTTTTACCCTAACTACCTGCCCTTCCCCCCCACCCCTACCCTCTGGTAACCACTAGTTTATTGTCCATGTCCATGAGTCTCTGCTTGTTTGTCCTATTCGTTTGTTGCTTTTAGGTCTATATCCCACATATAAGTGATATCATGTGGTATTTAATTTTTTCTTTCTGGCTTACTTAGCATGATTATCTCAAGGTCCATCCACGTCGCAAATGGCAGTATTTCATCTCTTGTAGCTGAGTAATATTCCATTGTATATATGTACCGTAGCTTCTTTATCTAGTTATCTGTTGTAGGACACTTCGGTTGCTTCCATGTCCTGGCCACCGTGAATGATGCTGCTTTGAACATTAGTGTGCAAATATCTTTTCGGATATGGGTTTTCAAGTCTTTGGGGTAAATACCCAGTAGAGGAATTGCTGGATCATATGGTAGATCAATTCTTAGTTTTTTGAGGAAGCTCCATACTGTTTTCCATAGTGGCTGTACCAATTTGTAGTCCCACCAGCAGTGTATGAGGGTTCCTTTAAGAAGAGCATTCTAAAACTGTCTGGTCTATCAAGTCTTCCAAACAAAAAGATGACCTAGGGAATTTCAGGTCTTCTGCCCTCTCAGATTCACAGCCAAACAAGTAGTATTATTTATAAGTTCTCTGTTATTCAGAAAGTAATTAGAGACAGGGAATCCAGGAAAGAGTTTTAATTTTGGTATATACAACTTCAATTTCTTTAGGCAACTTCTGTGGATAAATTATGATCTTATGTGCCCTTGGTACAATGCACCTGTGTACATTGTACCAAAAAGCTGTAAGATGATCTTGGTTCTCAAATGGTTCATGATTCATCTGTGTTATACCCAGGAAAACAAATAATAATGGAAGATTTAAGTAATAATTCATGATGGCAGTGGAAGGGGGAAACTATAAAATTATATTGCTGGAAAGACTTTAGATGGTCTTAAGTCAACATTCTTGCTTCACCAACTAAATAGTAGATGCTATCTGATGTTAAGTAATTACTAGTTATTAATTACAATTGGAATACATGTGAGAGAGAAGATCGCTTCAGGCTATGAGCTATGTTTTAAAATAATGCATCTTAGTCTTTTCGTTTTGTTTCTTTTGTTTTCATTTACATCATGGTCCAGATAGAAAATGGTAATGTTTATACAGCTCTGCAGGGTAAATGGAGGAAACTGCTTAAGGCCAAAGGGAACTAACTACCAACTTTGGGGCCTTAGCTACCTACAGAAAGCAAAGATCACTAAACTGCCTGTCTTTGCCCCATTGGTAGTACGTGTGAAGTTCTGCAATCAGCCAATGTTCTGTGACTTTGGGCATTCACTGAATTTTTCTATGCTCTTATCTGTAAAAAGGATAAAAATAGTGCCTGTCTCATAGAGTGTGGTAAAGATTAAATGAACTCCTATACCACAGAAGTTCTTAGAATAATACCTGACCGCAGAATCAGCTCAATGTAAGTGTATTATTACAGATAAGATTTGATAAGGGGAAGAAAAAGAGCATTCCTTGCTGAAGAAAAAATAATTGTGAGCAAAGGCATGGAGGAGAAAAGCACAGTATTTGCTATACTTGTTCTTGGGCATCACTGAAATAACTTTCATTTTCTCCCAGTGTATTTGTTCCCGCTCTTTTCTTCCTAATCTACTTCACTTGAATACCGGGTTACTCTTTCCTTGTCCTGTCAAACTGCTGTGAATTGATATTGGAGGCACAGAAGACAGTAAAGGACTTTGCATTGAGTGAAATGAGGCCATCAGCTATGGTCTTTATTAGCTTCCCATTTGTCTGTTCTCTAAATCTCTGTTTCAGGGACTCTATCTTCCCTCCAGCCTTAGAAAATGACTTGTAAGATGAGGTTCTCTTCCTGTTCAAGATTAATTCCAACTAGATGTGTGTTTTGCAAACCTTTTCCTCCCTCTCCATCTGGAGCCTTACTCCCATCAATTTATTCTTTCTTTTTTATGTTTAGTCTGTATTAACATTCTTCTCCCCTTGGCCTGAAACCATATTCAAATATTGTCCGTTCTGAAAACTCTCTTCTTTTAAGCCCTCTTTTTCCATAATGATTATTGTTTTTCTCTTTTCTTAAAAAAGCAGCTCACTCATGTCTCAGACTCCTGCAAGCTGACTCACATTCCTCTGAAGTATTTCTGTTTATTGAACAATTATTTAGTAGCTGAGAACTCCAGAGGACAGTTTTGAATTCTTATGTTTCACATGTTTTGACATAGGTGACTACTCCTGGAAACTGGCTTTCAAGGCGTAACTTTCTCTTGATTTTATTTCTACTTTTTCTTTTTTCTCAATTCTGTGTGTAAGCTCCTTATTTCTTATGACCTCTTGATCTTTAAGAAATGTTGGAAGTTCAGAAAAAAACGTTTTCTTCATTTTTCTATAATCGTGTTCTTTTACATATGTGAATATGAATATTCGTCAACTGTGAAGTTCTGGGTTTATAAAATTAAGGTATATAAAAATTAATGATTAAGAAAAAATGTGAAAGTGAAAATAGAACATTTTCATCTATAAAAACATTGTCATTGAGAACTTCCAGAACAATTATCTAAAATTTGCAGAGGAAAGGAAGAGATCTTTTTTCACATTTGAAGACCAGATTTTAGTTAAGTATTAGGACATAATTGTCACAGGTGGAACAGTAACCTTTATCTTCAAGTACTTAATCATTTGTTCATTTATTCATTTGCATGACAAATATTATTGAGTACCAGATACTCTTCCATTATGGTAATCCTTATAATGTTTGGCTTAAGATATAATCCTCCTAACATAATCCTTATGACTTCAACAAACTTGTCGGTGTGTAAGAAATAGTATTATTTATCTGTGCATCCACTTTTACTCAATTTGAATTACATACTACTCCACGGAGAGTCAGTGATAAGATTCATGATCCTGCATAATAGCTTGTAACCACTACCACATGACCACCAGCACACCAGCTCCCTCTCCTTTCTTACACGCTGTCACTTCAGTTAAGGTCAGCTCCTGGGTTTGTTCTCTAGAGTTGAACTTCAGCAGATTAGTTCACAAAGCAGTTTGAATGGAGGCTTCCTATATATATAGAATTCTTCCCCACCCCACCCCCCCGCAACTCTGCCCTTTTTTTCCTTCCTTTTTTTTTTTAAGCAGGAACTAGGAAATACAGTTTTAAATTAGTCTTTCCTACAATTATATAAGAATTGTTTGCTGGTTATGTAAACAGCTAAATCTTAATTTTCTGTTATTTCTCATTGAAGTTACTTTTCATTTTAGCCAGGGTCCCATAGATTTCTTCATGGAAAATTGAACAAAATTCAAACTACAGTGTATGTTTATAATTACTGTTTAATTTATATATTCTGTATTGCTGTGTTTCTAAAGTAAGAATCATGCATACATATTCTCTGTTTATCCTACAATGTTCTCCCTGGTCTATTAGAACCAAATCTAGAGGTAAATTAAAAATGCAAAAAGCCTCAGATGT
The DNA here is from genome assembly GCA_028627145.1 of Eidolon dupreanum. Lineage (NCBI taxonomy): Eukaryota > Metazoa > Chordata > Mammalia > Chiroptera > Pteropodidae > Eidolon > Eidolon dupreanum. The sequence goes on along the minus strand of CM053517.1, from coordinate 27,465,730 downwards.
TAGGTCTCCCTCCTCCTGGGATATTAAGGTAAGCCCCAAAGACAGAGTTTAATTGCAGCATGATATAGAGTGCTAGCTCATTGATGTATTCAGTGATCTGTTTGGATGGTTGCCAAGATTTGCACCAGCCCCAGACAAAGGTTGTTTTGTGTGTGCACGTGTGTATGTGTGTTGAAATGGTCACCTGCTGTCTCATTTTGATATTGGATTTAAATCTATAGGAAGAATTTTATGGAAGAAAATTGATTCTTGCTGATAGAGAAGAAGTGGAACAAGAAGCAGATAATATTTTAAAGGATGCTGATATCAGTGATGTTGCATTCCTTGTAGTTGGTGATCCATTTGGGTAAGTCAAAGCAGATATTTTGAGTTTTAGTTGTATTTACTTATTTTTTTAAAACCAATAAAAATAATTGTTATATTTAAAACCTTTTACCTTCCAGATCTTGTTGAAGGACTCTGTTTACCAAAGCTCTGTCTAAAATTTCTAAAAGCTTAAACTTTTAAATGTTTAAAAGTTTAAACTTTCAGTATCTTTGGTATTAATGAAGAAAATCTACTTGGCCCGGATGTGATCATATGTATCATGTTATCAAGTATCAACCCTAAAGTTTGTATCATTGCTTCTGCCGTTCTTTTAGAAGGTCACTTAAGACATCAAAAGACATAACTAGTATATCATTAAATAAGTATATTACATTTTTTGAGAGTCATGCCTGCCACTTGTTTTGCAGGTAAATTACAAGCATCTTCTGCTTTCTTTTTTAATCATCCAATATTTAGCAATATTGCTGTCACTTTACTTGCCTCGAATTTATCATCTGTCAGGCCTCAGATTTCAATTTCTTATATCCATTGGGAGTTCTGTTCTTCCCCATTACTAAAAAGATGGGCTTCTACTTGTCTGGTCAAGCATCATCAATCTCTAATGTCAAGCCAAACAGAAGAGTTCTTTGTCTCCAGCTGATGACCCAAGATTTATGTCACAAATTTAGGGAACATAAGGATAATTAAATCACTATGAGCCTACCACCAAGGATGTTTTTCAAAAGATTGGAGTTACATGTGCATGTGTCTGTCAAAAAGAAAATAATTTATATCAATATGATGTACCAGGGATTGTGTATTATTATTATACTTGGTTGCAAATGACATTGGATAATCATACATTTTAAAATATTTAGTTTGTTTTAGCCTCTGACATTGTTTTTTGTAAAAGTAAGGCTTTCTTTAAAGGAATTATGTGTGTGTGTGTATTTTTTAGCCGCAAAATAGTAAAATAAGGGTACTGAAAAATCCTATGTATAAAATATCTTGGAACTCTTATATTATTTTCTTATTATCACACGGTCTTCTGCCAAAATCCCATGTTTCCTGTAGTGACACCTGACTCTCTAAACTTCCCAACCTGATGGTACCACCATTCTTACAGTCACTTAAACCAGTACTCTCAGTCGTTTTTTACTTTCATGGCATCCAGTCACTGACAAAGTCCAATAAACCAGTGCTACTCAAAGTGAGGTTTGCAGACTGTTGCCAGCCAGCAAACTTACTAGTCTATGATGAGATAACAGAAATTGAGAGTAAGCATTTACAAACGTCTATAGCAATTTTAAAAACTAATTTATCTCTGGTGGATCTAATAATAAAAATTTAAAGCTTGCATTTTGTATTTTAATTTATATTTGATTTTTAGAGTTAATTTTTATTGCATTTTATAACACTATTGTTCATGACAATATAGAACTTAAGAAAATATTGGCCCTTTCTTTTGTCCGAAATCGCCATCTTCCAGTAATTCACCAAAATGGCTGACACAGGGGAAAGGAGGAGAGGCACCCAC
>CM053517.1:27364436-27463387 GCA_028627145.1 Eidolon dupreanum | reverse complement strand
ACCCAGGAAAACAGTTATAAATACAATGACATAATCCAACTAAGATTATGTCAGATAGAACGCTCATGTATAAAGACAAAGATTAACAGGCTATGAAAATGTCCTGTATGTTCTACTATGTTGTATTTCAAAATACAAAAATAAAACCTTCAAAACAGCAGAAATTAAGAAGTGGGTCCAGTTGTACTGTAATTTAGAAATCTAGAGCAGTCATTTGAGGAGTTTAAAGGGGCCCTAAGACCAAAAAGTTTGAGAATTGCTGCTCCAGAGTTCAGGTGTCTTTGCAAATATTAACCAGACAAAAGAGCAAATGAAACGTCCCTTTTTTCTGTAGCTGCCAAGGTTACTTTAAGAGTGTTGCAGCTGCAGTTCAACATTGTGAAGAGCATGTGTAGATTCGCTTTTCTTGCCGAAAAGCTCAGAAATTTAGGATAAGGAGTGTCCTCAACACTTTGACTCAAACTCATGAAACATTATCACTTTACTGTCTTAAAAAGTCAGTGTTGGTGACTTTAATCCAACCCAATATTTTCTCACTACAGGGCTACAACCCACAGCGATCTGATTCTGAGAGCAACAAAGCTGGGAATCTCTTACCGAGTTATTCACAATGCTTCCATAATGAATGCTGTAGGCTGCTGTGGTTTACAGGTAATGCTACAAAGAATGATTTTTAAATGGTATTTAGCAAAAATGTTTTATTTTTCTACATATCACAAGTAGATTTTATTATATTTCATGAATTATAAGATTACTATTATACTACACTTGTGTGTACTTAATTTTTTAATATTAAATTTTTTATACTAAGTTTTTCTATAACTTAGATTTCTTTCATCTCACATTGGAATAGACCATTGAAATTTAGCTAAAGATTTTAATGTTATATTGAATAGGTGCATACATAAAAAGGAAATATAGTCTAATCAAATTGGTTAAGTATTCCTAAAACCTTTTTACGGTCTTCCAAATAACTCTGCATTGCTGAGGCCTTGTTTTTCCATACAGTATTATTTTCCGTGCCATCAGGGCATTGTAAAGCAGTATCTCTTAAAAAATATTTTAAAGAGTCAGAAGCCAAGGATACTAGGCTTTTAATCCAACTTTGTAGTTATTAATGTGTAGAATTAGTTATTTTTAACCCAACAATCTTGGTTCTGAAGGGTTAAAAGGGCATTCCATTAACTGTTTCCAAGATTTTTTACCAAGCTGTTGACATTCATTTTCCAAGTTTTATATTGTGTTCCGATGGTCACACAAACGTGATCCATGACAACCATGACTGCTAATGGCCAACAGTGCTTTTAAGGCTTCATTGATTGTTAAGACACATTCTTATATCAGATATAATCATAGAAAAAAAGTTTACATCTTAAAATCTATGAAATAAGGTTTTCCTGATATGTCTCCTGGAATATGTAATTTAAAATAATGTATTGACAACAAGAAGATACATTAGCATTGGATATCAGTGCTATATCTGTAGCTTTAAAGAGTCTATATTTTCTGTATTACCTCAAAGGAGTAGCCCAATTTAATTGACTAGTCCTGGCCAGTCATCTTAGCAATATTGTCTTTGGTTATGAAAAACCAGAGAAAATATATAGATGATTTGCCTTTCAGAATTTACCACTTACTTTTAATGATTACATTTAAGTTGGCAAAGAGTTTTGCTCTATCTTCTAATAAAATGCATACTTACAAACAAACAAACAGAACTTGCCAGTTCAAGTCTTTTGTATACTTTCAACCTCTTCTGAACATTTTTGTGTTGGAGTAAGTTGAATGGAGTAAGTCTCCTCCAGTCATTATTTTTAACTTGAATAATGCTCTATTTAAGAATTTATTTGGAAAAAAGATTTGGCACTAAAAAGTATATTCTGAATTAGATAAGCTCTAATATCGTGCAGATTTGGGAGCTAAAATGCAGACCTGTTTTCCAACTTTAGACATAGGTTATCTTAACCAAGTACATTAGGTAGTCAAATTTTCATTGAGTAAATTTTAGTATTTTTCTCACAATTAAAATATTAGTTAAAAACATGTATACTTTAAAATGTTATCGAAATTCCTAAGTAACAGGTATTTCTAACACTGTATTATTTGTATTTTGAGGCTGTTTCTAATCAGAGAAGAATCTATTTGTCTAGAGCCAGTAAAGTTGGTTGTTTTTAGATATAACTGCTAATGAAAAATCAAGGACTTTTTTTAGTACATGAAAGACAAATGGAACAAAGTCCTTCTTTTCCTGAACTCTTGAAGTTAAGCATTTAGCAGCCAAATTGTGCAGAATTAGAATTACCACCTTTATTTACCATTTTCTGTTTTAGAGGAGCCATTATAAAAAATCATTTTTCCTTGATTATAAATGACATATATACTTAGAGAAAATTAAAAAAATACAATAAGTATAAAGAAGGAAATAAAAGCATCCATAGTCCCACCACCTAGAGGTAATCATAAATTACCAGTTTGGTATATTTTCTTCTAGTCTTTTTTATTCAACACTTTGTGTACATTCACCTGAATCTGAAAGGCCAAGTAAAAGAATAAACTATAAATTTTAAAATACTTCCTTCGTATAGTATTTATCATTTATTGTTAATTAACAACTTTTTTTTTTTTTTCATAAAACAACACCCATTGTGGTAATTGACACTGTTGGCCTTAGAGTAGTTCTTACTGTTGTTTTTCAAAAGCATTAAATTGGTTTTGTTGTTGTACAGGGACTAATGTAGAAATAATAAAGCCTAACCTAGTACAAAGAACACAACACTAGGTATGAGGATGTCAGAGCGCTACATGGCTGTGTAACCTTAGAATGACTCAATAAACTCTCTAATTCTTTCAGTCACTTCAGAATTATTTTTGACCACCTGCTAAATAATGGTAATATTTAAAAATTTATGTGGATTTGCTCATTTATGTGAGAATATAAGTCTTGTAGTCTGCTGTCTACATAGTTGGGGGTCCCCAAGCCTTGAACCACAGACCAGTACTGGTCCCCAGTGCTATCATCACTGCCTAAGCTTCACCTCATATCATCAGGCATTAGATTCTCAGGGGCACTCGTCTCTGGTGCCAAAAAGGTTGGGGAACGCTGTACATAGTCACTCAGCTTTATGTACCTCGTGTGTGGCCACGATCATTATTTTAGTGTCAGCAAAAATCGGTGTTACATCAGTGTTGAACAAAATGCACGTGAAGATTAAAAAACAACTCAAAGACAATTATTCTTTATAGAAAACTAGTAACTCTTGATTATATGGTTTTATAGTGCGTTTTTTTGACAACTCTCTTGGCTCAGCTTTTTACCTCACAGATTTAACTGATCTGATTTAGGATATGCATATATATAAAATACATCTGTGGCTTAATAGAGTTCTTAATTTAGTAAGTTAAATTTACTAATTTTTTCATATGCAGAGAAAATTTTTTAATTTAAATATCACAAAATATTTTTATTTGAATATAAAATAACAAAAGCCTTAAAGCCTGTTACACGATGGAGTTTACAAAACATCTATGCTACTGAAAAGAAGGAACTACTGGTGTCGATAAAATGAGTTAGAACACATCATTCAGGCAAATTATATGGAGCCTCAAACTAAAATAGTAGGAAAAGAAATGAAAAGTCAATTTCTAGGTAAATTATAGAGCTGGAATTGACAGCAATTGGCATATGGTAAGATGTTAAGAATTAGAGATACTTGTTAGAGGCAAGTCAGGCTGTTTCTAGATAATCGTGGGCAATATAATGCCATTCTAAATATTGCCAAATATAATGCCATTCTAAATATCGCCCACAATTTCCCACCTTTGTTCATACTATTTCATTCTTCCCCCATGTGCAGCTTCCCAAATCTAAATCTTATCCATCCTTTAAGGTCCCTCTTATATCCTATCTCTTCAGAAGTTGCCTTCACGTACTCTTTTACTAGGGAAAATGCCGAACTTGTGATACATACAGTCTGTATCTCAATTTTGATAATTACTTACTACCTAATATTTTTCTTGTGCATCTTCTCACTCTAACTAGATAGTGCCTTATATGTAATCAAATGGATTATTTCGAGTTGAGTTTTTGTCTTCAGTAGATAAAAACATGATCCAATATCAAGTTAGATAAACTGCTTTCTCTATAATTTACTCCAAGTTAAGACAAAAAAAAAGTGTATTGGACAGTTTTTAGAAAACAGTTCTGTTCGTAGTCATAAATTTCTGTGTGCATCAGTAATGTTGGGGGGGCGGTGTTGATCACAGCACAAAGGATTACTTATATGACGGTCAGTGCTCAGGCTTTTGCAACCTCAGTTCTCGTCACTGTTATGATTTTGCTCCAGTTTCTTTTTATAGTTTACTGGTAAGTCCTTAGATTGTCAGACACAAAGGACTGGTCCTGTTCTTTGAGATACTGACATCTAAATGGTGAAACTATTTGCATAATGTCCTGGAAATCATTGAAGAAGTTCGTACCATAGCCATGGGAATGGTTACAGTCTATAAATCAGGGTCCTAGAAAGCAGTGCTTATGTGAGGTTTTCTTTAATTCCCCCAAATTAGGCGATGCAGAGATGCTTTTGCCCAGAGTGGTTCAGCTAGTGTTTATATGTGACTAGCATCCTAACTCTCCTTTAAATGATCTATCTTTTTTTTTTGAATGAAGGATTTATCTCATGACTGTATTTCCGTGACTGTTAAAATATCAAAGACCCATTTAAAGTATTTATATGCGGCTGCGTATATAGTTTTCTATAATGGTTTTCCCTTAAAGTCTTTTTCTTATAAAGTAATACTTCTATTTCAAAATTTGATCAGAGATGCCAAAATACTTTTTAGAATATAAACAGTTGAACTTGTCAGAATTAAATCATAAGCATAGTTTCAAATATTTGGTAATGTTTTTGAGCCCACTCCAATAAAGAAAGCAGTTGGATTATAGCAGGACATAGAATTTTAGAACATCTCTATCTCATCATTATAAACATCATTGTTATTATATCATCAGATCCCTAACATTTATTGAGAATTTACTGTGTGCAAGGCACAACACAGTACAGGCTTTGTCATTTAATCCTTAAACATTATTAGGTTGATAGTTATTTTACCCACTTTGTAGTGGAGCTCCTCCTGAAAGTCAAGAAGGTTACTTGAATTGTGTGTGATGTCCCAATTAGTAAGAACCAGGGCCATGACCCCAGAGCCTCTTCCCTGAGTGTGAAGAATAAGCAAGACTTCATACTCCACGAGGGCCCAGGCTCTGTTTTGCTTCTCACTTCATAGCTGTGCATAGCATGTGCTTGGCACATAGTGGAAGACCTGTAATAAATATTCGTTAGATAAATGGGCCTCAGCAGGACTAGGCCCATTCCTTGTAGCTTGGGTGAATATATTCCACATTGGAACGCTAAATGCATTTTTTTCATAGAGAAACCTTGTTACATGTAGCAGGAAGATTTATGATTCTGAATTCTTAGAGTTACAAGGTTTTTCTACACTGATCTCTGAATTCAGCTGCCACTAGATAGAATAACTTCTATAGGGAAATACCTTTTTAGAGAGTTTTCAAATGGACTTTGAGAATAAAGCCCATTGGTAGGTAAGTTGGAGGTGTGGCCATATGAGGAACATGAACCTCACCTTGGGAGCTCACAGTCACTGTTATGTCAGTTTAGTTTTTAAGACCTTAATCTATAAAACTTGAGAAAAGTTGAATTTCTCTAGAGATATAGGGATAGAAGACCCTGAAGCCCCAGCTTCTGTTTCTTTCCTACCTGCCTCCCCCTTACCTCTTACAGCAGCTTTCGAAAACAGGGAGGAGCCTAGGATGACAAGCCCTTCTCCAGACCAGTTTCTTCATTTTTCAAATAAAGAACTTTTAGGCTTAGAAAAATTAGGTGATTTCCTGAAGTCACACATTTATTTCAGTCACAGTTAATTTATGACTGAGGACGAGATGTGATTTCCAGCTCTATTAGAAATTTTTTCAAACACCATTTAAATTGAATAATTAAATCTTTCCATAACAACTTTAGTTGTATGTTTTACCATATATTAAGCCTTTGAAAATAAATGTCCTTTGCACAGTGTCTAGTAAGAACTAATATTAGCATATTATTCCACAGTTTGAATAGCTTTTTATGTGTTATTTGATCCTCACAACCCTATGAGTAGGAAGGACAGTATTTTGTCACTGTTCCTACTGCAGAGATAAAGACTTAGAAATAGTTATGTCACACAGCTAACAGGTTGTAGAACCAGAATTCAAAACTAGATTTTCTCAGCGTAAGATTTGGAGTTGGACTCACTTAAATGAACTGTATAGCCAGCCTGGAAGCAAACTGGAACCAAGCAAGCTTCTTGGTTGCATGATGGTCAAGTGGGGCGGGGGGGACCACTTAGGGGAAGAGGAGGAGGCTAGAGAAAAGGCCATTATTCTTGAACTCTATAGTGAGGGAACAAACAGTGGGCAGAGTAAGGGGGGAGGTTTCGAGAAATGGCCGGAGGATGCTATATGGGAATGTCACTGACACATGGAACTCAGACCTTGGTTCGAGTTTCTTTTTCATTACTAACTAGCTGTGTGACCTCAAGTCAGTTGATGTTTCTGAGCTTTGGTGGTTTCATCCGTTAAGTAAAGATAGTAATATATTAACCTTGTGAACCCTGCTCTGACTGTGCAGCAGTCTTTTTTTTTTTTTTTTTTTTTTTTTTGGCTTCCTACTGGGTTCTCTGTATTTTAGTATTTTAGGCTACATAGCTAAATCATGAACTGGTGACATGTTCCTGTACTAAATGCAGAAATACTAGAAGCCTACTACCAAAAAGGCCTCAGGAAGACACCAGCTGCTGTGAGCCAGATAAATTTTATTGCCTTTTTTTGTGACAGATTTGATCCCCAACCCACCTCAGGTCTGCTCTTACTTTTTATTTTGGTTGTTTTCTCTGAAATAGTAATCAGTGAATTGTTCCATCATTAATTAATATTTTTATTTTTTCTAGTTGTATAAGTTTGGAGAGACGGTGTCTATTGTTTTTTGGACAGACACTTGGAGACCAGAAAGCTTCTTTGACAAAGTGAAGAAGAACAGACAAAATGGCATGCACACGTTATGCCTGTTAGGTAAGGGCTTGGGAGTGTCCTTAAAGTTACAATATGGAGGTGTCATACTGTTCTCATTTTGATTTTGTGTTAAGATGAAACCATTCTGTGGGTAACTAGCCAGGGGTCAGAAAGTTCACAGTCTGGCCACGCTGTGCATGCCATGCTCTTTCCCACACTCTTGGAGACACGTTTTCTGCTCTGATCACCACGTGGCTCTTCCTGCATGTGTGCTAGTTCACGCCGCCCCCTCCTACGCCCTCACAGATCCTCTGCAGCACTCCATGCCTTGCCCATTCGTCCATCAAGACCCTGTTCTTGTCAATTTACAGCAATTCAGCAGACCCATATTGAGCATTTATTCTTACTGAGCTCCATCTTCTGTCTTCCAAGAGAAGTTCTTTGAATACTGCAGCATTGATGCTATCAGAATTATAGATCTGAAAGGGACTTTAGAGAGACCATGTTTTATAGATGAAGTTGAGACCCAGTTATATTGAATCATTTTTCCCACTGTCACCCAGTTTACTGGTGTGGGATTGGTAGACTCCGGATAGCCCTTTATCCACTGCTCTTTTCACTGTATCATGCTGCCCACATCCTATTTCCTACCTAGTGTGGAAAGAGCTGTGATGATGGTACTGATAGAACATCAGAAAGACATGGGCTGCGTTGCCCAGCAGAGGCCCTGGAACTGTACTGGGAATTCACATTCACTTTCAGTTTCTATCTAACCGTGTCTGTTGTAAAAATACTGGTATCAAAGCTTTAATCTGTGACTGAGAAACAGAACAGCTCACTGGCATCTTTGATAACTTTGAAACGATCCTTATACTTCAAATCGGAAGACAAATCCCCATGCTCTTACTTAGTAGCTAGAGAATATTGTGAACAATCCTGACCTTTGCCTTCACTTTTATCAAATAAGAGTAATCCCTCCTTGCCTCATGGAGCTTATAGCAGTATATCATAAACTGTGATGAAGGACCGGGTGTTGTTCTTTTTATATATATATATTTTTTTCATTTCTAGTCTTCTGTATCTATGTCAAATGATAATAAATATTTGTAAACACTATTCTCACTCTGGTAGTAACTTCATCATTCACCGGTAATAAAGTGCTCACATACTGGCATCAGTCCTCCGAGCGTACATTGAATCGCACTGTTGTGGTGACACTGTGCGTGGAGTCATCCAGATGTCTGCCACACAGCACAGGATCAGGGCAGAGAATTGGCAGAGAAGCCATGATTTTGGCTTCTGTAATAAGAACAGATATTCAGAACATTAGAAAAGATTCCTATTTGCCAAAAACGTTTAGGTTATTTGTGTAATATAGCCAATTCTCTGTTATTCAATAATACATAATTTGCGCATTATCAGAATTTCAATCAGTATATCTCTTTTAATAGAAAAAGTTAAAGAAAAGTTTTACTAATGGCTGGTGTTTTTATGGGGTAAAAATGAGAAATTAAGAGAAATTAAGGGGTTAGCAAGCTAGTACACATGGAGCAAGCCCACCCTACTACCTGTATTGTAGATTAAGTGTAATTGGAACACAGCCATGTTACTTCACTTATGTATCATCTGTGACTACTTTCATGCTACAGTTACAGCAAAAGTAGTTGTGACAGAAACCTACGGCCCTCAGAACCTAAAATATTTATTATCTGGCCCTTTACAGAAGAAATTTGCTGATTCCTTACTTAAAGTGAAATTTTACCTTATCTAATGTGCTATACCTATATCCCCCAGTGATTCTCTTTCCCTTTATGTTGTTTTGTTTTGTTTTTGTTTTTGTGTGTGTGTGTGTGTGTTTTAAAGGTGTCTTTAACACCTTTCTGAATTATTTGATTAACTTGTTGGCTTTCTTCCCTGCTGGGACTTTGTCTTGCCCGCTGCTTCCTTCCTAATGTCTAGAGGTCTGGCACAATGTAGCTGTTCAATAAATATTTATGGAAGTTAGTTAGTTGGAGTTTTTTTAGTTTATTTTTTCAGATGTGGTCTTAATACCCTTTGACACAGAAAATCTTTAAGTCTTGCTAGTTCATTCATTTCCAGCCAGAACACATTCCTTTTTATTCTATTCACATTGACACATAATTAACTCTAAACCTAGATCAGAGCACGAATGTTTCTTTAACATTTTTTTTGATTTATGCCTGTACCCACAATTAACTGGTATGCTATGTTTTCTTATTTTAGTTTGTCAGTGCAACTTAGTACTTCATTATTAATTAATTAATTAATTAGTTTTATAGCTTTGTCCTTGGGTTTTTCCATGTTGAAAGAGGCCAGCCTTAACTTTTTTGTAGTTCAAGTATATGCAACTGAGATAAAAAAATTGAGATTTATCAGAGCTTAGATACTGTGTGTGTGTGTGTGTGTGTGTGTGTGTGTGTGTGTGTGTTTTACAATGGAACTGAGAAGTTTTAAAGCAGAACAGGGAGAGAAAAGTCTTAAGAGGCAGGCTATCTGATAACTTCTCAATATAGTCATAAAAAATGGAGGAAGGGGAGAAAAGTAGCATTTCTTCTTTGAGAAGCTTTGGGAAGGCAGTTGGAAAATCAATTTACAGGTACTTATTGAGTGTTTATACTCAATGTGGAGTTGGATTCTTTTGGAACACTAAGGAAGTATTAGATATGGATTCCACCCTCAGGGTTTTGAACTAGTTAGAACTAACATTCTGTGTCATGGAAGTTTAAAGAACAATTAAATTCTATTGTATAGAAAGGCAGGAAGGACAAACCAGAATTTTGGCTCTTGAACTCTCCAAGAGCTGCCTCTTTTCTTGGCTTTCCTGGGAAAAGACAAACAAAGTTAAACAATATATCTCACTTGCTCCATTAACAAAAGCAGGAACAAGGTGTGAAATATCAGATACCATGATTCCAAATCCTCAATCCATAGATTTCATCATTTAGTCATCTGGAATTCTCATTTAAATTAGTATATATTTATTGAATGCCCGCTATGGGCCAAGTCCTGTAGTGATTAGTGAGAATATACCATGGTAGGAAACGACAGAGAATTTAAAATTTACTTGGTAAGGTGAGACTAATATATATGATATAATTAGACATTAATTAAACATGGCATTAATGTATAGATATTTCAAAGACAAACATTTGAGAAGTCAACAAAGGCTTTTTGAACAAGTTGGGACTTATGCTACTGAAGGGGTGGATAGTTTGAGGTGGGCTGATGGGTGGGTAGTAGTAGAGCCACATGAGCAAATTTATTCAGTAGACATTTATGGAGTATATACTGGGTACTTTGCATTATGCTAGGTTCTGGTTCTAAGATAAATAGGAGAAGCTAACATTCTAGCAAGTAGAAGTAGAGAGGAATAATTATGACCCATGCAAAGACAAGGAAAATATATTAAGTCTGGTCTGGCTTGAGATTAATTTTCTTATGTTTAATTACATAGCATTTACCTAAAAAATTCCCGCCAGTCCTCTGTTTTAAAATACAGCTTTTAGAGTATATTATTGAAAAAGATTAAAATTTAAAAATATTACATTACAGACTTTACTATCACAGATAACATTTTGGAAGCTCAAGGTGAATTAATAAATATGCTGAATTTTTTAAAATCTTAAAAATATCATTTAAAGGAATCTAAGTTGACTTATACTACCAATTGTGTTGGAGGCCATTTTCAATAACATATACATTTTTCTCTATATGTCCAAATAAGTGGAAATATTAAATAATGATATTTCGAACCAGAAAAATGCTTTTCACCACGGGTTCCAAGAACAATAGAAATACATATGTGGGATTAATTTCTGCTATATTTTCCAAGCAAACTCTTGACTATCCTAATAAGAAAAACTTTTATAATCACTTAAGAAAGGTGTAGAAGTCTATCAAAAGACCCCTCAGTGGCACTGTATTTATTTTTGCAAAAACAAACTTTGGCTGAACCATTTGTTTTCAGCATGTGAAACAGGAAGCAGCTGTTGCTCTTGCTGTTGTATACTGAATTCCTCTGAGGATGTAGTGATTCAGCTTTACCTTTTACCAAATAGTTCAGCTGTGCATCAGTGATTAAAGTGTAAAGAATCATATATCAGTGACACTTGGACTGTCAGGCTTCACGAGAGTAAATTGTGTGTCCTGGCCCCTGGGGTATCACCGTACCCAGCATCATTGCTCGGGAAAGCCCTGTTAAAAGTGTGACTGTTTGGTACGAAGTGTTTATTCATAAGTTATTAAGATGTGTCTTACCATTCAAAAGGACACAAACGTCTCTTTTCAAAACGTAGTAAGAATTTTCTTCTATTTATGTTACATGCATTGAAACTTCTAGTGTCTGAAAAATAGGTAAGGATGGGAACATGGCAAAACTTTCCCTTTGAGTCTGTGCAGTTACCAGCTAGTAGAAATGAACAAGATGTTGATTAGCTGTCAGGTGCTGTATATGCCAATATTTATCTGACTCCTTCCTGTTTCTTCTTTTCCAAGAGGAAATTAGATCCTTTTAGGATGGTCTCAGAGCCAATCTCATGTTTGTTTTCTAACTAATTACCTTTACACAACCACAAGCTTCCATCCTTTTTCGTATTTCCATTAAAAAGTGGCTATATCCAAGTGTGAGGGAACACTGTCACAAACTGTCACGTGTGCATTTTGGAGACTTGAAAAAAATGTTTCCCCACCCAAAATTTAGGTTTACACATAGGATTTTGGATAAAACAATTAATTAAATTAAAACTTTTTTTTTTACTTTTTTGCAGATATCAAGGTGAAGGAGCAGTCTTTGGAAAATCTAATCAAGTAAGTCTTATTCTGAGAATGCTTACATCTATTTTAATTCCTTGAACAATTCAATAAATTCTCCTTGAATGACATGAGTTCTAAAGATTGTTGAAAATCAGCCTTCATTAACAGTTAAAAATTAAATACTTCTAATCTTACGATAAGCAGTGTAATGGAATGGAAACAGCAATAGATTTTATGGATTCATTACTGAGAATGATGGTTGACACCTAATAGGCACTCAGTAGATATTTGTGGAATGAATTAGTGAATTGGGAGTCAGAGGACATGAGTTTGAGTCCTGAGTCTACCTCTAGTTATAGGCTTTTGGGCAAGTTACTTCCATCTCTGAGCCTTATTTTTCCCATATGACTAATGAGAGTAATAATCCTTTTTTGCTTAGAGAGGCAGTGTCCAATACAATAGTTATGACCCACATGTGACTGATGAGCACTTGAAATATGGCTGATGTAACTGAGGAACTGAATTTATAATTTAATTTTAATTAATTTAAAACTAATACTCAGCTTAGTTATTGGAAAACTTTTAAGTACATTTAGAGCCATTTCAATATGTAAATTACTTTTACAATCATGAATTTTATGAAATCTCAATACAGATCAAGTATTTTCAATGAAAATTTAACATTTGAATCAGGATGTGCTATAAACATAAATGCATACCAGATTATACATACTGGATTTCAAAGACCTAGTACAAAAACAATCTCTTTAATAATTTTTATAGGAGTAAGGGTTGAAATATATTTTAGATATATTAGGTTAAATAAAATATATAACAAATTAATTTTGCCCTTTTTAAACTTGTTAATGTAGCTACTAGAAAATTCTAAAATATGTTTGTGGCTTGCATTATATCTGTATTGGACAATGCTGACTTAGAGAATTGTTTTGAGAGTCAGAATAATCTATACAAACTGTTGTCTAAGCTGCAAAAACTATATTTTTATTATGATCATTGAGCAAATATGGTAGGCTTTTGAGTCATACAGATGTAAACATATTTTACTCTCCACGATCTTCAGATATTTACCACTTTAGTTTACTGGAGGAAGTGAAAAGGTTGGTTTAAACATGTGCTGTAAAATGAACATTGTAGAACTTGATTAGCTGGGATACAGAACAAATTGCCACTTATTTTATTTTTGCCTAAGGTATCACTTTGAATAAAGGTAACTTTGATTTAGACATTTACCTCTAAGTTGTTGGACTTTTATTTCTGCCAACATTTCACTGAGATCAGAAGGCAGTTGAAATAGAACAATGAAAAAAGCTTAAGAAACTTAAGATAAACGATCACTGTTTCCGTGCTTTTGTGGGTATCGTTTGAAAGCTGAAGACAGAATGTAGATGTGATACTTGAGTATACCTGGTGGAATGCTTGCATTAAGAATATGTATTGTAATTTCATGACTACGAACAATGGCATCTAGTGTTATAATTACAGAGGAAAGAAGATCTACGAACCTCCTCAGTATATGAGTGTAAACCAAGCAGCCCAGCAACTTCTGGAGATTGTTCAGAATCAGAGAACACGAGGAGAAGAACCAGGTACTCAAGACCCTACCAGGACTCTCATATTCCGCCCCATGCTGCTTTGAGATGTATATGTGATAATACATCTGACACACAGATATACCACCTCCACTGAAGCGAGTCAGTGTTTATGCATTGTACTTTTTCTCTTTTTTCCAACTTTAATTTAAATCTCATAGGATGAAAGTTGTACTGAAAGAAAAATAATAGAGTTCTTTCTAGTAAAATTAATACCATTCCAGAACGTGAGTATTTTTCACAAATTAACTATAAATCAGATTCGAAGTAAATATGTTACTATATAAATGTTTTAATAATGTATAGAACTCTATAGTGAGATTTATCCTGCAAAAATATATTTATTCTGCTTTTTCTCATTCTCAGTACGGAGACTAGGGATAGTTTTCTTCAGGATAAAGACAAGAGACTTTATCCTTGTATTCTTAATATGTAGACACAGTGCATGGTATATAATGTTTATTGTTGGTAAATATCACGAGGTTCTGAAATGAATCTGTCATTATATCTGTTATAAGGTGCTGACTGCCTTTGAGCACGTATCTCCTGATAGAAAAGATATATAAAGAGAGTCTTGAGTGACTATTGCTTATTTTATTCTCATTAGTGGGCTTCGTTAAAGCCACAGAACAATCACTCAACAAGGGTGTTCTATATCCATCACATTGTACAGAATTCCTCACGTGCCTGCATGTCCTCGTGTAAATCGTTTGCCCCATTTTGATCATTGTTCAATCAGGCAGCTTTCCCAGCTGACCAATAAAACCACGAAAGGGTCAGCCCTTCAGCTGTCGCACCAGAGTGTCATACTAAAGTTCGCTAATGTTGGTTATTTTGAACTTAAAAGTAAAAGTAATCACAATGCCCATTATTTGTTGAGGTCTGTGGCGTTTACTAAATACTTTCATAGCTGTTATAGCCCTGTAACCACCATTTAAGAGAGATTGTATTCCATTTTTAAAAATTGGATTGTCACATAGCTGATTAGATGGCCAAACAGAAACTCAAGTTTATGTATTTATCTCATAATCCCATGTTTTTTCTAATATATCTTGATCAATGTGAACATATCTCAAGTAACTTGTTAAAAATCTAAGCGTGTAATAAACATTGTTCACTCAGAATCTACTTAAGAGAAATGCTGTGCAGTTGTAGAGTATGGATACAGGTAATTTATTTATTAAATCCTAAAAACATAAATTAAGGGAAGCCTTTGTATTCTGAAAGGGTAAAATTGGAAAGTACTTTATATGTCAGATAGTACAAATAATTTAGAAAAGCCTTAGATTAGATAATTGGGCCATAATGAGTAACTAAGGAGATTTAAGATTTTTGCAGATTCTTTAAATGTACTTTTGGTACTAGTGTTAGTTTTAACATTGGATAGGTTAATGCATTCGCTGAACTGAATGGCGGTATCTTTTTTATTTTTTATTTTTTTTATTAAATAGCAGTCAACGAGGAGACGCTCTGTGTCGGCTTAGCCAGGGTTGGAGCTGAGGACCAGAAAATCGCAGCCGGCACTTTGCAGCAGATGTGTACTGTGGACTTGGGAGGGCCATTACATTCCTTAGTCATCACGGGAGGCAGTATGCATCCCCTGGAGATGGAGATGCTAAGTCTGTTTTCTATACCAGAAGCTAGCTCAGAATCCCAAAGCATCGATGGACTCTGAACATAGACATTTTCTATTTTGGATGTTTAATTTCCGTTACATATGCAAGTACATGTATTTGTATAACAAATTAACAGGTCTTTTGGTTTACCTAATAAGTATAGAATAAGTGACTAAGAAGAAAGATGTCAATTCAGCAGTGTTGGTTTCCTGTGGCAATGAGTTTTTTCCCTCTGATATTATCAGTTGTTGCTGCTATTTTGGCAGTTTTTCAGGATGTACACACATGGAGCAGACCAAGCGGGAAAACTTACAGACATATGTAAACAGTCCTTTAAAAGCAGTTTTTCTTTATGAGAGCAGTCAATACAAGGTGGAATTTTCTTCTTTCTTAAAAAGTGAGCTGTCCTGACTGCAAGGTGAGTTGTCCTGACGGTGGTCAGTATTAGTACATATAAGCAGAGGTGGGAAGACGAAGTCCTGCTTACTTAAATCTCATCTGAGCCCATGCCACAAAATGACATCATCCCCAATTGCTTCGTCTTATTCAGCCGACATCCTAATTATGTAGCTTGCATTCCGCTGTATTTCGGAGGCTATATAATTGTTGAATTATAAATGTTCAGCCAGCCATGTACAGTTACTCTTTGGATTTAAATAACAACTTTCACATCAAAGCTGACAAATGGAAAACTTGCTGACTACAAAATAAAGTTTAAAAAATTTAAGTTTGAAAACAACAATGAATTAGTCAAGATTCATCATGTCACTTAACTCAGTTAATATGCTACTATGTAGATGAAAAGTACGTTCTTCTTACTAGTTGCAAATAACACTCCATTTATTATAGTTCATGACCATAGAGTTTTATTCTTTTCATGACAATAGCTTTGTTACCTACTAGTTGAATTGATCTGAATATTTCCATGGCCTAATCAAATTGTCCGACCTCTTTGCTCGGTAAATTTGTTGTAATTTGAACAACACTCCTCTACTTTCTGGGAGCCTCAATTAGCAGGCGATAATTTTGACTTATTTCATTCGAGTTAAAAGGTATTTTAATATATATGAAACATTCCATTTTCAATCTGTTGGACAAAAAAAAAAAGGGAGGGAGCTAAGGACATTTAAGTACCAGTTCTGTGTTGTTTTCTTTTGAGGCGTTAAACCAAACATTTAAAAATTGTAAAATGAAGGACTTCCAGTTTTGGTAATGGTGGAATAGCTTGTAATGTCCAAACCCTCCCAATTATAAACTTTGGACAAAATATAATAACTGTGTAAAGGCACTGGGGAGTGACCGGAAACAGGCCAAGAGCTATTCCCACACAGCTCTCTCCCTCACAGCCTTCCCAGTCTGTCTGGTGAAGGGTACCTAGCACTCTAGAGGAAGTTGCAGTCTTACTGGCTGGAGGGGTTAGAGGAATTTGGGGCTGCTAGAGGAGATGTAAATAGGATGGAATCCTGGAAATGAGGGTGACACTGAGGGGGAAGCCCTCCAATCTGCATATTTCCTCTTAAATCTTTAGCTAACTCCTGAGCTGTGTACCTGCAGGGAAGACTCCAATGAACCAAGTGCAAAGCCATGGCCAAAAGGCTGGGAAAGCTAAGCAGAGATCATTGCTCTCTATTGCAAGGAGACAGTTTCGAGTTTGAATTCTGACAAGTTAAAAGGCTTAATAAGCACCTTAGGCTTTCCATCAAATCCCTAGGGTGGCCATGTATTAGCAGTAAAGATTATGCCCAGAACTAAGGATCTGTGCTAAAACTAAGGACAAAACTTTTAACATAATATAAAAGCAAGCCTCCATAAAACCAAGACGATCAGCCGATAACTGCCTGCTAAAACAAGGTTTAACACAGTCGGCATAACATCAGCAATGACTACAATACAGTATTATAAAGCATGCAAAGAAACAGAAACCCGTGTTTTAAAAAAGCACACAATAGACAGGATTTTAAAGCACCATAGAACTATAAGCAAGAATGAAAAGGATAGGTGATTGGAATGAATGAATGAATGAGTGAGTATAGATGAATGCTCTTAGCAGAGAAATGGAAACCAACCAACCAAAAACCCCAGATAATTGGACTTAACAGCAAGCAGAGTGCAGATGTCAGATGAATAGAAATTATCTTGAGGAATAAAAGATTGGAGGGAAGAAAAAAGCACAGAGCCTCAGTGCCTTTGTTGCAGGATACTCCGACAGAGAGACGGGACACCGAGGGAATAAGCAGGAAGAAGCGTTTACTGGTGCTGGCTCCGCTCAGCAGATTCACATCCAAAGGCTGAGCCCCCATTGCAGTGGGGCTTTTTCTTTTATACACAGAAGTGTATTTTGATTGGTTGGCAGGGTGTAAGGGGAGTGACTGACCAGGACAGGTGGTCTGTGCCATGTCAGCTGTGACACTCAAAAGTCCCTTACCTATTATGGGGCGGGGGGAGTGAGCTCAGCATCCGCTACCACACCCTGTGGGCAATATCAAGCAACTTGTATGTACAGTAGGTCCTTGAATAATGTCATTTTCTTATAATGTTGATGAAAAACCTCGATCCCCGCTGGAGCCACTGTCTGGATTGACACGTTCTCTCCATGTTTGCTTGGGGTTTCCCCAGGTCCTCCAGTTTCCTCCCACATCCCTAAGATGAGCACGTGAGGTTAACTGGCGTGTCTGCACTTTCCCTGTAGGAGTGAGTGTGGGCAAGTGTGTGACTGTGCCCTGTGATGACATGGAAGTATTCTGTCGGTATGCTAGGTAGGATCAGATCCGAACACTAGTGATGAGAGTGGTCCTTGGGGTTTTTAAGACAGTGTCAGGCTGCTTCCTGAACTGCACCCTCTCCATGACCTCCTTGGTACTTCCTGGATCCTTAGGCTCTTCTTTTTGGTCCTCTGGCCAGAAACTCATTCTACATACTCGGTTGCTATGTCTCATACCTTCATCATTGGGCCTACCTACATCCTGACCCATGTGGAGAGGGGTCAGGGGAAAAAGCAACATTTGCTCTACCCTTTTGAAATCCTGGCTCTACCTAACATGACTCTCCCCGTGGGTTTCCATAGCTGCTGGCCACCAGGACAGGATTGCCTGGGGAAGTCTTTGCAAGACAATGGGAAGGTTTTGTTCCAACTCATATAACTATAAATGTAGTGACCTTGTCTTATAAAGTGGAATAACAGTCTGATGTAACTTAATGCCCAGGGTGGGAAACAGTGATGGCTAATCAGGCAGGCCATATTTATAATTTTAGAAGTGGTTATATTTTTAAAAGTCTAAGCCAAATGGCAGGGTTCTAACTGCTGTGAAGCTGCACCTAGGCTTAGCTGTCAATCTAAATTTTTTTGGTTACTTATACCCTTTTAAAATACCATTATGTGCCTACATACAGGAAATCCTTTGGGGAATGCTTTTGTTTTTGTGTTGTTTTTAATAACAAAATAATACACAAATGTTGGCTTTAGTAGCTTACAAAGAATACCGTTCACTTTCGACTGCCTAAGCAGTGCCAGTCTCAATGTATTTGAGTATTATCTTACTGCTGTCATTATTACTCCTCTTGGTTATAAGAATTCATCAGATAAAGGTGAATGTTATTTAAATGTCAGTAGCATGTGCTAAGCCTGAACTTCATGGTAGATTTTTAAAAGCCTGGAAGTAGAGCTGGACGAGCTGACATTGTTTAAATGAGTTACAGTCCCATTAAAAGTGTTTTGTTTTTCTGTATAGAATAAAAAGTACTAAATTGTTGTCATTGTGTCTACATCTATTTTGGTCCTGCTTGCTCCTCCCTGTCTTTGCTGTTCCTCTGTTCTTATGAAATTTGCTTATTCCCGTATCATGGGTAATGAAATTAAATAAGGAAAAGCATTGTGAGTTCTTGAAGTTGTTCAGAGGAATCCATATTTGATGAGCAATTAAAGAGCCACTCAAGATTCCTGAGCCGGAGGACTGAAAGTGGACTTTAGTATAACACACTGTGTCTTCTTGGGGGAAGGAAGCAATAACTCTAGATAAAAGATTGCATAGTGAAATATCATAGTAAATAACTTGTTTAAACCTGCTCTGGGGGGTGTCAATAGGCCACTGCAGACTTTAAGGCTAATTCCAGAGAATACAGGAAAGGCAGGGAGTCCCTGGCAGGCGCTCTCGATCCAGAGGGTCAAAGCCCAGTGTGCAGAGAGGCCACCAGACGGGAATCAGGAAACCAGAGGTAGGGAAATGTTTTTAAAAGGCCTGGGCAAAGGTCTGATTCAGCAGAAATTTCTTGGACTTCCTGCCATGGCTGAATTATTTTTGTGGGTGGGGGTGGGGGTGTGGGGGGCAGGGCCTGAAGTAAGGGTGTCTAGAGCTGGGCATGGAATAGACGGGAAGCCAGACGGTTCCTCCAAGTGACAGCACGCAGTCGTCAATGAAGTACTGGAATAGGACAGTAGGGATGCAAACGGTGAATGTAAAAGATTTCAGAGGAATTAAGAGAGGGACCTTGTGATGGGAGATTCAGGAAATGGAGATGGCAAAGGCAATGTTTAGATTTCCAAGAATTCTGTAAGGAATTCTGACAGAAACTGGTAATTGAGAGATTTGATGTTACTTTTTCTCTTTGTTGAATCTGAGATGCTGGCAAATTCTGCCATGGATGTGACAAGAAGCAAGCTACTGATGGCCTTTAATTATAAAATACAGAAGGGTGAAGCCACTTTACTAGGAGCTATGGAAATGGTTAGATAGGAAGTGTAAGAAGCACATGGAGACCACATGTAAGATATCTGACAACAGACACCAAGGGTAAAGCCATTATTGTGTGGCAGAGATTAATACCACAGAGGCTGCTTTGATAATATGTTTGAGAAGGTGGGATGAGTGGGATCTGGGATTTTGTGGAAAACTTACTTTGAAAAAGAATTGCTTCTAATTTAGAGGAAGAAAAATTAGAAGGATAATAGAGGCTCACATCATATGCTTTCGACCTTCATTTCCTATAAGCCACGATATCCACAGAGAATGAGGTTCGAGGACAATTTGGGGTTAATGGAAGTATCTGGAAATAAATACTAAGACATGGTTATGAGGCAAAAATGAATAAGAGCCACAACAAGGATCTGCACAATGTTAAGACACTTTCAGTCTCCTTTCTTCAATGAATTTTGCTGTTTCCTGGCCTGAGACCTATTTTTTTCCCTCTCATTCCTTAAGTCCTCTAGGCTCTATTCCAGTAACTGTTAAGTTTACAATGTTTTTGGTTCATCAAACAGTACAATTCAGGTAAAGAGTTTTAGGAAATTTTATTGGAAGAATTTTGATACAATTGTTTATACTTTTTAGGTACATCTGAGTTTAAAGAAAATATGTACAAGAATGTCTTCAAGTAGCAAAAAGTGAAGTATACATTACAGATCTGTTGTATTGTACTTAGGCAGATCATAATTGCTCACTTTAGCATATGCAAAACAAATTACAAATATAGTCTTTGAAATTTTACATTCCACCCTAGCCTTGTAATCAAACCTTTGTTTAGAAACACTTTGATGCCACATCTTCACCAAAGGAATCAAACCTAAATGCAAACTTGGCCATATGTTTAGAAACCATTAAAGATAGGGAGGTAAAGTGTTGTAGGGTGTTGAGAATACACTAAGAAGGGATTTGGCAAATTTTCATTCACAGTATTTCTGATATAAAAGGTCAATTTTGTTAATTATCAAACTCACAAAGTTGGGGCAAAATATCACTGGATTTGCTATCAGAGGAAGTGATGGGGTTACGGGGCAAACTCCCGGCAGGGGAACATCTCGTTCAAAACAGAATCTTCACTGAGCCTCACTGATGCATGATGTATGACACAAACAAAATTCAAAAACTAAAATTCAAAATAAAGCTTTATTTTCACTATTAAAAAGGGCAAGTTTTACCATGGCAGCAGCAATGAAAAGAGAAGAAAAGTAAAGAAATACAGAGAAGCTCTACTAAAATTTAATATTTAAAGAGGAGAAAGGAAAAAAGGTAACTAACCAGGGAATATTTAAATCACTTAGTACATGTGTTTTTATAGAAGCACCTTCAAGATATACCTCAGAAAGTTTGGGAGGATACATCAACACATCTGGGGTAAATGAAATAGAAGACACATTATACATAGATCTTTTAAGTAATATGAATATAGCAACTTTTCATAAAAATGAAGATGTATTTTCTCATTTGGTTATACAAAATATAAAAATTCAAGTGACCCAGGTTCCAGTCCCAGTTCTGCCAAATTCCTGTCCAACAGCATGCAAAATGAATAACATCTCTATAATTCTGTTTCTGTATTAAGATGAATGACCAGCTCACTCGGCTACTTGAAAAAAAAAAAAGGCCCAAGTGAATGTAAAGTCACTTACTTGTGCAAAAATGCCAAAAAAAAAAAAAGCTAAAAAGCTGTGTTTTGTAATAAACACTAAATTACAGGTTTTGCCTGTCTCCAGGCAAACCCTTACTGTTGTATCCATAACTCACTAGTAAACCAAACATTTACTGAGCAGTTAAGTGTAAATTCATGCTAAGTTTGGGGATAATAGGATGTATTAGACATTCTTTTTTTAGACTTCCAACATCATGATCAAAATTACAAATACTAAGTTTTCAAAGCTGTGGGAAGAGTTCAAAGTTAACTATTATTAAATTTAGGCATGGGTTACTACTAATTATGAAACAGACTTCTTCCTTTGGAAAGGTGTCTATGTCTACGGCCATGCCACCCTGAATGTGCCTGATCTCAGAGGCTAAGCAGGGTCGGGCCTGGTTAGTACTTGGATGGGAAACCACCTAGGAATACCAGGTGCGTTAGGCATTTAAAAAAAAAAAAGTGAAAAGGTGTCTATGTAATGTTATAAATCAGCTCCTATGTATCCCTCTCATGCCACACAAAATTATTTGTACTACTTGAAAGACAATTTCATAATAACTAAGTTAATGTCTCTTGGCCAGTTCAGTTTCTCTTGACTCATACTGGCACTAACTCTCTCTTCGGGGCAGTCCCTTTTAAACAGTTTACTCTGTGAATGTCAATAAAACTTTTTACTTTTTCTTTCCGAGGTATTAAAAGTGCTTAAAGGAAGCCTGATTACTCTTTTTAGCCTGCAATTTAAGTTCAATGGCAAAGGTAGGAAATCAGCACTAGGGTAGAAAGGAGGAATGAGTCTAAACAATGTGTACGTATCAACTAATTTTGTGATGGTGATTGTTCACTGATGTTAAAGGAAAGTCTGTTTAGATCTGCTACAACTTCTTGGGTCTTTAACTCATTGTAGAATGACACACACAAAAAACAGAGCAATCCAAAAAAAAGCCCTGGATTTAGAGTCTGTGCTCTGCCACTGCTATCCCCAAGTAAAGTCATTTGAATTCTTTCACAACAGCTTCCTCATCTGTAAAATGGGGTTAAGAATTCCTTCCTCACAGGGATGTTAGGAAAATCAGAAGAGAAAATATATTTGAAAATGCTGTCAATCATAAAATCATGCAAAAGTCTTTATAGAAATGTGGGAATTTCAAATGTGATTAACATGAAAAAGGCCAAAGAGCCTGACACATGAACACTCAATAACGGTTAAACCCTACCTTTCTGTCTATAATTTGTAGTTAGAAAATGGTTAAACATAAACCAATGTCTGTCTTGATTCTATGGCTGAGATCTGAATCACTATGGGTTCTGGGGGATAATGTCTTGAAACAATCTTCCATTCATAAAACTTTTAATCAATGTTCTTTAAAGAATTTTTTTTTCTTTTTGCTGAAGTTCTTATGAATTGGAAAATCATTTCTTTTCTGAGGATGGTGACAGAAAGAAAAAAATAAACTTTCTTAAGGTAATGCTTTCATGAGGAGTTGAAAGTAGCAGTTTAGCCTACATTTGGGATTCTGATAAGACTTCAAAATTTTACCCAAGTTAAAAGATTTGTTCTATACAACATTTAATGCTCAATATTGTGTGGCTCTGAGAATAATGTTAAAAAGTTCAAAAGCTCTCCAGTGACTAAAAACTAAAGTTAGCAAGACTGAAATGACATGACCTGTGAATTACCTTGGTTTCTAAAAAGTGCCAGAGTTCACAGAATATATACAAAATAAGCAATCCTTAAATTGGATTTAGCCTTGGGCAAAATAACAGAAAAATTCACTCACGAGTTAATAGTATCCAATGCACAGATGTCATCAATTTTATAAAAATCAGGAACTGGTTTCACAAGAGTAAAAAAGTAAAAAAGTGTAAAAACATTAATTATATCTTCCATAAAGAATACTATGGAAATAATATTCTAAATCTCATAATTAGATATGAAAAATAAGACAATAAAACTCCATTTATAAAGTGCATTAATGTACCAAAAATGGAGGTCAGGTGTCATTTACAAATGTTTTTTGTCACATTTACAGAAAGGCAAACATTACACTGGAGAGGCAGCATAGTAAAGTAGAAAGAACTCTCGACCTGGAGTCAGAAGACCTGGATTCTAGTCTTGGCTTTGCCACTACTGTTCTCTGTGACCTTGAGTAAATGACAGTTTTTAGGGGGCCTCAATTTTCTCATCTATAATAAATGAGAGGTAGAACAAGACTGCTTCAAAGGACAGTCCCCTTACATGTAAAATTCTATGTTAAGCAATGGAATATTTTTGTTCATAAATCCCAGCATTATAGAAGAGGATGCTACCATATTAATACCATATTAATAATCTATAAATTTGATTACAGTAGGTAAAAAAGTTAGAGAACTCTGACCAACTGCATTTGTAGTCAATGATTTGGCTGCTTTACAAAGTGCACAAAAATCACAGTATGCTGGTTGCTGGCATATATGTGCAGGCTTTGAAAAATGCTGAAGCATTCACTCCGAGGGAAATAATGCCAGCATGGTACCACTTCCTGATAACGCCTCTGCAGGAAATGGGGACGATGGCGTGGAGAACACTGAGCCACAGATGAACGAGACACTGTCCTTCACAAAGGCGCGCAGGAGTCAGCAAAATAAGGGAGCTGTACCTAGGTTAAGCCCTTCAACTTGATTAACACAATAAATTTAGAAACACACAACTAGTATAGGTATGTTTCTGCTTGGGGAAGCTTACTTGGTAGGTAAACCTTCCCTGAGCAATACAAATTTGTTCACCAGAGAATATTTTGGCTTTGAAGATATTAGCAAAGTCATACTCAGATATTCAGAGATTTCCCCCCAAAATTAGCCCAACAATAGAGACATTCTAAATATATAACACTAATCAAAGTAATATTTCTCAGTGAAATTATCTACTTTAGCAATATATCTGTGCCAAGAACACACTGATAAGACAAAGTAATTCCTAAGGGTGAAAAAAAGTTGCTTTTTCTCACTAATTTTCTACTGCTGCACACACAGGTTTAAAGACATTTAATTAAAGCATAAATGTTACTGCCAACCTGCCAAATGGTATGAGCTGGCAATCTCTGGTAGCAGGTGCAAAATTAGAGTTTCATATCACTCTAATAAGCTTTACATTCGATCCCTTATCAGAGAAAAAAAAAATCCTCATGCACTTGTGTATTGAGAGTATAAAGTGATGCATATTTTGACAAAAACTTCACTTGGAATGGAGGGCTCAGCGAAAGGCAGAATTGGAACTTCAAAATACACTGGCAAATTTTACAGGCCAGTGCAAATATGATCTCCATATGTGAAATATCAATACAATTACACGTAATTAGTTTTTAAAGGCACACATCCCAAATCTCTCTGCTTTCATCTAGATCTGTCATTTTCCACAATACACCCAAACCCAGTGAAGTGCTCCAGCTTTGATTAGGCAGTAAATGCAAACTTCCAAATTCTTATCACACTTACAGCGAAGACACAGTACCATTAAAAGGGCATTTCCTTTCATACTTCCCCTCCTAAAACATTTCGATAATTGTTTCAGTTACACACATTCTACTGCAGGAATTCTTAGCTTTAGAACTGCCTGGCAATAGGTAAAAAAGTATTTTAAAAATAGTACTTAATCTGCAAAAAAGGAGACTATCAAAAAAGACATTATCGAGGCAATCTGTAGGAGTTAAGAAAAGTATGAAGAAAGGAGTCTAGTCTTCCTAATATAGTTAATAAATTGTGGGTCAGAAAAGATACTCTAAAACAGACTAAATCAACAGCATTTCTGCCACATCAGTGAAAAAGTGCTTATTATCTACATGCTAAACAATTATTTCCAATCTGCAGAGTTTTATTCCTTCCCAACAATTTCAATTTTTTTTAAGTTAAAAGGGAATCTACATTGTGATAAAATGAAGTACAGTGAGAAAATGTCTATCCAGATCAATATTTCCTCAGAAAACACAATGTTTATTTAAGCAGACTGTTTAAGCATTTGTCATCTCAAATTGTGATTTTATTTTTCAAATACGCAAGAACCTAGAAATCAACATATTTTCTAACCTCTGAGATACCTGTGTTAGGAAGAGTTATATATTTGATCAATACCTTCAATAGTTCAAATTCAATAAATGCTGCTTTGGGATTCCAAAAAACAATCGTATTTGTGCAACACTTGCACAAGAAAACATTATATGACTTGGCATTTGAAGAATGAAAAAGCAAAATGACGTTGTCACAACCATATCCTGTCTTCATTCTATATTGCCTCTTCCTTTCACTAATAAAAATCCACAAAAACTGCAAGGACAAATTAGGAAAGTTTATCATAGACACAGTAGCTTTTATAAAAATTTGGAATTTAGTAAACGTTTTAAGGAAATGAAAATGACTATCTATGTAACAGATGCATTTGCAAAGTCTTGAAAACACAGTCCACAAAATAATGTAGTGTGATAATTGGATTTGATTTAAAAAGCAAAAAATGCCTTTTATTTTTTGATGAGATAAAATAATAAAAGGAAATTTTTCATATATCTAAACCTATGCTGGAAGTACACAAAAAGACAATCTGTATACATTCCTAACAAGAGTCTTATTTTATACAGATCACAGAATATCCATTAAAAAAAAAACACACATACACATGACCTTCGATGGTAAATTTCCATGTTGGCAAATGTTTTCTGAGACGAAGGCACTTCGAAAACCCAATATGGTTTGGTTCATAAGTTTGCAAGGTACAAACAATTTTACGAACATATGATTATGCTGAAGAATGTCAACAAT
The DNA here is from genome assembly GCA_028627145.1 of Eidolon dupreanum. Taxonomy (NCBI): domain Eukaryota; kingdom Metazoa; phylum Chordata; class Mammalia; order Chiroptera; family Pteropodidae; genus Eidolon; species Eidolon dupreanum. The sequence continues at coordinate 27,437,153 of CM053517.1, read as the reverse complement.
TGTGACATTACATATAAAACATTTCCATTTCTTTCTTTCGTTCTTTTTTTTTTTTTTAATAACACTGGTTTGTGGGAATGAAAGCAGTGGTTTCCAACAGCTTCAGTGAAAACACTTCAGATGATCGGAGGCCCACAATCTGAATTTCTTTCTGGCTAGGGATGAGGGGTGGGCATGAGGATATTTGAAATGGAAAAAGAAAAAAGAAAAGAAAACAAACAAAAAAAGCGACACCCTGGAACAAAACTAGAAACCTCAGAAATCAAAATGGTTTGGAGGAAAGAGCACAAAAGGCCAAAGTCCAGAACAGATCGTCTTAATTCTGGTCCCTCAGCTATGAACTCCTGGCAGAGCACACACAGCTACCTGGTCTGCTTTGTGCAAGGGAGCTGTAGTGATGATTTCTCTGTTTCAAAAAGCCGGGTACAATGTTTTGGATTGTACAGTACCAGAAAATGTCAGTCCCTCCAAAAAGCATAATTTCTTTTCATTCATTACATGGCCGCAAAGTCAATCTGTACATAAAGCTGTCTCACTCCAGCCTGAAAAGTTTAAAAAAAAAAAAATTAGAAAATTTAAGAAGCCAATGACAAACTACAGAGTTTAGAAAAGTAGTGAAAAAAACAAATCTCATGTTCTTTGAAAATGAAACAGTTATTATTCCCTTCTGCCTCTGGGAAATAATTATCTATTTTTTATAAAAAAGTGCCAGTAATTTTATTTTAGAAATAAGTATATTCATAAATTACAGAAAAGTTCTACATTTACCTCTACAAAGAAAAGCCTTGCTTATCCAAGTGAATTCTGGAAAAGTGAGGTTACTCATCTACTATTACTATGCTAGAGAACACCACAGTGCTTGACTAGTCAGCTACTAAATTCATAAATCAATCTAGTCTAAATCTTCCCATAATAAATGATTAGTAACTGCTTAAACAAGTGTATCTATCTATTGGTTATTTAATTTCTTTATACTCCCAACTCCTCTGCAATTTTAGTTATAAACTGGCTGCTCAAGGTTGCTGTTCTTAAAACTGCCTCTCCTATATTATCAATTTTTCTATATTTGGACAGAGGTGATCACTTCCTCTGTAGGAAACACTCTCCCCCGTCTTGCTTCCAGAAAATGCTTACTGGTTACCCTGTTATCTCACTTATCACTCTTTCTCAATCTCTTCTGCAGGCTTTTACTCCTGTCTTTGAATATTAAACACCCAAAGGCTGGGTCCTAAAATCTTTTCTTTTTCTACACATGTTCCCTAGCCTAGATGACTTTATCTTGTATCCAAACTTTCAGGACCACTTATATGCTCACACCTCCCACATCTGTATTCCAGACTGGAACCTAGCTACGCTCTACTGGACAATTCCACCTGGATATCTGACAAGCATCACAACACAGCCAAATTGAATACTATTCCTCCTCCCAAACCAGTAGGTCCTATATCTTCTACAGCTCAATTCCATCCTTAATGTTGCAACTAAAGATCTTTCTTTCTCTCACACCCAGCCCATTTAGCAAAACTTGTTGGCCTTACTTCGAAATAACACAAATCCAGAACCTGACCTGTTCACATCACCCCCTTGCTACCACGTTTGCCTAGACTTTGCAGCAGCATCTGATCCAGTTTTCATGCTTCTACCTGTGTCCTCCTTTGGTCTATTTCCAGTAACTATAGCGATATCACTCCATCATTCAAACCCTCTAACATCTTATCTTCCTTAGTCCTTACAAGCCAAGAGTCCGTAGGATGGCATACAATGCCCTTCCATGATCATCACAGTCCCTGGTTACCTCTCTGATCTCTTCTGACTCCTTTCCCTTTGTTTACTCTGCTGCAGCCACACTCGGCCCTTCTGTTGGAACAATGTGCCTCAAAATAGGCACAGGACATACTGCCTCTCTTGTCATACATCTCTATTTAGACGTCAGAAAGACCTATCCTAACCACCCTATATAAAATGCATTCAATTCACTCATCCAACAATTGTTTTCTGTGCATCTACTGTATTCCAGGCACTGTTCTGTCCTCTGGGAATACAACAGTGAACAAAATAGATAAAGAATATCCTTGCCTTTACAGAGTTTATATGCTACCGGGAGCTAGGAAGAAGGGGAGATGATAAACAAGCAAGTAAATAAAATATGTCAGATGATGCTATATAGGCTATGGAAAAAAACAAATCTTGGTAGAAGAGATGGTAAACACCTCAACATTCCCAGTCTCCCCGCCCTGTTCTCTTATCCCTAACACTTATCACCTTCTGATATAGTACAATTAATTTGCTGTATTGCTGTCACTCTCCCATTATAATTAATCTCTCCAAGGTTAATTATAATTCACTGCTGACTCCCAGGACCTCAAGCAGTAACTAGCACACAGTAAATGCTCAATAAATATTTGTAGGATGAACGAACTGAAATTCCACTAATTTCATTCTTTCAAATAAAATGATTTTTTAAAATTAAAGCACACAACCAATTAAAGTAAGCATCTTCTTGTCAGTACCATAGAATGAAAAGTAAATTAGAATATTTACGTGAAAGAAAAAAAACAGAATGGGGGATAAAACAGCAACATTACCGTCTTACATAATTTCTGGGCTCTCAAAGCATTACTTTCTAGCATGGCCTTTTTTCCAGCATCAAGTACGAAGGCTCTGCACAACACTAACGAATGTTTAAGAGGAGTCAGGGGCTACTCTAACGGAATAAAGAGCTGGCTAGACCCTAGAAGCTGACCAGCACGGAAAACACTTTAGCTTTTTTGCCTCGTTTAAAAAAAATCCTTGCTGTGGTAAAGTAAAAGCTCTCTGAAAATACATTTAATAGCACCCTCTCCTTAGAGAGGTTTGTGGTAAAAAATAAAAAAGACAGAACTTAATATCTGTATGATTTTGAGCTAAAAATTAAAACCAAATTTCAGTTTTTCTCATTTTAAGAGTTCATAAATACCAACCCTATTTATTTCAAAAAGTTATTTATTCATCCAATATTTGACAAATATTTAATAAATCCTTTTTTTTTCAATCCAGATGTATGTAACAAATCCTTGCTACAGACCAGGCACTACTGAAAAGACCATGTGTGAATATATGAGAAAGGATTTCATATACTGAAAAAAGGCTATAAAACCAAATTATTATGATTGATTATAAATGTTATGTTATTTACTCAACCCAGATGGCCCCTGAAATAACTACACTTAAGAACTCTTCTGTGAAATTCTTATATATCTAACCTTAAGAGAAAACTATTGCCCAAATAAACTGGCTTAATTTCTTTTCTAACAGAATTGTTAATGAAAGTAAAGTGGGCAAAATAAGTTTGGCTCCTATTATTATCTCTGCCATTTTCCTAACCCCCAGCCTGTATAGAAGATGGTAATAAGAAATGAGGTAGCCCAAGGCAATAAAAAAGAAAGGAGAAAAACAGAGGCTAGGCAAATTGGTCTTTGCATAATCATGAGCTAATTGTTGCCCAAGCTGATATCTTTCCCCTGAGGGACTACAGCTTTACACAAAAACTCTAACAGAAAAAGTCATTTTGCTTCACCCACCTGCCCTGATGGAGAGAGACTCATGTTTTCCAACTTACCATTTTCCTTTCTTAGTTTCCCTCAAAGTATATGTCAGTGATACTTATAATAACAATAATAAAAAATAAAACAGGGAAATTTCCTTCAAAGTAAAGAGAAAGGGGGAATCTCCAAAGAATCCTACAGTCAGTCATGTACTTCCCGAATGCAAACTAGGTTTTCTATACAGTTCACACACCACCAAGACATGACAAATATCCAGCTGATCAAAACAGTGCTTGCTCCCATGAAATATTCTACCACTGAGATGACACTAGAAGTCAGAGGATGGCTGAGGGGTTGACCTTAAAAACTGAAAACCATATAATACTCTTATGTCTTATATCATGAGAATAATGTATAAACAATAATTCAGTTGACATTTTTTTTAAATTGGAAAGATAGCTAGTTATTTTTAACACCTATGCTACTAAGAAAATAAATGTTGTAACCTAGTGTCATAGACTTGGAATATCCTCAATAAATAGTTATTGTTGTGGAAAGGAAAAGAAAACATAAGAAAAAACTTGGAAAACTAAACAGGACTATGGCTATAGAAAATTACTGTTTTGTTTGTATTCTCTACCAATTCTCAAAAATTACAGAAACTTTTGACTTTAGTTTTTGACTAAACCTATATTATTAATCTTTATTCTTTTAAAATGAAGTCTTGAAAAACTCTTATTCTTCCATGTGAAAACTAAATCATCTCAGGATTAGTAAAATAGTGAGTGAATATGACAAAATTACAAGTCATGAACAATAATAACCTGGGTTTGGGTTCCTTTCTCCATCAATTGGGGATACCAGCACCTGTCTTGCGAGGATAGATTAATATGCCAGGTACCTATCAGAGGGCTTGGCACATGGTGGGCTCTCAGTAAAGGCTAGCTGCTGCTGCTGCTGCTACCACTGTCAACCAACAAACAACAAATGAATGCTTAAACTTGTGGATTACTTAAGAAAAACAACTCTAGGGGTCTGTTGGCCTCACATTCTAGGAGGTCGGATTCTGGTGGCTACCCAGTACATGTGACGAAGAAAGAAAATGGAAAGAGGCATAAGAAAAAAAGCAGACTTCCAAGCAAAGTTAATACTTATAAAAGATTAAAACGCCCTACGAATAGGAAAATAAATGGGAAGGGTGGGAAAATAGCTAGCCACCTGGAAAGGGATAGATAGCTTCTCCCATGCCCTACTCTTGCCCTCCAGCAGACACAAGGCTGGCCAGACAGGAAGGGATTATTATGAAGGCAGGAGAATGGCGGAGGTGGATGTTTCTGAAACCTAGGGAGCTCCCATTTGGGCTTGTGAGGAGGCTTTTGGGTTCCTTCCTGGGTATCAGTGTTAACTTCTATTTTGAGGCTAGAGAACAGAGCACAAAAAGCTGAATCAGGAAGCTGGGGGTTTAGGACTTAAGAGGCATAACAGAAACAGGCAGAAGGGGAGAAAAGATGGAAGAAATCAAGGTGTAAATTCTATCAGGGAGTAAATGGTATGCATTAGGCTTGATTGTCTTTTTTGCCTTGTGAAACTGAGGAGGGTAGTGAACTCCAAGCATATTCTAGATTGTCCTTCAGACATTATTTCTAATAAAAATGTATTTTTAAAAAATTGTCAGATGAGATCAGCCAGTTTAAAACGAAATATAAAACGTTAATTTGCCTTCCTAATCCAATGTCCCACTTTCTCTTCCTATTCATACACTAAACATAAAAATAGATTTCTATTTCATCGATTCTCAAATGATAACTCATTTTTTAAAAGTGCAAGGGAGAAAGAACGAGGGGACTTTTCCATCCCAACAAAAAACCTTACAGTTTGAAAACTGGATTATCACTTAACTAATAATCCCAAGCAAACTAAGCACTAAAGAGACTCATCTATTCACTTGTATTACTTCGTGTTCATGCATAGCAAGCCCACTGCTTTAGCCATTAGAGATCAACCGATAACTATGGTAAATGAGAATAAAAATGCCTAACATACAGTTTTTAAATAGTCACAAAACTTATAGTTTTATAAACAAAATAGAAAGTTATAATTCTCAAACTTCTGATGGTATTAGTCTTTTCAGTTTAAAGTTATCATAAAAATTTTAACAACTTTTTAACCAAAAATTATTTCTTAAATTCTGATCTAAGATCAGCTATAAGAAAGACACCTAAAAATATCATCAAACCAAAAAGTATAATTTACTACTGAGAAAATCCTTCTTTTGATCTTTTGGAATAAAGGGCACCAGTATTTCAAGTCTTTCTACAAAAAATATACCTAAAGCATTAGTGTGATTTTTTTTTCTCAAAAATGGAGTAATTTGAATTTGATTACTTTTGATAAGTAAAATCTATTAATAAGATATAACTTAAAAAATAATGTAAAAAATTATTAATTTCATCTCATGAAATGAGAATGTTATCTCTGCAAACCCGAAATACACTCGGCATTAATGATGTGTATTACTAAGGTATGAGTAGAAAAGAAAAATAAATTAATAAAACATTTCAATTCTATACCAGTTAGAATTAAACAATGATCACAAAAAAAAAAACAAAAAACCTTAAAATCATTAAATGGATGGACTAGAAGTCATTAGTAGTGTGACACCCACCTCCCCACTGTGAAAAATGTGTTGAGCCATCTTCACTGCAGACCCCAAAGAGTCTCTCCCAGGAATGAAATAAAGTTGGCTTGACCTTAGCTGACAAAAAAACTTAAAATATTTTTCAGAGCTTAAATTCTTCAAAACCCATATACAGTTTCCAAAACCAAAGAAGCAGCTGAATAAACTTTCAACTTCAGGCATTTTAAAAGCCAAGACTTCTAAGGTTACCAGAAGAACCTCCCTCCACCTACTTAGATTATAGCTTCAGCAGTTTCTAAGCACAGACGTAGCTGCTTGCTCATATCTAAACCTAGAAACTGCATTCTTTCTCAAAGGGAAAACTGTGACTAAGTGTCAAAGTCTTAGGAGAGTATGGGGCATCCTAGAGGTCAACAGAAGCTCACACTATGAGGAGGCAAAATCATGGTATTACTAGGAGAAATCTGAAATTAAGGAGAGAATAATGATCTAGAAACGGCAGTGAAGAGCAAGGTTATTACTAGCCACGTTCTCCATTTGCCACGGAAACAGAGGAGGTATGGGAAGCACTCAGACATGCTGTGAAGGTCTTGCATGCTTCATCATGGAAGTCATAATAATACAGAATTATTATAGTGAAAACTATATTACTAAAGACACCTAGTTCTTAAAATTCTGGAGTAAATAAGTGGTATCAGCATATTGTTGTATAGTACAGTAAGTCTTGCTGTCACCTACAAATAAGACTATCGCACTAATTATTCCCGAAGGAATATAACATTTCCCTTCATTTGAAAAGAGATCATTTCATTTATGCTAAGGTCCTGAATTTAACTAAATTTAACAGGGCTTATATATTATGTTCTATTGTCCATGTCTGAAGATATGAGTGACTCCCCCCTTCCTATCTCTTCCTCTATATATACATACATATATACACATACATACGTACATACATACACACACGTAGGCATTTAACACTGAAGTGTCCTCTAATCTAGAATAATCCCCCACCATTTTTTTCCCCTTTCATGACACTGACACTTTTTAAGAATGTAGGCTAACAGTCCTGTAGACGTTTCCACAAGCTGGGTTTATCTGGTTGTTTGCTAATGATTATGTTAACGTTACCATTTCTGGCAGAAGAACGACATGGGTCCTGTCATATGCTTCCCATTGCATCACATCGGGAGGCACAATGTCAGTTTTTAAGCACAGAGTCTTAAGGCATGAAGCTGGTTTCCCCAATAGATTTATGTGTTAGATAAATTTGGCAACAGTGTTGAAATTTAGATTTTTTGTCAAATATTTCCAGCAATCTAGACCAAAAAAAATTTTTTTTCTCTCTCTCTCCTTAGATGTTCTTGACGCAATGTTCTTATTCTCCCAATATATATGGAATAGCAATCACTCTGTTTTTGATGATCAGCCACCTGACGGTCAACTCATGATGGCATAAGCACTCATTGAAATTAATTTGGTCACAGGCATGCACTGACTAATTCATGATTCCAAACACAGTATCAAGAGAAACTCAGCAGCATATTACACTAGTAAATCACGCAGAAGTAACTATGGATTTGCTATCAGGCAAAAATGTTAACACAGTCTGCTTTTAGCTAAAGCCACTGACATGGCATTATTCTTATTCCAAATGCTATTTTAGAATTCCTTGCTTCAAACAGTATCTAACATGTCTTATAAGGAGGATTATATAAAGGAGAATCTACTTTTTCTGAAAGGAACTTAAATCAGTACAACAATGAGCAAACAGGAGGAGCATCCTCCTTAAGAGTATTAACTAAAATAAAGATCCTCCAAATTTGAGGTTGAAAAAAAGTATGTTTATGTTTACCTTAGTGTAGTATATACATATTGTATATATGTACTTAATATGTTAGATAGTAAATATTTTTAAAACTAGTAGACACATTAAATTCTAAGCTCCTTAAAAGAAGTTTAGTAAAAAAAAAAGTTATACCTGAGTAAAAATATTATGTGTTTGGCTTAAAATCCACCTGGCATCAGCATCAGGCGCTACTACTAATTTCAAGGTCCCAACATAAACATCAGAACATAAGGTCCAGAAGTGCTGATCTTGTAAACTGTACACTCCTTGTAACTGCTGCACCTAAAATATAAAGAGCAGATATTAATGTGAAATCCAGTATAAGTCCCCCCCCTCACTTAAATTATTATACAATCTATCAGTAAAGATGGACTCTATCTTCTAGTAAACAATGGGGGAATGTTTGAATTAATTAACAAATATCTACTGAGTACTCATTATTATCCAGGTACTATGACAGGTGTTTGGGAAATATGAAGGAACACGTATCACAATTAGTAGGGCACAGCTTAGAGGGTGCCTGGAGGGAAACTTACATTTTCAACTACATCAATCAGAGAACAAATATAAACACAAATGAGCTAAGAAAGTACAAAAAGAACAAAGTAAACTCAAAGAAATAAGAAGGAAGGAAATAAAGGACAGAAATCAATGATCCCAAGATTTAAAAAAATGATAGAACTCACATTATCAAAAAACTAGTTGTTTGAAAAGATGAATACGCTAAAGTCAGTGTCTCTTAATGGGGGTATACGATGGACAGGACAATTCTTCACTGTGTACAACTAACTGCCAGAAACTGTGGGACCTCTGCATCTTCAGGCTCTAGGGAACTAAATGCCAACATATACCCTTCCCCAAGGCATGTGACAACCAAAAAAGGAAGGACATCTCTAAGTTTTTCCAATGGCTCCTTAAGGTTTCTACAGCCTTAGGTTGAGAACCACTGGCGAGACAAACTCTGATGGAGGTAAAAAAAATAAATAAATAAAAGAACCTGCAATTAAAATACAAACTGAAAAAAGGAGAACTACTAACCAGACTTTAAAAACCATAAAAGGAAATCCCATGACTACTATACGAATGTATCAATATGTGAATATACAAAACATTACAACTAAGCAGAATCTAAACACTTCTCACCATCTTTACTGCTATCGGCCTAGTTGAAGGCAGCATTATCTCAAGTCTGGATTATTGTAATAGCTACTAACTGGTCTGTTTCTAGCCTTGCACTGCTCCCATTGAATGTCAACACAGTAGCCTAAGTGAGATCCTGTTACTTGAGGTCAGATGCCACCACTCCCAGGTTCAAAATCCTCCAATGGCTTCTCATCTTACTCTGTCACCTTTCTTCCAGAAGTCAGGCACACTCCCTATCTCAGGAAATCTGCTATTCTCTCTGCCTAGAGTGTCCTTCCTTCCAGAGTTCTGCAGGGTCCACTTTGTTTGGCTCTTTACTCAAATGCCATCTTCTCAGGAAGCCCTTCTCGCTGTTGCCCTATCTAAAATTATGACATTTTCATTTTTACATTTCCCTGCTTTGTTTTACTTTTTGGCACATAATCTCACACAACACATTATTTATATTATTTATACTGTTTATTGTCTGTCTCCTCTGGCAGAACTGAAGCTCAATAAGGGCAGAGATTTATTTTTCTTTTTTCTTTTCCCCGTGTCCCAGTGCTTGATAGACCAGCGGACTGGAAGCCGCTGGCACCAAAGAGAGGATGCTGAGGGTCCCAGAGCCTTTCCCTCCGCACATGACAGGCACCGGACCGCTCCACCCACCCCCGCCAAGAAGACAAGGGTCGTTATTTTTCTTTTTTATGTTTTATAACCTCAGCACCTAAAACGGTGCTGTCCCAAGTTAGTGCTCAGTAAATTATATATACACAAAATGAACAAAAACACAATTTTGGTGCTTGCTTTGGCAGCACATATACTGAAATTGGAATGACACAGAAAATACTAGCATGGCCCCTACACAAGAATGATACGCAAATTCATGAAGCGTTCATATTTTTAAGGTAATCATTTCACAATGTACATGTATATCAAAACATCACATTGTACGCCTTAAACATATGTAATTTTTATTCATCATTTTTATGTTCCTGAAGCTGGGGAAAAATTAAATAAAAAATAAAATCAGGAAAAAAAACCTACAATTTTGAAAACAATAAAATAGATGAATTTCTGGAAATACAGAAAATGCTCTAATGCAACAATGAAAATGTGAAAGAATCATTAAAAATAGGAAAGATAATAAAAGTTCTCTTTCATAAAGCCCCAGTCCCAGAGGGCAAATTTTCAAGTAACATATGACTTGTCGTAGTTTTTCCAGAAAATAGAAGAGATACTACCTCAAATTAGTAAGAAATAATCTTGACCCCTAACCAGATAAAAACAATAAATCATATACTAATTTCTCTCATAAATTAAATGCGCTAAATCCAATGGTATATTAAAAGATAACATATCACGACTAAGTTGGGTTTATCCCAAGAAGGAAAAAATAAGCACCAGAAACTCTATTACTGTTATTCTTTAATAATGAAGCAAAGGAGAAAAGTCACCTAGTCATTTCAATAAAAGCCTTACAACTATTTAATAAAATTCGACATCTATTTATGATTAGGGGGAAAAAATGATTAGAAAGACACTTTCTTAACTTAATGAAAGCTATCTACCAAAATGTACAGAAAATATTTAAAGAAGAAATCTTCAATGTATTCCTTTGAAGATCAAGAAAAAGACAAAAACACCCATATGCTCATATCACTGCTACTGCTCAATATCTCTATAAAGCTCGGGGGGGGGGGAGGGGGAGGAACCAAAATATAACCCAGAAGTTAAAAGAAAGGCTCATGTAAAGAGTTCTTTATAACAATTACAGCAATTCAGAAAGAGACCGAGAAAGAGGTTATTTTGTGAAGGGATTAACTACGATCCCTGGAAATGATCGAGAAACTGGATGATCAACTGAATGTCACAGAGATTCTTGTAACAGATAGAAGTCTACACCAAATACATAAAATGTTTTGGTATTCTGAGATTCCCTGATTTTTAAGCAATCTATTTAGGGTGTTAAGATAAAGTTGAACTTACATCGGTCAAATAGATTTATTTTTATCAGAATTTGTTGAATGTAGGCATCATTTTCTATAAACTCCAAGAGTTAAATTTGTGGGAAATTTGTGAAAAATTGGTGGGAAATTTCAGACAATACCCACTGTGCCCTTTTGAAAAACTGCTGTACTGGGAAAAGAGTTCGAAGTGAACTTTCTCTTCCTCTTTCAGGATGCTGACATTAGGGTGGTTTGAACCTGAGATCCTTCTACATTTTCCTAAATGGCAATGTCACGGGTCGGTCCACTGTCAGTCAAACCACCACCTGACTGAACAAATTTCTTCTACTACCTCCACAGAAATAGCAGCACAAGGACATTCTTGCAGTTATCCTAAAGCACATGAATGATTCCTAAAGCACAGATGAATGATTCCTACAGAAACTGGCTTGAATTCTCCTCAAATTAAAAAATGTGGAGAAAGTGCAGTTACAGATGAAAATCTGATGCTTTTCCAACTCTGTGGTATAATAGAGCATGAACTTTAAAGTCTGAGCAATATGAACTGGAATCCTGATTCAGTCACTAGCATTTGTGACCTTGAGTGAGTTACTTACATTCTCTGAACCTCAATTTTACTTAGGGAAAGGAAGATGGGACTGGGCCTATATGGTTATTGTTAAGAGCAGAAACGATATGTGTATCGCTTTGTATTGGGACCAGCTTATATTAGGCATTCAGTAAATCACCCCTTTCTCTTCCACAATCATGCTGACTGGTCCTACCTTAAAATCATAGCCACAAATGTCAAAAGGAACACTTCACTTTCCTTATACCAAAAGAAAGACTGTTTTAAAAGACCTTCTTTTTTCCTCTGGTCTTATAATCTCTCTGTATGATTACACTGCCTTGTAAATCACAGAGAAAATAGAAGCACACAGAAAATTTCTTATCCTGTACCAGCAAATCCACCAGTGGACCCTCATCTATGTCAGCACTTTCTGCCTTCCCTCAGCGGATACAGTACCACCAGCTCCCATCTACAGTTAAGTCCTCCACAGTGCTTTGGGGTCTATCCTTTTTCACCTTCTCAAAAACTTCATTCCTTCATTAACCCCCTTCATTACCATAGCATCGATTTCTTCCTCACAGCTGGACTGTTCCCGTCAGTAACAGCTCCAGAACTGTGCTGTGCAAAATAGAAGCCACTGGACACATGTGGCTAAATACACAAAAATGGAATTAAACAAAAAAATTAGTTGCGCTGGCCACACTTCAAGTGCTCAATGGCCATATGTTACTTGCGATTTTCATGTTAGACAGTGTAGATTGTAGAACACTCCTATTATGGGGGAAAATTCTATGGGATAGTGCTGTTCTAAAATATTCTATTTTAAAACAAATACCCTCTCCCCTGATACTATCTACATCCATTGCCAAGCTATCCGCTCATTTCTTAGCTCCCTTGAACAACACTACTTAAAAGAGTTGTTTGTAGTCACTATCTCTACTTCCCCAATTCATTTTCTCCTTGCTCTACTAAAATCACTGATCTCTCCACATCTACTGATATGCTCTTATAAAGGTTATTCTCGATATTCCTGATGCCCATCAGTGATCACGTCCCTATTCCTACCTGAACTGCCTCACAGAAATATTTGGCACAGTTGATTACTTCCCCTTTCTTTGGCTCTGTGATACTGCAAATGCTCTATCAGTTTTCTAGCTCCCTAACTAACCGCTCCCTTTCCAGGCTGCCCCACCTGTGCTCTAAATCTGGAGTTGAAAGTTGAGCTGAAAGAACAGAGCTTAATTCTCCCAAGGTAACCACATACAATCCTAATGTTTTAAATGCTAATCCTATATTGATGACTCAAAACTCTTTCTAGTCCTAATCTGTCCCTAAACACCAGATTTGCATATTTAACTACTTAACTGACATTTTCTCTGTAAGTGTAGTAGGCATTTCAATTTTAACAAATCTAGAGGGATTTTCCATGCTCAAACAGCATCAACAGGACCTCAAATATCAACAAATGACACTGGCACCTACCTAGGTGTTAGGTTGGCGGGGGAAGGGCCAGCCAGATGCCTGCCTGGAGGCTTCCCAGCTTGATATCGGAATCCAGACCTTCCAGCCAGACATGGAAGTCCAGAAAGCCCAAAGGGCCCACCCTAAAGCCCCAGGCGCCACCACCCTAGGGCACCACCACCCTAATCCAGATGCTCAACTAACATTTGATTAACATTCTCACCCTATACCCTACCCCCACATAACTCCATGAAAACTGGGCCCTCCCGGCCCAGGGCTGGACTTCTCTGGCCCCTCTCCTCTCTGGACCAGAGAACCTTGCCTGGGAGCCCCCTCCCAATAAAGGCTTGCTTTTAAAACTTCTCTCACATGTCATGCATTTACCTTACAGTAGGTACAAATTAACACTTTTTCTTCCCTCTGCTAATATAATCCATCTCTAAAAGCTTATCCAAAATGTCTCCTTTTCTCCATCTTCATTGCAACCACTGGAATCCAAGCCACCATTTTCCCACTTAAACCTTATAAACTGCTTTTCTTTGCTTTTGTTCTCCCTAGAATTCATTCTCTAATAGCAAGCAGAATAATCTTTTAAAAACTTTAAAAGTTTTATGATGCTCTCCTTCCCTAAAAACTTTCTAATGCTTCCTGTTGAATTAGAATTAAATCTAAACCTCTTAGTAAGACCAGAACCTCTGCATATCTGTCCCCTACCACTCTCTCCAAACTTCCCAGCCACTCTTCCCCTTTTTATGCTTCAGCTTCAATGGCCTTTTTGTTGTTGTTCTTCAAACACACTCAATTAGTTCCACCAGCAGAGCTTTTGTGCTACCATTTTCCTTTGCCTAGAGCACTTCTTCTTGTCATCAAAACTTCGATTTCTTTGACTATGACTTCTTCAGTAAATCTAATATAGCCATCCATGTCTACCACTTTGCGTTGTTTTATTTCTATTGCAGTAATTATCACTGATATTTTATTTATTTATTCTTTCGTGCCCATGTTTCCCTACTAGACCATAAGCTCTTTGAGAACAGACACAGTGTCTTGTCTACCATTACATTCCTAGGGCCTCAGAAGAATATCTAGCACAAAACAGGAACTCAAAAATATATGTTGGATAAATGCTAATATCATCTGCTATTCATAGCCATATTTTAAAAGAGTTGCTTGATTTCTAGACGAGGGCAATTTTTTCCACGTTTTCTTTAGTAAAGTTCAATATTTTCCAGTGATTTTGTTGTGGTTTGTATAAATGGCACTCATGGTCGGCATTCAGTCTTGGAAGAAACACTATATTACACACACATGCTACCCATATTTATAAAAGTTTAAAAACCCTAACAGCTTGGAAGCAACATGAAATCCAATGGGTGGGAAGCTTTGAAACTTACCCTCTGATAGCACTGAGGCAGAGTATTTTCCAAAAGGGGAGGAGTTCTCTGCATTAATATTCCAACAGACTCTCTTAAAAGAGGAATAACACTAAAGAGAAGGAAGACAATGAATTTATTAAAGCCACATTCCAACAATCTCATTCTACAAGAAATAATATTCTGATAAATATAAGATTTATCAGAATATGAGAAAAAAGAATCTAATCACTGTTCCAGATTTTTTTATGTGATCAATGTTATCTGAAATAAAAGTAAAGAGCTAAATAAAATGTATTGATGTATGAAATACTAAACTTATACTACTGAATAGTATTGAAGCTTCTAAAAAGCTAAACATAGCAGTCGTTCAGCCGTTATTTAAAATATGACTTCAAATGGCAAGAATCTTCCAAGGTAATCTATAAAGTATATATGGGCTACTGGTCTTAACATTTATCAAATATGTACATGCATTTATCTGAATGGTACTGTTAAGAGAAATACAAAAAAAATTTTAATATAGTATATATTAGTCCATTTGTCCAATATTTTCCTAACCCGATTATACAGCAGTCTTCTTTCATTATTTAAAAAATATAGAAGCCAGCTATAACCACAGATCCTGTGACTCAGCACCTCTAGGGACAGGGACCAAAAGTCTGCATGTATTGATATAGCAAGTCCTCAACTAGAATTTGGAAATTACTGCTTTAGGCTATTTAAATGATTAAATGTATAAAAATAATACTGTAATGGTGAAGGTGACTCTAATGCAATAGTTTTCTAAACTAGCTACACATCAAATTCACCTTAGAGACTTGTTTGTTTTCACTTCTGATATCTTGAATCAGAATCTTTGGCGTCTACATTTTTTAAAAGCTTTCCAGGTGATTCCCATGAGTCAGGGCGCTGAGGCACTGCTCTACTGCTTGAAGGAGACTGAGAGGGGAGGTCAGAAACAGCTTCATTACACTTAACAGCTTAAGCCAGTGCTCTCTTTTAAACTTGTAGAATCTCAAAATTTCCAGAGTAAAACCTCTCCTGAGTATAGCTGTAGGAGATAGAAATAAAAGGAACTTACACCTTTCAAGGAAGGTAGAAGTTGAAGTATAACTTAAAAGATCAGTACTGTCCCTGACAGATGGAAAAAAAAAAGAGGAGATATTAATGAAGACCCAAAGGAACAGAGACAGTTTTTCTTGTCTTGTTTACTATTATTTTCCTGAGAAGGCCTAGTAAAGTGCTGGTCACAAAATGAGCTGACAATAAATACTTGTTAGTTAAATGAATGAAAGATACATAGGTGTTTTAGAATCTAGATTAAAGAAAGAAAAAGGCCGGAGGGAAGAAATCAGGAGATTGTTCTCACACTTTAAGTGTACAGTGATAAGTACTTGACTAGGAGGGTAACAACAGAAACAAAGACAAATAAGAAAATTAGACACTAAGAGAAATAACTGCTGTATAACCAGATATAGTGAAGAAACTGAAACAACAAGGACAAGCCTAGAAAATTAAGTGTGGAGGGAATGGCAGTAATGAAGATGAAAAGTTCAATGTGGACGGGAGTTTAAGTCACAGTGAGGTGAAAATATTCTTTAGTCAGATAGTGATTTAAGAGTCAAGAATAATCATATGCCACCCTTAATTCCTTCTTCTCCCATAAAACCCCCAGACCCTGAATCACCAACTTCTCATGATTTAACATCCTAAATATTTCTTGTCTTCATCCCCTCCCCTTCTTTCTATTACACACGTCTACAATAATCTCTATATCTTCCCTTAGATTATTATAATGGCCTCCTAAGTGCTCCCTTTGCCTCTAGTCTTATTTCCTCAAGTCCACTGTGATAGGCAGCTTCAAAGATTCCAATGACCCCTTCCTCCCTAGTATTCATGCTTTTCTGTAATCCCTTCCCATTAAGTGTGGACTGGACTAGTCAGTGACTTGTTGCTAATGAACAGAGTACGTGAAAGTGACAAGATGTCATTTCTAAGATCAGATTAAAAGACTCTGGCTTCCATCTCCTTCACCTTCCTCTCCTGCCCTCTCATAGTTGCCATGTTATGAGCTTTCCTATGAAGTGGCCCAGGGCGAGGAACTGCGTGATGCCTCAGTCCAACAGCCCAAAAGAAACTCAGCACTGTCAACAACCACTTCAGTGAGCATGGAAGCGGATTCTCACCCAAATGCGACCTCAGAAGGCTGACGCCTTCATCGCCACCTCATGAGAGACCCTGAACCAGAGAGCCCAGTTATCTATGCTCAGGTTCTTGAACGAAGGCAAACTGTAAGATAATAATGTGTTACTTTAGCTACTAGGTTTTTATGCAATGCTATGCAGCCATAGATAACTGATACATGCATTTCTTATAAAGCTATTAAACTAATCTATCTAAAATCAGTATCTGACTCATTCCCTTCACCATTAAAAAAATCTGTTGAAAGCTCCCTACTGCCTAGGGGATGAAGTGCAAACTCTTAAACATGACATATTTTTGGATTTGGGCCCCTCTAGCTTCACCTCCCATCATCCTTGCTTCACATTTTAAGCTCTTGAAACATAAACATACTGTACTTTACCCTGTTTCTTCCTTTCATGTTTTGGCTCGTGCTGTAATCTCTGCCTAGACTGTCTCTAAACTACCTTTTAGTCTGGTTACTATTCCTTCCTTAAAATCTCAAGTGGTGCCCGTTTTCAGGAGTATGTCCTGATCTCAAACTGTCCTCCTAACTATGTATCTTCTCTGTGCTCCTATTAAAAAAAAAACAAACAAACAAACAAAAAAAACCAATCTGTGAAACCTATGGAAAGGTTAGAGAAAAAAATGGGTGGAAAGCAACTGGAAGTGGGGTTAAGGATTTGGAAAGTGAAAGAGTAATGGTTATTCCTTTGTCTAACCTGAAGGGTAGGGTCTATTTCTATCTACTGTGCTGTCATTAAATAGGTGAGTAGTCCCTGTATTTATAAAAAAAAAAAAAAAAAAAAAGGCAAAAAAAACCATAATGGTAGACGAATAAGGTACCATTCAATCATTAGGACATTTTTCTTTCCTCTCTCTATTCTCATTTCTCAGGAAAAAGGGATCAGTCACAGAGTATTTATATAACTAACTTAGAATTTTTATGTTTTCCTACTTTCTCTACTGAACTTCTCAGAAAATGAGGCATAAAAAATGGTTCTCCTAGAATAACTGAAAAGAAAAAGTGTTTTTTTTCCATGTACCTCTTAAATGTAGCTATTTTGATCATTTCTCCTCCAATCTTTATCCCAAGGACTGCTAATAATGCCTGGAGATATCTGAGGCGGAAAATCCACTCAAATGGAAATCATGATACTTGGGTCCAATTGTGCCATTAATAGTTTTAGACAAACTGTATAACCTTCCAGATCATCAGTTTTCACACCCACAAAATTGGGGCATAGATTAAATATATAGGCAATTTCTTCTTTTATTTTTCATTCAATAAGAAAAAATGGTCAAACCACAAGAAACACTAGAGAGAGAATATATTTGGAAGTGAAAGAAAATTTAAGTTGCTTTTATGTACTAAACACAAACACACACACGTACACACACACACACATACACACACACACAGTCACCAAATGAGATGAGATACACTTGATAAATTTACTCCATCACTAATTTGGGAACACTGCAAATGAATGTATTAAGCAATCAACACAAATAAGCGACAATTGAGCATTTCTATATACTTTGCTTGGCATCAGACTTTCTAGAACCAGATGGTACCTCATCCTAGAGTTGTAGAAATGCAGGCCTAGAGCACTGAAGTAACCTGCTTAAGGATAAAGCTAGTGAACGGGAAAACTAGAATAAGACCAGGCCTTTTGACTCTAAATTTAATTTTGAAAAGTTCAAGTCAACAAACATTTATTGTACGTCTACCTGTGCCAAGCATATGCTAGGCACCAGAAATAAAAAGATAAATAATACACAATACCTTCCTTCAAAAGATTTAGTAACTATTGAAAAAGCCTACATTGAGGTCAATGGAACCAACACTTGTTTAGGGCCCACCATTTGGAAGAAGGCATATACAAATTCAAAACAACTGTAGGTTTTCCATTTTCATTTCCCACGAACTTTGGTGAATGGTTTTCTTCCTTAGTATGCTAATAACTTACTTTTAAATTCACCTTTAAAAATAAAGTGAGGAAGAATGGAATAAAAGAGAACATGGACTCCACTGCAACAGAAGGCATATAATATGAGGAATGATATTAAGCAATAGGTATGAAATATCTTTTTGCAAACAACTCTTACAGTGTTATTGTTTTAGAATGCCTAGAGCTAGTCAATTTTACCCTCCAAAATCTAAAGCACAATAAGAGATGGCTGAGTCCAATCTATAATAATCCTTTGAGATTAGTCAGAAAACATGGAGAACATTTTCTTTATAGTCTCCAGAACCATCTATATATTTATCGAAACTTTTGTTCAAATTTTTACGTGTCTACTCCATATGTGTTGCCTCACAAAGTCTGCTACTCCCTGCCACCACCTTCGTAAACAACTAGTACTTTCCTTTTTCTCCTAAAATTGACTTTCATATGTGCCCTTAGTTTGAGGATTTTAAAATTAGTGGCATTCCAAGATCAGAGATAACACACAATTAGAACAGGGAATTTAGAGATCACTCATTTAACACTCAATTCAAGAAACATAACGCAGAGAAACATTTCAATCAAATTAATGTTAGAAGCAAACATTTATTTAAAAACAACTAAATTAAAAGTCACAACCGATATATGGAAATAATATAGAGAAACTGTACTTTTTTAGTAAGGGTCAACTTAGGTTTTTACTGATTTTGCTATACCATAAAATTTGGAATCATTGCCTATTTAGATAGAATTTTAATAAAATGTTTACATTCAACAGCAGCAAGCATTTCACCAAAGCACATGAATGTACCACACTAATTATCTCTAATAATAATTTTTAAATAATATAAGAATTTTAGCTGTAGGAGCAATAACTAGGTCACAAAACTGGTGGAGAGAAAAGGATTCTTGCTAAATCACATGGTGATATGCAATTTAGAACCAAGGACAATTTCTGTAATAATTTTAAAAGTCATAAAGATGTAAAAGAAACCTACAGAAACTCAATCTTTGCCTTTTAAAATTGTGTTTAGCTCAGGAATTTGTCCACATTTTTCTAATTAACTATTGTAATGGCGAGTCATAAAACAGATTTTAGAATGGGATCTATCTAGCCATAATGAAAGGATATGGGGAAAAAGACAAGCATAGCAAATTCCCAACTGAGCTAAGACTTAGAGCTGTATCCAAACCCAAAAAGTAAGCATTTGGAAACAATTAGAGGTTCACTTCTGGTTGACTAACTCAATTCTAGCTTTAACAATGAGACACTATTTTCCTAGCATATATAAAAAGGAATGAGTCATTAGCTGTATGAGTTTACCAATAAAACAGGGTAATGATTTTATTCTTCAAAAGCTGAAGGTAAATCAAATTTATAATTATACAATCAAACATAAATTTAAATGTGAAAGCTGAAATGCTAGCAAATTAAATAAGCAAGTTAGTTATTACTCTTTATTGCCAGTAACTTCGCAAATGAAAACATATTCAAATTTTACTTCAAAAACAGCTTTAGTGAAAGGGTCTCACCATTTCATCAGTAAACAAAACTATCTAGCAGTTATAAACAAACCAAACAAAGGAAAGGATATACAATATGAAAACTTTTGAAGAACATCAGACTAGTGAAAATCATGCTTAATAAAAAATTTCAGAGAGCTGAAACTACTACTTAGAGCTGAGAATAAATCTTTATTAACAATAATTTGACATAATTCAACTTTTTTAATTAGCTTATGGGCGAAGTCCTCCTGAATATTATCAGCATATATTTGCAGTTCTGGTATATGTCATATACTCTAAAATGTTTAGTGGACAAAAAAGCCAAAGAAAACTGACCCCAAATTGTAATGTATGCTACATTTAGACATGATGGTCCTATGGCAAACTGTAAACATGCAGTCCTGTATGCATAAATACAATTATTCCATAGTAATGAACAATTACTTATTAACCCAGAATTTCATAAGCCTAATATTGAATAGATAACCCAAAACCACAGGGATTGTAGTTTGCCTTACAATTATACTGACTTTCTAAAACCTATGGTTTAAATCAATGCATATTTACTGAGTACCTACTTTACTCGACAATGGGAATAAGATACCCTAAAATACCCCTAGAACTCGGAGCCAAAGTCATGAAAAGGTCGCCCCTTTCCTTAAACTTCTGGAATTTAGTTATAACACTTAATGCATCTGGTCTTTGGACGGAAAGCATTAGCAAATAATGTCAAACTAGTAAATAATTAGTAATGTCTTTGTTTAGACAACACTTAATAGTTTTTAAAGTGCTTACATAAATTTTTTTCTAATTTGATTCTCACAATAACCTTATGTAACCAAAATGTTGAAATCATAGATGTAGACAAGCTCATAAGAGATTATTAAGGCCAACTCCCTCATTTTACAGAAGAGAAAATCATCTGAGAGAGATTAGGACAACTTGCTCTTTTCTGTGCACTGGTAAGAGGCAGAGCTGGGTGTGATAATTCCATGGCTAATGTCTCTGCACTACACTGAGTGTCTCACCATGATTCAGTCAACTGGAGTCAGAGATCATGTCATATTTTTTATTCTTAGTAACCAGCACAGTGGTTGGAATATAATAAGCACTTGACACATGACTTCTGAATGTATAATCTATTTTAAAATTTCAAACACTAGTAAAAAATTATTAAAATATAGAACAGCTCTTCTTTGACATGACTTTCAAAGACAGTAATAGCTAAAAAGCAAAACGGTAATGAGCCCCTCGATTTAGTCACCTCTCCCAAAAAAAGAATCTGATAGAAGCAAAAATATCTATTCAAGTAGAGGTGAGAAAGAATTATACTTAGGCAGGATCAAGCAGAATTCCCAATTCTTGCAATTTATTATTCTAATAAATACTCTTTATTCTCACGAATAAGAAACTAAAATCACACCAGCAATATAAGTTAAAAAAAAAAAAATTAAATGATCTCCTATGTATCTATAAAGAACAAAGGTTCAGATAAAGAAGAAAACTGAATAGGATTCACACTAATATGCTGTCAAGAGGTAGCAAATGGGAAGAGACAATGGAATCGATGAAGCAAAAGGGCAAAGAGCTCCACAAAATATAGTTTTGAGAGATGGGCAGGAATAAATTCAAATTACACTTTAAGAAAACCTGCATTTTAAAAAAGTATATAAGAAATAGAACTTTGTTTAGAAAAACTAGATGAGATGGCAAGAAATGTTTATTAAAACTACCAAAATCAAATTAATTGTTATCGAGTAGCTGCTTCTATGATCACAAGTGCTAGTTTCTTAGTTGGTCTATCTAAGGGTTTGTCAATTTTGTTGATCTAAAAAAGTTAACTCTGGGGTTAAAGTTTTCTATTGTTTTTCTATTCTCTATTTCATTTATCTGCTCCAGCAGTTACTATTTCCTTCCTTCTGCTGACTTAGAATAAGTTTATTCTTTTTCTACAATTAAAGTAGCCATTTATTGCTACGAAATTCCTTCTTAGTACTACTTTCACCTCATTTCATATTTTGATATGTTGTGTTTTGTTTTCATTTGCCTCTAGATATTTTCTAAATTCCCTTGTGATTTCTTCTTTGACCCACTGTTTGTAAAAGAGTGTGTTGTTTACAAATACAGAGGATAATCTGGGGACAACTTCCCCCTGGGGAGGGAGTTTGGTGGGGCTGGGAGAATGGGGTGAAGGGTTAAAGAAGCACGAATCAGTAGTTGATGGTCACGGGGATGGGGAGCATAGCATAAGGAATGCAATTAGCAGTAATGTAATGGCTAGAGAACCAGAGGACAGAAAGAGCAATTAGGGGGATTGTTTTCTAAACTATATAAATGTCTAAGCAATGTACTATGTACCTGAAATCAATATAATAATTTTTTTAAGCGTGTTGTTTAACATCCACATGTTTTTGGATTTTTGTGTTTTCCTTCTGCTATTGATTTCTAGTTTCGTTCCACTGTAGGCAGAGAAGATATTTTATATAATTTCAAACTTCTAAAATTTGTTAGGACTTCTTTTGTGACCTAATATATAGTCTATTGGGGAGATTATTTCATGTACACTTGAAATTTATCTTATTTGGAATTCTTCCAGTTTCTTGAATTTGTATATCCATTTTTCTTCTCAGATTTAAGAAAGTTTTGGCCATTGTTTTTAAATAGGTTCTCTGCCTTTTTCTCAGTTTCTTTACTTTCTGGGACTCCCATAATGCATATAGGAGTGTTCCAATGTTCTGCTTGTCCATAAATATCTCAGGCTCTCTTCTCTTTATTTTCTTTTCTTTCTTCACCTCCAGAATTTCTGCTTGGCTCTTCTTCATAGTTTCTATCTCTTTGTTGATATTCTCATTTTGTCCATGCATCGTTTTCCTGATTTTATTTAGTGTCTGTGCTTTCTTTTAATTAATTGGGCATCTTTATAATGGTAATTTTGAAATCTTTATCTGGGAATCCATATGTCTCCAGGTTTGGTGTCCAGAGATCTATTTCCTTTCAATGTGTTGTGGTTAGCTGTTTCTTTGTGTGCCTTATTTCTTCGTTTGGATTTCAGCATCTGAAGAATCAGCCACCTCTCCAGACTTTGTGGTCTGGTTTCATACAGGGAGGTCTTTTTCTACATAGCCTAGCTAGAGAGTTTGGAGACCCCTCAAGTCTTTCCTGGATATGTGTCCTGGACTTGTGCATGAAATCTAATGAAAAAGTTTGCTGCCTACGACTCAGGAGCTCCTCCAGGTGTCTGAAATATTGCAGCCGGCTAGAGCAGTAGTAAATCACAGTCCTGGGGTTCCACCTAGTGTTTGCCTGTGGTACTACAGACTAATGTACAGTTGATGTCTTTGTTCTCAGGAATGCCCAACCTGGCCCCCAGTTCCTGTCAGTGCAACAAGTCCTCAAATAATGTCCTTTCATTCAATGTCTTTTTGTTATAACATTGATGAAATGCTGTTGGAACCTCACTCTTGTTTATATCAAATAG
This sequence comes from Eidolon dupreanum, assembly GCA_028627145.1. NCBI lineage: Eukaryota > Metazoa > Chordata > Mammalia > Chiroptera > Pteropodidae > Eidolon > Eidolon dupreanum. The sequence continues at coordinate 27,413,546 of CM053517.1, read as the reverse complement.
CCTATGGTAACACTGGTTTCACTATACATTGTTTTGCTTAAAGTAGCAGTTTCTAAGAACCTATCATCAACATTGAGGACTTAATGTACTTGGATACAAGCAAGACAGAAATCAGCCCCCTAAAATCAGTTGGTGGTATGCTCAATTCCTTTCTCCTTACCAGAAAGATGGGAGTTGGGGTTTTTCTTCCAAACGCCTCACCCTGTATGGGGTGGGAGTCACTATGATGAGAGGAAGTAGAGGATCATGAATTTCCTATTGAGTCCCCATGCTGTTGGCTCCCCGCTAGACTGAGGTATAAAAACCTTTTAACTAGTTTCTGGATTTCTCACAGAGTAGTTTGCCACTTTACTGTGTTAAATCTCTGTCTTCAATGAGGAGGAAAGGGAGTGAGTCAAGGGCTTCCTATTCTGCCATCCTTGCTGATGTCACTCTCCCTTATTTTTCTTTTAGGACTGCATAAAACTCCTTTAGTAATGGACACTTCCATTCTTTCCAATCATATATTTTACATAAAAGAATAATCTCTTTCCAATTTTAAGTCTCAAATACTTTCTTTTGTCTGTTATTGGCTAACAATCACTAATACATTATCACATTTGCTCTGTTCCTCCTAATATTTCTAAGACCATCCTCCAGCTTTCAACTAGGGTTCTTCATGTAAACCATCGAACACACAAAATGATTTGAAGGACAGTTTTGCAGTTCCTCCAAGGATAGTACATAACCAGTACCTTACTAGAAGGGTAGTTGAGAAGTTAATAATTATATACAAATGATGCTTTAGGACATTAGGGCATTCTCTCACAGAATGCTATTTGAGAAAAGGTGTTAGATTAATCAGTATTTATAAATGCTCTATGATGGTTTTATGTGTAATACAATTACTAGGCAATAATTTTCCCATTATGGATACATATACAAACACCAAGTTAAAATTGTCTTCCTTTATCTTAGTCCTCAAAAGTATTGTTCATAAATTATAACCACAAAGAAAGTGTTAGATACCACCCAAAACCATTCTGAAAAAAAAATCTCCGTAATTTCTCATTTATACGACTATTTGAAGACGTGGTAACTTCTTACATGCCAAAAATTGCTTACTTTTTGCTTAACACAGGCTATATATAATTACCTATTTGATCACAGAATCAACAAGGTTTCTCAAAATAAGTATCTGGTCCAAATCCAGTATTCATGAGCAATGATGATCACCTATGATTAAGAACTTCAAGTCTACAATTTTGTTTTATTAGTACATACATATTATTTTCATTTTGTACTTATGACCATCATGTCATTTCCAAAGCCCATACCTTAGTTTGCCTCTAAAAGTTGAGCTATTTTTTCTCCAAAATAAGAAATAAATACATTAGCTGAAGTTTTACACCTAACAAAAAGATAATTTTGTTTAAAAAGCTTTTCTTTGTATTAACAAATGATTGTGGTAAAAATGTACAAAGTACCATAAAATCGTAAAACTGGTAAGTTGCAGAAAACTGATTTAAAAAAATTCAGCAAGGCTTCAGAAATACCATACCAGTAACAGAGTTCATTTCTGCATCCTGTTTATGTATTTTTTTCCCATCAAGCATAGGTATACCTCTTATTTATGTAAACCAAAAATCAAGCTACAGATCTAGGTAAAGGGCATCACTCTTAAATCACAGTGTGATTGAAAGCTACAACTAATTGTTCAGATTTCCGCATTCTAAATTGTGAATCTACTTTCCATTCCAATTCAATTACTAATGGGAAAACAGGATCAAAACCACTCTGAAATCTCTTTTAAGAAATATATTTTTTTAGAAGATAAAAATTACATTCTCATCGTTATACTCAATTTGCTGCTTTTCACTGGGAAACAAAATTCATCGCAGTACAACCCAGTTTTACCCCAAAATCTGTATCACCATTTGCCTGTGCTAAAAAATCTGCCTGTGTTGAAAGAAAAACAGTCTTTTTCTAAGAAACCACTTTCACTGTGAAAATGAAAATGGAACACCGGGCAGGCAGCCTAGAAAGGAGAAACGTGACATCTATTTCCATGGCACGTTCTCAATTGAGGAACATTTAAATACAGAGAATATATAAAGAGTCCCGTTATTTCTCTTGCTCTTGATGAATTACAAATATATATAAAAATTAAAGGTAAGGTAAAATTACTTATTTGTACTCGAATTTGTTGCGGCTGTAAGAGTTTTCATCCACTTCCTAAGATCAGCTTTAGCTAATCAGGCAAACTCTTCAACCAATTTGAAAAACATCTCAGACTGATCTCCTTGCAAATATTTCATTATCATGTGAACATTTAAGTAAATTAAGTTAGCTTTCTTAACAGAAAAATGGACAACTGGGATGTCTTTATTTTGTACTTTGAAGCTAAAATTTTTTTTATCGCCCTCCATTTAAAAAATATTATGCTTTTTTAAGTCAAAGTCAGAAATGTTGGTTTATCTTAGCAACATTAGGAAAGAACCATAATTTTAAAATGACAACACCCAGAGAGAGCCACATAACATTCAGACAGACACACAGATATATATATATAATATATATATATATATCTAATATATATATTAGATATGGACTCTTTACAATAATGAGTCATTCTTATGTGTTGCCCTGTACCTTGTTGTCATTTATTGTCATTGAATTAAGGCCTTGCTACCTTATAAATCATCCCAAAACTATTGACTTAAAGTAGTAACTACTACTTTTCTTCTAGAACCTATGAATATTCTAATGCTGACTAAGCTTAACAATCAGCACATAGAGTAGAAATTCAATAATGTAAAGAAAAAAAAGCCTAAAAATTACTAAAGAAACACTGTTAACAGTTGTAATGTGACCTCTAGGTATTGTGATCCTGATTGATTTTTCTTCATTTTTTATACTTTGCATCATTTTCCAAGTTTTCTATAATCACCATATGTTCGAAATCAGAAAAAAGCTAAAGAAGTTTTCTTACAGAGAATATAATTTTGCATACGTAATAGAAACAAAAATACTGTAAAAAAAAAAAAACTCTCAGATTTAAAGCAAAAAGCCAAAAGAATACCCACAAAATACTGACATGGTGTGCAGAGAAAGATGGCTGCCATCAGGCTCCCTCAAAACCCTCGGCAGCTTTCTTGATAGCTCCCCTTCAGTCACTTGCAGGGTTTGGCAATGGACTTACTATCTTTCTACCTCTGCCCTTCTCATTACTCTTAATTTAAATATCCATATGGACAATGCATCCAACACTTGGCCTCTATAGGATGATCTTATCCTATATTCACTTCTGGGATCATATTTTAGACCTTAAGATCTCAATTTTAAGTATGTAACAGCTGAACAACCCTTCCTACTTCTAGATCTCTCCCCTATCCCTTCCACTCTAACACTTTTCCCAGAAATCCAATCCACTAACCCTATCACTTTTCTTTTTTTTTTAGCATCTATCCTTACCTTTAAATCTTAATTTCCCACCACTGCAATCCTGCCTCGCTCCTTTCCTTCTTTGTCAGTACTCACCCGATAAATCCCAAACCTGTTCAAACCAACTCTCTATTCCATACCTTTACCAAATAGCTGAACAAGACTCAAAAAAACAACAACAACAACAACAAAAAAAACCCATACAATTGTGCTGGTTGTTTTCACTTTAAATTCATGACCACAAACTTCAAAGTGGGCCCTCAGTGTTGTCAGGCAAGCACACTGCTAAAGGCCTTGAAAAGGAGTTGACTACGGTTGCTGTCGCCATTTCTTCTCCTCCAGTCCTCTTTTGAAGCTACTTTGATCAGACTTTCATTCTCAACTTTTTTCTGAGTGTCTCATCTAAGATGTCAATGATCAGTCCCAGCTGCCTTTTACAGGTTTGATTACTGCTTACCGTTTGAAAATCTTTCACAAGCCTCCTAAAACAATATGTGCTTGCTCTCTCTTGCTATAATATAAATTCAAACCACTGAGCATCCTGTCTTATCACCACCCTGGTGAGAGGGTCTACTTAATAAATATTTGTTGAAAATAAACTTTGCAGTTATATTTCAGTAAAAAAAGTTTTCTCTGTGTGTGTATGCATACATGTAATATATTTGTGGAATAACTGAATGGGAATAGAAGAACTCCCTATTTGGGATTAGAGAAATAAGACTCTGAGGTTGAAAAACATGAATTTATTTTGATTCAAATTCAAAAGGTACCAACATTTGGTCTGGGAGAGTTAGGGGCAGACTTTACAACACTGAAAAACCAGTTTGCCCCCACAGAGCTTGAGAGAGACAATGAGACAGGCTATTTCAACACAGTAAGCAAACGCCGTGAGAGTTGTAGTGTTGGTGCTGTCTGTGCACTTAATGCAGCCTGAGAGGTGGAGAATGAGACAACGCTCCCTGAAGGAAGTGCCATTTCAACTGAAATCTAATCTGAAGGACGAATAATTGTGGTCCACGCACTTGTGAGGGGCATGGGGAAAGCAGAAAGGCACTCTGTATAAGAGTATTTTACTTTGGAGAGAAGAAATATGAGCAAAGCCCAGAATCCAGAGGGCTCACAACACATTTTCAGGGAACTGAAAGTAATTTACTGTAGCTGGAGAGCAGAATATAAATTGACAAAGGGTGAGAGAAATACTGAAGTGAACGGGGAACAAAATGAAGCCCCGCTAAGGAGTTCAGACTTTATCTTGAGGGTAAAAAAGAGGCACTGAAGGATTTGAGGCAAGACAGTTTTCACATGTACCATAATCCTCATTAAAGAAAGATCATTTTGGCCACAGTGTAGGGAAGAGTTTGGAGGGACAAGGATACCAACCTCTTTCAAGCAGCAAATGACATGAGAATTAGGATAACAACATGGAGGGAGACAGAGAAAAGGGAACATTAAGATTCTACTCTAAGAAGTATTAGAAGCAACAAAGAATTATAATACAAAACCAAATAAAACGAACACTGAACATGCAAATAAAGAGGTACATATGTAACTGGATTTCGTTAACCGATGTCACCATAAAAAATAAATAAAAAAAGAAAAAAAGGAAAAAAGAAATTTAAAAAAAAAGAACCTATGTAAGTTACCAAGTCTTAGGAATTAAGTTTCATAAAATATGTGACATTTAAGCTGAACTGACAAGGAAGTATAAGAGTTTCAAAGATGAAGAAAAAGCATTCCAAGCTTTATAAAAAACTTTTACATAAAAGAGTGGCTTCTTGGTACAAATAACTTTTTTTAATTAAAAAAATCTGCATATTTAAAATGTAATCCTATTTTAAGCAAAAATGTATGACTAATTTATAGGATTATAATGTCACTGTAATTTATTAAGTCTATTCTCTTTAACTATAGTTGACTAGAATAATCAACCCTCTCAAAAGTCTTGTTATCATTACGAAGAAAATTTTACTAACAGTAAAATCATATGGATAAATAAAACAAAAACAGTCCAATCAAGACAAATCTTTATAAATAATTCAAGACTATGAAATAAAGGCTCACATTCTATTATTCTGATAGAAATTAAAACAATAAACTGACATAAATTTAAGAGGTAATAACTATACAATCTAATTCAGCAATAATTTATTGAGAATTTATGCACACACACACACACATACACTTTTATATATACACTGGCACTATCGTAGGCAAGAGAGCTAAAAAGTTAAGAGACAAATCCTTCCTCAAGAATTTATAATCTAGATAGGGAGACAGACATAAGTATACCTCAAAAAGCATTTTTACAAGACTTCCACAATAATAATGTGACTGTATAGATTAAAAATAGTTCTAGAAGAAGAGATTTTAATATTCTTTCACATTTGGTAGTGCAAGATATAAATGCCAAAGGAAGAAAATTCTAACTATAGTTAATACATTTTATATTTCCAATGTTCTACTCTACAGATACAGTACTAAATTCAAGAAAATTACTACTGATTTGAATTACAGACCAAAAAGATTAACTGCTAAATACCAAAAGGAAACATCAAACCCTAGGCAAGCATAGAAAATAGCAAGATGAAAAGAGAAATAATCTGTGTAGGAATTTGTTAAAGACCAAAGAAAAACCACCTTAATAATTTAGATCTGTAATTTAAATAAGTTATCATTTTCATAATGGAAAGTAACATATCAACACTTACCTTACAACTATGAGCATAGCTATCAGGATTGAACAAATAGGATCTGCTATCATCAGACCAAAATTCTGCATCATGATGGCAGAGGCAATTACACCAACACTCCCCAGCGTATCTGCTAGAATGTGTAAAAATACGCCTAGAAATGGAGCACAATTGGAATTAAAAATAACATCTTCTGATCAATTGAAAATACAAATATTTCTTAAAACTATTCTTGATTTTATATGTTAAAAACTAAACACCAGTTTGAAACAGATTCACTGCTTAGTAACAAAGTATAGTCTTTGGGAATTGAAATAATCTTTCCTTTTTCAAATCAGCAGGAGTTAAAATATCTGATGCAGACTTTATACTTGCTCTTAATGATCCTTAATGTTTTGGTGTAACATAAATGAGGAAGAGCAGTAAACTGATTTTTAAATTGTTTGTGCATATTCGTCTCTGGTTAAAAGAGCCCCAAAGTTAATTAATAATTTGTTAGAGGAACACTGCATTAGGCTAAAAGAATCTGTCAAGAAAACATTATTTATAACTCTGAATATATGTAGTATGAACACACAGAGCCCTCTGCTGGTTAAAATTACATTTGAAATGAATTTCCTATGGACCATAACTCTATTCATACTGATGTACTTACCGCTTATCCTGAAGATTGTGTTACCTCAAGTTACATACTAAGCTCAAACTTGATATAAGAGAAGAAAGGAATTTTAATATTTTAAAGTGAATGTGACTATATTTTGAATTTTTAATAATTAAATATTAAATTGGTAGAATAGTGACATTCTAACTGCCCAAGAACCTAGATATGTTAACATTTAAGAATTGAGACTTGATGGGAAAACCATTAAAAAATGCCAAGAAGAAAGTTTGATATACATGATTTTTTAAAAAGATTTAACTAGACAAATTATTCAATGTTTAGATCTTTAACAGGTAAAATTTACTGTGTAGCGAAACAAACTGTCTCTTAAACAAACTCCAACCATACATTGCTAAAAATAGAACATTCTTCAATAGCATCAACTAGTCTGTCTGAAAAAGAAATACCTAATATGTCAAGAGTATGTGTCCACTTCGGAGACACTTATTTTTCTTTATTATTATTCACTTTATTATTATTCTTTATTATTAAAGGTAAACCACTTATTATTAGGTATAAAACATAGGTTTACTTGAAAACATGTTCTAATAATTTTAAAGTGGACTATTAATGAGTCCAACTGAATCTTAATACACTCTAGGAAAATAATGCTTCAATTAATCTGCTACTGTGGAATTTTCTATCAAGTATTATGCCAAATGTAATTCATCCCTCAGTATCTAAAATACTTTTTCATTTGTATAAAGTATTGACCTTTATAATGATTCTTCAAAAAGCTAATGGCTTTTTTTCTCTAACAAAAATATTATGTTCGAAGCACAATTACAGAAAAAATATTTTTCTTGAGGGTATTTAAATAGTAAAGAATTAATAAGTGTTGGGACCACTTTAAGTTTTAAAAATAAGAAAAACATACACATCATAGTGGATTGAGGGGCCTCAAGTTTCAAAACTCTTAAATGATATGTGATTTTTAAGCCTTTATATTTTTTAATCAGTGTTTTGGTACAATCTAAACACTGAAAGAAAAAAGAAAAGAAACATTTATTATTGATTCTCCTTTAATTGGATAGTTCGTAGCTACATCTTACTTGCTGACCTAAAAACTGGTTTTATGAGCTAGTGTCATTAACAATCTAAGCTCTTCTTATTTTCTAGTAACTGTTTCGAGAAGAAAAATTACTAAAGAAAGAAATCTAAACTAATATGTTTAATTTATATAAAAGTTGAAAGCCTTAGATGACTTGGTAGAATACTGATATTTGAAATGCCCAAGAACCCAGAAAGCCAGGGTCATATTAAAAATGCAGCAAATAACTTCAAAATTCAGTTAGCTCAGTTTTTCATGTGGGAGTATGTACATGGAAAAGTTTTAGTACCAGGCAGTTCTCTGTCTGTCAGCTATCTACTGGGCTACTTCTGCCACAATAAACTGATACTTAGAAAATATAAACTAATTTTCACAACAGCTTACATAAAAGATAATTAGGAAGACAAATCTAACCTTCCCCTCAAATTCTGATGATTTCTAAAACCAAAATAATTTCTTATTATCAAGGCTAATTTTTGGAATTGGATATAGATATATTACATATGCATGATTATAAGCTTTTTCAGCAAATGCTATTCTAAAATAATTCTATGTATTTCACAAATGGAAAACTAAGAGACCAGAAGATACATTTAAACCTCTTGAAATAAACTCTTTGGTATGGTGGAACATATTCACGCTGCAAATATAAAAAGCAAGAGCTTTATCAAGACACAGTGGAGAAAAATAGGTGCAGTAGAGATTGGATCACAAGCTACTGGGAAAGTCAGATTAAAGTCAAAAGTTAATAAGGGCAGGAAGACGGGCAATGGGGAACTGGAAAACTTGGACAATGAAATCTAAATTGAAATTCAGAGCCAAAGAGGTTCACATTCCCAAAAAGGAACTACCATAGTTCATACAAGACTTGTTTTCCCTGGCTTATAAAATTTTGTAATTTATTACTTGACATATGTAAGCTTCTTTTAAGGTATCAGTAATTGTGGCCTATGGATACAACTGGGGTCTCATTGTACATTACATTTTAAAAAATATAATAGACTATTTTTGAGAGCAGTTTTAGGTTCCCAGCAAAACTGAGCAGAAGATACAGAGATTCCTCATACCCCTTCTGCCCCTACACAACGCGAGACTCCTCCTTTGTCAGCCTCCCCCACCAGAGTGTGCATTTGCCACAACTGATGAAACAATATTACCCCAAGTCCACAGTTTACACTAGGGTTCATGTTTAATGTCTGTTGTACATTCTTTGGGTTTGGGTGTACTACATTTTTAGCACTAAATTTTTCTACAACATAAATACAGATTGTATATTATTCTGGGAAAAATTATTTAACAATCCACAAAGGTAAACATACTGCTATGGTGTTACTATAGTCATTGGGATTGCTATTATTTATATTTAAGCAGTATAGTTTCTGAATATTTTAATCTTATGAAATCTCAGAAAAGAGCCAAGTGACAAATTAAAATGTCTGCTAATATACCTAATAGTGCATATTTTTAAAAATTACTAGGAAGGCTAACATTTTAAACACAAATACTATGTTATGTATTTTTCTTAAACAAAAACTTCATTTAACTCAAAACTAAGAAACCAGTTTCATAAAACTGAGAAATATACAAATTCCTTGTCATACCTTGTAAAATCTGTCTGCTGGGTCCTGCTGTCTCTTTTAAGGAGGGACCATCTGTGGAGAGTCAAGTTAAATTATTTTAAAACATATCTTCAATTCTTGATTTAATTTTTGTGATTCAGAGTATTTTTCATTCAAATGTATTGTGAAGGATGCATGCCTATTGAGCCACATCAGACCTACAAATTATTTTTAAATTTTAATACAGTAATTTAATGGAGATAAACATGGGAAATTTCAAAAAGCATCAAAGGTATATGGAGTGTTTAGGAAATTATTATAGTATGCAGTCTGGTTAAAAAAAGTTATTAAAAACACTGTAAAAGTCTTCTAATAACATACCTTATACAGCTTGCTACACTACTTTTACAATTGAAAATTCTCAAAAAAACAAAACTACTAGTTGAAGTTATAAGCAGTCCAAGAAATGAAGCCAGGACAGCATCCAAGAAAACTGGACTATGGAAACAATAGCTTTCCAATAGTTTCTATCTAGATGGATGTGGCAAGCCTTTCACACAAAAGAGATAAAAAATACTTTTTCATTTTGCCTTTATGATGAACAAATAAAAAAATACTTCAATCTGTATTCTTAAATACTTTGAAAATTAGTAATTAGCTTTAACATCAAAGCAGAAGATAAACAATGGTAAACAATGTAAGAGATCAGCAATATTCATTAAAAGGGATCATCAAAAGGACTGATAAGCTTTCTGATCAGAGAGCTAACAGAGAACCTGCCCGCAGCATGGTTCCTGGTCCACAGCACCAAAAAGCTGATATTACTACAGCCTTGATAGAGCACTGTAACAATATCAAAAGAAGTACAAAAGCATAAGGCTGCACAATAATTTCTGTCTGGACATGGCACTGCTGTGTGGAAAGAAAAATGTAACTACCTTGAAAATCCTGCTGTTAGTCAAAAGCATAACTGTTCTAAAAACCCAGCTCCTGATCAAGACAAAAGATTTCTGTCTATAGATAGTAGGTCCAGATAAAAAGTCATTTTGATATGATTATTTTGAAAGGTATATTCTGCTGTACTAATATAATAGCTATATAAGACGTTACTCCTATCTACACAAAATCTGAAAGCCCTTCCAAATCCCAAATTTGTTCTCTGTGGCAGAGGCTAGCTAGTAGTAGTTTACCAAACTCATTTCTTCTTACTCTTTGGTAAACAACTAAACTACATTTCCCTTGAGTTAAAAGTAGTGTGTGTGACTGAACTGTAAACAAAGAAATACAAGGTGTTAACCACTTTCAGGCTCATAAGAATATCCCACATGATCTTCTATATACCCTATCTCCAGCTGGATACAGAGAATTTAGTGGTGGATTCCAAGGGTTAAGAATCCCATTGATGGAAAAGAGCCTGGGTCCCTGAATTGCCATAAGGAACAGAGCCCCACCTTCTACTCTATCAATCAACAGCAAGATATAGACCTTTGCTGCTTATATCACTGAGATAAGAGCAATTAACACAAACTGCTGGCTTTACTCATAGTACAGTATTCCAAAAAATATGAAACATAGTATTTCCCAATGAGACTATGCCTCTTATGGGCAAAGTGGAATTGGGCCCTATTACTGAAGACTGGCTAATATAATACTAAGGCAAAATAATAGTTAAGAACAGATTTTAGAGTCAGATTCGCTGTGTTTGAAGCCTAGCATTTCTATTTATTACTTGCTATAATCTCTTCGAGCCCTGATGTCATGCTAATTCTTCTTTCCCACTCACTATTCTCCCTCTTGACCAATAAAAGGCCACCTTTCACCTACCTACAATTTTACTACAGTGCTTTCCCAAGGGTACTAGAAAATTCTAGGGCAACAAACAAGGAGTCAATTACAAATGTTTGTGGTAATGTTAACAAAAATAATGACTCTAATTACTAGTTAGCAAATCCTTTCATAAGCATCACGGTTTCCAATTCTTTTGCTTTAATAAAATGTAGGGATTAGCTAATGAAGCTGACAATTAATAGATCATTAAAAACAATTTTTGATGATAGATTATTATGTTTTTGGAATATAATTCTAAAGATATTCAAAGAATTGACTGAAATGCTGTAACAGAACTTGTGTTTTAACATTTAACATTAGTATGTACATTATAATGATGAAAAATAGGAATAGAATGTTTTATGCTAAATGTTATTTACCCATAAACTAAGAGCTCCAATCATTTCATTAAGATACGTATTTCAAATAAAACATTGCTTTTTTGATTATATGTGTATCGAAATTTGAAAATAGAATTCTTTTGATTGACTTTGTGCTAGTAAAAATTAAAATAACTCCATCCAAAAGAAACATTAAGTCTTACATTCCTAGGAAATAAAAAATTTTAATTTATATGCATATTTTATTGCCAAGATGATCAATTAAAAACATAACACAAATATATTATTAAAAAATTCTGTTAAGGACATAAAATGGTAACAAAAATTCAAGGAGAAACAAAATGCTATAAAATTTATAACTGTTTACATATATATTTTTGAATAGGTGATAGTGGGTCTCAAATCACTAAGGTATTTAAAGTCTACTAACTATATATAAAAGGGTAATAAAGAAATTTCATTCTAAAATATTATCTATAGTGTATCAGAAATTATATTCTTTGCAATATTTAAATGTAACTTTTTTTAGAAATCATCTTAAAAATGTAAGGAATATACAGTTTCTCAAAATTATTTTGGGATGCAATGTGAGCAAAAACTTAGAAAAGCACGATTTTAAAGCATACCATTTTAACAGTTACAAAAGTATAGCAAATCATAGAGAGTGAAAAATTAGGGGATTACACTCAATCTCCAAAGCCCTTTTGATATTTTCAAATCTAAAGCTTTAGCATTCTATGTGGCAAGTACACACAATATTTAAGCATATAATTTACATAAAGATTAACCAAACCATTAATCTATACTCTAAAATTTTGTGAATAAACTATTTAAAACATAATTTTTCAAAATAAAATATTAATTAAGTTGATAAACACCTTATAACTTAGTACCCAAGCCTATGTATAACACAAAAGGCCTACTACTTTTAAAAAATCGTGATTTTCATTTGCTAAAATGCAATTGTTCCTCATTCATTGATACTCATTTAAAATAGTGGCTTTTCATTATAATACACACACTGAAAAATAAAAGCTATATCTACTGCCTTATACCAAGTTAATTTCAATATACACTAAAAATGAACTAGCTCGGGGAACTATTTAGTCTAATTCATTAGAAAGGAAGTTGACTACAATACTTTTAACAGATTCTTTCAACTAGGAAAAGGAATCTGCACAATTTCTGTTTGTCTGGAAGGCTATAGGCTATACTCACCATGGGAATGGAAGTGTCCATGTCCGTGTCCGTGAGCATGATCATGGCTATGCGCAGCACCATGTTTCAATTCGTGACTATGGCAATGATCTCCATGGCCATGGGCCTGATCCAAAGCACCATTAAAGAGGGAATGGCTGTGTCCATGGCCTAAAAACAGTGTTATAACAAAAGGTATATAATAATACATTATGTAATGATTATAATACTGACATTAGTGAAAAGAATTAGCTCTAAAACCATATTCAATTCAATAAACATTTACTTGAAAAAAACTGTTGTAGATTCATTAAAACAATAATAAATTCCTACTATGTAGTACAAGCAAAAAATAAAGCAGAAATAAGCTGGCCCTACAATTTATATGGAAACACAAGAAGGAAACCAGAATAGCCAAAATGACCTTTAAAAAGAAGAACATAGTTGGAAAATTCACATATTCTGATTTCAAAACTTACCTCAAAGTTACATTAATCAAGACAGCATGGTGCTGGCGTGAGGACAGACTTACAGATCAATGAAAAAGAACTGAGATTCCAGAACTGAACCCTCACATTTATGGTCAACTGATTGTTGACAAGGGTGCCAAGATATTTCAACAGGGAAAAATGATCTTTTTAACAAATGATGCTGAGACAACTGGATATACCTACATACAAGAAAATGATACTGGATCCATACCTCACACCATACAAAAACTGGCTCGAAATGGATCGCAGACCTAAATGTAGACTTAAATAAATACATTTTAACCCCAAAATTTAAGGATGGTTCCTCATGAGAAAAATCTATCAATGTAATTACTAATTTTAAATTAACTAAAAAGGAAAAAATGATTACTTCAACATATGCAGGAATATCCTTTAGTTGATAAAACAGTTTTATCAGAAACAGACCATAAACATCAGACTCAATGGTAAAACTTTAGTAGCATTCTTCATTAAAGCAATGGTTCTCAACCTTGCCAGCACATAAAAGTTGACTGGAGAGCTTTGAAACAAACTGGGTCTCTTCCTCCAGAGATTCTGATGTAAATGTCCTGGGATTAAACCTGGGCATTAGTGTTTTCTTAAAACAGATTGACACAAGGATACAAGCTACAAGTATTTCTAATCAACACTGTGCTAGAGGTCCTGGCTATGCAATAAGACAAGCAGGAATAATGGTTTTCATTCTTAAAAGTAATAAAAACTTTCAACTGCCTAAAAATGAACCAAATGAAAAATATAAATATATTTATTAAAATGCCTAAGATAACTTAATAAAGGACATGAAATTTAATATGAATATGAAATTTAATGTAAGCTAATCAGTTTTCCATAATTAAACATAAAGACAACACATTCCCAGTCAAAATCCCAACAAGATGTTTTCATAAAAGCTGATAAACTGGTGAAAAAAATAAATAAATAAGTTAGGTGCAAAAAACTTTGGGAAAAAAACAGACAGGACTTAACCAAGTAGATATTAAATCATCAAGTTCGTAACAACTGTTTCATTGTGATAGTGGGACAGCCAAAGAGAAACAGACTAAACCTGATATATAAGGCAATTTAATATAGGGTAAAAGTGTCCTTTTACATCAATGAGGTAAAGGGCATATTAATAAATGGTGCTCAGAAAACTGCTTATTCACACTGGGGGAAAAAAAGTTAAGTTCTAACTCACCCCATCACAAAAAAAAATAACATACAGATGAAGGACCAAAATGGATAGGAAAAAAACCATCAATCCAAAATTTTCACAGTATTAAATTATAAGAGAATAGATTTATGTCCCAGGGATAAGAAATTCCTCTAAGCAAAAACATTCTAGAAAAAAATATATAAGGCACAAAAACTAAACTATATGCAAATTAAAAAACACTATATAAAAGTTTAGGTGCAGGCACACTGGTGGTGGTGAGGGAGGTGGGGAACAGAAAAAAAAGTTCAAAGATAAGCCAGACTGGAAAAGATATTTGCAACATATAAAACAAAGGATTAGTATACGAAATATACAAAAAATGCTTATAAATCAATTAACAATAAGACAATAGGGAAAAAAAGAAAAGAAAAAAACAGACACTTCCGAGAAGAGGAAAAACATTTAAATGGCCTGAAAACATACAGAAAGGTTCAATCTCACTACCAAACAAATATCAAATAAAGTGAGATACCATTTTTATCAAAATATAAGCAAAATGGTTTTAAACACATAATATTAAGCTTTGTAGCTGGGAGAAAATTAGTATTTGCATTTATTGCTGGGGTAAATGTGAATGACAGTCATTTTGGAGGACAATTTGCTAATGTCTACTGAAATTAAAAACTGTATATCCTGTGTCCCAGCAATTTGACTTATATTCCAGCACAGTGCAATTCACTGTGATGATAGAAACGTTCTACACTTGCTGTCCTATACGGTACCCTTATGTGGCTACTGAGCACTTGAAATGTCATTAGTGTAACTGGAAAACTGAATTTTTAATTTTATTAAATTTAATTAATTATAATTAAAGGTCACCTTCAACTAACAACTACCACATAGAACAGCACAGCTCTGGAAAACAACCTGCATGTGTCACAAGGACATGCTTCACGTGAAATCGTAAGAAACTTGAAACAACCTGAAGTGTTATCTACTGCAGAAGACTGGCAAAACAGACCATGGCACCCCACACCATGGGGTTTTATGTGTTTGTTAACGAGAAAAGTTAGACCGACATATGCCAAAGGGAAGGATCTCAAAGACAGACTGTACAGTAAATTTCATACCCACGTACACTATAAGTTTTTTAGTAACTAGATTTGTTTTGTGGTTTTTAATGTATATTTATATGTAAATGGCATCATAGTAAACAGATGATGACCTACAGAGATCTAGAAGGATCCACACCAAACTGATAACACATATAACTCTGAGAAGGCATTGAGAGGGAGGGGCATGGAGAAGTGGAAGGGATGGTTCAGGAAGAAACTAATAAGAGTCTATTAACATATTACTTTTGTTACTAAAAATCAATATACAGTTTAACTTTAAAAATTATCAATTTTCAAAGTGAATAACTATGACAGACACCAGAAAATGAAGAAACAAAAGTTTCTAACCATCATACCAGAGCCATGAGAATGTCCATGACCTCCATGCTTGAAAACAAATATTCCTATTAGGTTTACCACAAACCCGAGAATCGAAACAAGAAGCAGTCTCTCATGGTGTACATCTGGAGGGGCTAGTGCTCTCTAGAAAACACATAATACAAATTGCATTGACATAACTTCTCATTGATCTACTGGTAAAAACAAAAACAATTTAAAAAATTTTTAGTTACTTTCAGAATTAAAATCATTCCAAAAAAATATGCTAAACCAGTATATAAATATAAAACTAGTACTTAGATACCATAGAAATGGTAACAATTACTATTTTTAAATAAATACAAATATGTAAAACCATGAATTTTTGGTTTAAAACCTATTCTTCTTTGGTATCTTAATATACCGCCATTCATTTTAAGTTAATTAACTTACAAATTTTCTTTATTTGTTTTAATATACCAAATATTAAAGATTTACTGGCAAAACTCTCGGATTCTATTTTAAGAGCTCTACCCAACAGACTTCGCTACCCATATTCTGCCTTTACTTTGAATAGTGTCAACACTTCATTCATACCTTGTAATGCACAATTATTTGTTTTCAATTTCAAGTAGTTACACATACAATTTTTCAACTATTCTGTAAGCTCCTCCTGTACACACATATTTGATCTAATCCAAGACTGTCCTCAGTAAACACTCAATAGCATCAAAAAACAGCTCTATTATATGTATCTTTAGTGAATAAGCATTTTCATTACAGAAATTCAATTTACTGACTAGTCATTATCTACTATACCTCAACTCCTTCTGAGAAAATAAAAAAAGCAGTGAAGATCAAAAATAGGCCATTGACAAAGCCAGCCAGAACTTCCGCTCTAACATACCTAAAGAAGAACAAAGTAAACAACTGAATTATTAAGTTATTTCCTAGAAACCCAATGATAAATTTATATATATCCAGAGATTCAAAGCCATATTATCCGGTTATAAGTAGCCAGCAAAGTCCCAGTATTTATAGAATACTCCACTATTATACATATAGTGTAAAAATAAAGAAATGAATTTAATTATGAATTATATTTAATAGCAGAATGCCATAAAATATATGAATTTCTACTTGCCAATCAAAAGAACTTCTTAGAGTAAGTAGGTTTAGAAAGCCCTTTCACAGAAATGTAAACCTCAAGTTGCCACTAGAGAAGGAGCAACAGGACCAGACAAATGTGCAAAGGATCCAAAGATAAAAAGTAGAAGAGCTTAAAAAGGGAGTTTTGTAACTTATTAATTCCTTCTTTTCTAAGAACTCCTTATCCTTTCTGCTTTGTACCTTTCAACTTTCAAATCTTCATAAAGTGGAGCTTTGATCTGAAGGAAAATAAAATTATTTCTCTAGTATCTCAAAGACAACTTGAGATTTATATTTCCATCACTTTTTCTAAGATTAATAAATTTAGCAAAAACTTTTCAATTACCCTATTTTTAGAATCAATCTACCTTCACATAATTCTAATTAAACTGTTTTAAAAATACCTGTCCTTTTCTCCATGGGCTTCTGAAGCTTTCTGCTTCCTACCTGTGTTGAGGCATTGGGGAAAGATTTTATTTTTCCATAAGGTATTTTTGGCTTATTTAAAGTCATTAGAAACAACTTTAACCTGGAAGTTTTACATGTCCAAACATTACTCAAAGGGTGCTGACAGCAGTTAAATCACTCTGGTCCTTAAACAGTGTAACAGGAGTATCAAAAATACTGCTTTTTCTAGCTTCCTATGTTAATTTCTAGATAATACAATTTTTACTATAAAGAGAACAAACTCTAAAATGTACTCTATCCGGTTATGTTGGAGCTTGCCCTATCAGGTACATTCCATATATTTCTACACTCAGAAATAATGCATATTTCTACCTCCTAAGACATATAAATGAATTAAATTATCTTATTACTTATCAAAGCATATAATTTTTTCTTGAGAAAATGTTCACTAAATTCAAAGAATTCACAGCCTGTTTTCCATAACCCACACTTAGGGATTTATCTAATATATCAGCAGGGTTACTGACCTCCAAATAAAAAAGTACTTTCTTTTAACTCATTCTTCTAGACCCAAAGCTAATGCTTGATTGAAAGCCTTTTGTCCTTAAATTCCACTAGATTTCAAGATCAGAGGCAGGAATGTTTTTCAGGCATCTTTTGGCCCCTAATGCCAGAGTAGGTGCTCTACAAACTCTGATAAATTATTGGACTAAAGTGATTTAATTAGGTTTAATATCTTTGCTAAAGTTGGTAGCGGGATTACAATGAAAAAACCCATGAAAACTAGTCATGCTTGCCTTTATAAATGACTTTTTACTCGAATAGAGTGAGTCTTGGAATTAAAACATAATGTATGAAAGTGCTATCACCTAATTAAGAGCAACAGTATCTGAATTCTTCAGTCAGGACAAAAAAGATACAAGTCTACTGTACATATGTATATAAGCATGCACATATACATCTACCTACCTGTCGGATATATGTTACTTTTACGTTGGCTTTGCTATTTCAAAAATACAGTGTGACAAAAGACAACTTTTATATAAAGAAATACTAAAAAGTCTTTGCTGTTTCTCAGATTCCTCCTTTTGTTTCTTCTACTATAGTCAGTCTCCTATAGTGATCACACTGAATTGGGGGTTTTGAGATTAATCCGTAGGCTTAGCCTACTCAGTGTCATTTTGATGTACTGGCACCGTATTTCACTCTTGCTGCTACTTACTCCTATAGCAATTTCAAATGTTACATCAGCTTTTATTCCCCAATGTTTTTCTTCTCAAAAATTCTTTTAAAAAGGCAATTAAGGAGAAGACAGGATAAGAAATAAAAAGTGGTAAGAATATTACTCTCTTTAATCAATCAGTTAAAACTGAACAGTAAAATCTGCTCTGGTACTGGAGGTATTCAAAGCTACTCTTAAAAAATATCTTATTTATTATAATCATGTATGGTGTCAGATGGGTACTGGATTAATCAGGGTGATCACTTCATCAGTTATATAAATGTCTAATCACTATGTTGTACACCTGAAATTAATATAATATTGTATGTCAACTATAATTTAAAAAATAAAAATATTAAAATGTTAAAAAATATATACGTGTAAAAGACTATATGTTTTAAATAGAAAATAGATACCCTAAGAATTAAGAAACTGGGGGAATTTTTATAGTCACCTACTGTTTATCTGGAAAGATTAAATAAGATATTCTAATTAGATTTTTGATATACAATACAAATGATTAATTTACAATACAAAATTATAACTTCACATACAATCTTTCTTTAATGATCCAAAGCATACTTAAGAACCTTTTGACTTATAGTGCCATGGAAAATATTCTTTTCTGAGCATTCAATCTGTTTTGATTTATAGATATACAGGATCTTTTGCTTTATTCTATAAAAATAGTATAATTAATGTTTTTTGTCTCTCTCTCTTTTTTTTTAATTTTACAGGCCTATCAATTTGGTTATACCAGAAATCAGCAAATGCTGTCACAGAATTTCAAATATCTCTCTTATAGCACTTGTCACAATGTATAATTGTTATGGTATTTTTTAACTGTTTCCCCATCAGACCATAAGTTCCCCCAAGGCAAGTACCATATCTTAATCAGTGAAGGAAGGAAAGTAAGAGAAAAAAGAATTACAGCTGAAGAGGTTAAGGGAGAGGGAGAATAAGAAAGAGCCTGAGAGATACAGTGGTAAAGGGGAGAGATAGAGACCAGGAGAAAAGAAATAATAAGAGAAAGATGTGAGGAAGGGAGGGAGGAATGGGAGAGAAAAAGAGAAAGGAAGAAAGGGGAAGGAGAGAGAGAACACAGGCCCAAGTAACTAGAGAGATAAAGAACAAGAGAGCAGGGAAAGGAGTTTCAGAGAGATGAGAAAGAGAAAATAAGTATGAGGAAGGGAATAGGAGACAGAGAAAAACAAGAAAGACAGTGAAGACAAGAAAGAACATGAGAAAGCACTCACAAGGAAGAGAGAAGTGGAGCGGGAAACACAAAGAGAAAGACAATGACCAAGCGGTGAGAGAAAGAGGATATTAGTTCTGACCCCCACTTACACATAAAAATAGTTACATGGCAAAACAGTCTATGAACTTAAAAAAGAAAACACTCAGGCAGAGTAAATCAAATATTAGAAACTCCATTGCTTCCCTCAACCAGCGATGCAAAAAGCAACTGCACTGGCTCAGAAGTAAGGCCACGTGTTTCAACATAGTCCCTTCAGCACAAAAACACTCTCCAAATATTTGAATAATTGTCCCAAGTCAGCAGGAGTATGAGAAGTGTTTTACATGAAAGCAAAGCTGAAGAAGATATATAATATAAAACTATATTAGGACATAATGATTTTAAATAAATTAAATGCAAAATATCCCTCCAAAAAAGAAAAAAAAGAAACATGACTAGTCACATATATTGAAACTTTTTCTTTTGCTTCTTCAAAAAATGGTTAAAAGTTGAGATATTCTCCTATCTAGTAACAATCTCTCCTAAAAATTTTTGGTAAAATCAAGATGCCCTCTAAACAGAAGAACTTAGATACAAAAAAAAAAAAAAAAGTAAATATTATGAATTCCAATTATACAGCATTCAAAAACAGGTAAAACTGATCCCTGAAGTTAGGAAAGCAGTTACCCTTAGGGAGGTGAGCAGGAAGGAACTAGAAGAAGACATGAGGGGTTTTCAAGGGTTCAAGTTCCACTAGTATGTTCACTTTATGAAAATTCATTGAGTTTGAGATTTGTGGACCTTTCTGCATTTCTTATATTTCAATAAAAGTGTTTTTAAGTCTTACCCATAAGAGAAAGCATCATTATCTCTCCATTTTGAAATAACAGATGCTGCCAGTCCAGCCAAAATGGCAGTGCTATCGAAAAACATGTGAAAAGAGTCGGAAATCAAGCCTAAGCTGCAAAAGAACAAACATAATGGCATGTGAGAATAATAACCAAAGAGTAAGCATCCTTCTCTAATAAACATCAAAGATTTAGCCTCTGCTTATGAGGAACTAATATTCTAAAAAGACAACAACGAAATATGATATATAGAAAGACACTAAGGATAATTTTGAAACATTTAAAAGGGAAACCCACACACCCCTTGCCCACTGACGGGGGAGAAGCAAAGCCATTTGTTGCTGGGGGTTAGGCTGAAGCCAGCTTGGACCCAGGATCTTACACTGATGCAAGGCTAGGAAGAGGGGTGAGAAGGTGTAGGAACATTACTAATAACCACGTTGGTACTCAGGTATGACGGGCCTACATCGTACTGAGGCTGCAACAGGAAAACCAAATGCTCCCTTTCCCCCAAGAAAAGCCTGACTAAGGTATAAGGCAAGAGCAATCTATTGCTGAGAGCCAAGCAGGACCACCAAGAAAGATTCTGTGGCATAGATATGCGGGTTTGCTGAAAGCTGACAGTGAAGCAAGTAGCCTCCAGTACTCAAGTCCCACACTAAGCACAAGGTGGTAGGAGCCACTGTGAAAATTTGAAGTCTGTGACCTATTGAAATTAACTAGCAATAACAAAACACAAAACCCAGCTCAACTATTGACCAGATAGGTTCAAACTCACACACTAATAGCCTAACAAAAACAGGTGTGCATATTTCTGGGTATAAATACCATTAACATTGGTCTCCATTATTCTTTTAAATTTAATATCCAGCACTTAACAAGATATTTATAAGACATATAACAAGATAAAGAAAAAAATAAAAAAGTAAGACCCATTATCAAAAGCTAAAGCAATCAACAGAAGCAGAACCGGAAAAGGCCCAGAGCTTGGACTATTACAAGAACTTTAAAATAAATTTGATTAATATGATAAAGGATGTGGTATAAGCTAGCAAAAATCCATTACCTCCCACAGAGATAGAAACTATAAAAGAATCAAATGGAAACAAAACCTTTTTTAAAAAAGTTATAATACTGAAGATAAAGAATAACATATATGGACTTCTGAGAAGACAGGACAGAGAAAAAGAACATTTAATGGGGGAAAAATACACAAAGAGCTTAGCTATTCTTCCACAGATGACACATTCTCACCATAAAAAATATAAATCAATTTAATTAAGTTCTCCCTTTAAAATGAAGGCTCTGAACAAGAATCAGGACTATTTAACATTTGTTCCTATCAGATCAATTGTTTCTAAGAACTTTTATTTGTAAAGAGAGTATGTTTTATCAATTTTTAATTGATAAATTCTTGACATCATGTTCATAACATCTTGAAACTTAATTTTTACAGAATAAAAATGAACACAGAAATAACTATAAGTTTTTTTGAAAAATTTACTCAAGAAATTAAAAATCTAATTGAACCTTCAGGAACAGAGATAATCCAGTCATATAAAGAAACTGTTGATCACCCACATAAGAGACGTATACCTGGAGCACATGGCTCGGGTGACCAGGGAGACCGTATCACTGGGCCCCATAGGACACCTACTACACAAGGCCATTCTTCTAAAATCAGGAGACTTAGCAGCTCTACCTGCTGATAAATAGAAACAAACACAGGGAGGCAGGCAAAATGGAGAATGTCCCAAATGAAAAAACAGAACAAAGCTCCAGAAAAAGAAATAAACAAAACAGAGAAAAGCAATGCAGAGTTCATAAAACTGGTTATAAGGATGCTCAATGATCTCAGTGAGAACTTTAACAAAGAAATAGAGACAGAAACATACAGATAAAAACATAAAAAAGAACCAGTCAGAAATGAAGAATGCAACAACTGAAATGAAGACTATATTAGAGGAAATCAACAGTAAATTAGGTGAAGCAGAGAATCGAATCAGCGATTTGGAAGATAAGGTAGCAGAAAACACCCAATCAGAACAGCAATAAGAAAAAAGAATACAAAAAATGAGGATTGTTTAAGGGGCCTCTGGGACAACATCAAGAGTATCAACATTTGCATCACAGGAGTACCAGAAGGAGAAGGGAGAGAGCAAGGAATTAAAAACCTATTTGAAGAAATAATGATCAAAACCTTCTCTAACCTGGCAAAGAAAATAGAGATTCAAGCCCATGAAGCGCAGAATCTCAAACAAGATGACCTCAAAGAAGCCCACACCAAAAAACGTCATAATTAAAATGCCAAAGGTTAAGGACAAAGAGAGAATATATAAAGCATCAAGAGAGAAGCAGTTAGTTACCTAAAAGTGAGCTTCCTTTAAGACTATAAGATTACTCAATGGAAATTTTGCATGCCAGAAGGGACTGGCATGAAAATTTCAAAGATGAAAAGCAAGGACCTACAACCAAGATTACTCTACACAGCAAAGCTATCATTTAGAATTGAAGGACAAATAAAGAGTTTCCCAGACAAGAAAAAGCTAAAGGAGTTCATCACTACCAAACCAGTATTACAAGAAATGTTAAAGTGACTTCTTTAAGAAGAGACATAGAGTGACTGAATGGATAAGAAAACAAGACCCCCACATATGCTGCCTACAAGAGACTCACCTCAGATCAAAAGATACATACAGACTGAAAATAAAGGGATAGAAAAAAATATTTCATGAAAATGGAAACAGAAAAACAGCTGGGGTAGCGATAGTTTTACCAAACAACATAGACTTTGAAAAAAAGGCTATAACAAGAGATAAAGAAGAATTCACTAATCCCACTTCTGAGTATTTATCCAAAAAACCCCAAAATACTACTTGGAAGGGACATGTACATCCATCTGTTCATTGCAGCATCATTTACAATAGCCAAGATATGGAGGCAACCTGGGCGATTAGCAGTGGATGAATGGATAAAGAAGAGGTGGTGCATATGTATAATGGAACATTACTAAGCCATAAAAAAAAAGAATGAAATCTTGCTACCTGCAACAATATGGATGGACCTAGAGGGTACTGTGCTGAGTGGAGTAAGTCAGACAGAGAAAGACAAATGCCATATGGTTTCACTTACATGTGGAATCTAGAGAACAGGATAAATGAACAAACAACAGAAACAAGCTCATAGATACAGAGAATATTTTGATGGTTGCCAGATTGAGGGGGGATGATTAAGGGGATGGGTGAAGAGGAGAAGAGATTAAGAGGTACAAACTGGTAGTTGCAAAATAGTCATGGGGCTATAGAGTATAGCATGGAGAATATAGTCAGTAATATGATAATAACTATGTATAGCGTCAGATGGTTACTGAATTTATTGGGGTGATCGCTTCGTAAGTTATATAAATGTCTAATCACTGTGTGGTATACCTGAAATATTGTATACCAACTATAACTGAAAAAATAAAAATATAAAAAAAGAGAAATTGTTGATTAGTCAACAAAAGGAACTAAAATTGTAGTATCTAAAGAGACATAGAAAGCCAGATCATGAAAAGGCCCAAGTAATTTCTAAATCTGCCAAGGCTTCAAAAGGAACACATTTGTACTCTCAATCAACTCATAAAAATTAATATGGGGGAATAAGTGGATGTGAATTTGATGGTGAACATAATGATGAAGACCTGTTAAATGATCTAGGTATAACAAACACTGGTTCGGAGCTGGATTTCAAATCCAGAAGATACCACAACACAATCAAAGAGAGTAAACTGGAAAAGAGTGCCTAAGATCAGAACACGCCACCTAAGTACAAGCCACAGAAGAACAAGTCATGTACCACTGATGTTTTCCTTTTGTACTGATGAATATTGACAATGGCTTGCAAATCAGTGGTTTTAGTAATGGACCAAAAGAATTACAATATACCTAACTTTCCATGAAAGAGGTAGCCCAGACATTTCAAATATGAATCCCTTGAACAAGACATTTCACATACTAAATTTATGCAATGGTAGGCCATAGTGACATAGAATGTATTGTAATAGAAAGTAACCATAGCAAAAATGTTCATATAACAAACCAAGATAGTGTTGCTACAGTCAGAATATATGCCATAATATGACATAATTTAGGAAGAGTAAAATGTAAAATATATATTGTATATTTATAATAAATTATTACTATTCCAATACAAGTTAAGACAACAGAGTTGGTCCTTGAAAAATGAGGGGTTAGAGGCACTGACTCCTTCCCATACAAGCAGTTGAAAATCTGAGTATAGCTTTTGACTCCCCAAAACTTAACTAATAGCCTCCTGTTGACCAGAAGTCTCACCCATAACACAGTCAACACATATTTTGTATGTTAT
Source organism: Eidolon dupreanum (assembly GCA_028627145.1). Classification (NCBI taxonomy): domain Eukaryota; kingdom Metazoa; phylum Chordata; class Mammalia; order Chiroptera; family Pteropodidae; genus Eidolon; species Eidolon dupreanum. The sequence goes on along the minus strand of CM053517.1, from coordinate 27,388,485 downwards.
ATGTATTATACACTGTATTCTTACAATAAAGTAAGCTGGATAAAAGAAAAATTAAGCAAATCATAAAGAAGAGAAAATACATTTATAGTACTGTCATATTTATTGAAAGAAATCCACATAGAAATGGATCCATGCAGTTCGAACGCATGTTGTTCAAGGGAGAAAAGTATAGTGCATTTAACACGTACAATACATTAAAGAGTTTTAATGTTATGCGATACATATATCTGATTCCCAGAGGATTCAAAATGGTTATTACATATATTGATGTGATTTTCAATATACCTTTTATGACCAAGTTGTGACTAAACCAATAACCTTCATAATTTGCTGTGTAATCTTGACAAAATTGAATTCATGTTTGAATTGCAAAGCTCACTTTTTCATATAAAACTATACATGTCACGAAGACTGGTGATATTATGTAATGTCATTGTTCAATTTCAAAAGAAATAAAGATCAAGGACAGCAACTTTCTCTGAAAATGGACCTTAAAGGACAGTAACTAAGTCTGTTTAATTAACAGAAAACAAAGCTTAGATGGCATAGGCTCTTCATCTGGGGTCCAAGAGCTATTTCAAGGAATACAAGAACACTCCAAAGTTTTATCTGAAATCATCAGTGTTGGTTTTCATCTCAAATGGATATGAGATTGAATACAAACCAGTACGCCAGAAGTGTAATGATCTTATCATTGGCTGAATATTTTTATATGACCTTAAGTTATTCAACAACAAACATCTAGATAACAGTATTTCATTTCCAGAGTTAAACTGAGTTTACCTCTTCCCAAAGCAGTTAACAAGCAAACAACAACAACAACAAAACAAAGTAACACCAAAAACCATCAACACAAGAGACATAAGCTTTTAGAAAACTATACAGGATTTTCTATGGCAGTCAAGCAAAACTAGAGGAAAATCGAGTTTCGGCATACAATTAAAGAGAGAAGAGAATGACACATATTTCTGCAGCTATCCCCTTTCTAAACCTCTTCCCTATTCCAAGAGCTAATGACAAATTAAGTAGAACATCAGATATTCCCTCTCAGAATCTTAACGGTGAAACCAATTGCCACTCCCCCACAGAGAGGCAAAGACACTCCCCCATGAGGAGGCAGGGAACAGGTTTCTCCCAATTCTAACAAAGTGGGAAAGCTAAGGCGTGTAGTGAAGGATGAACGACTCTCCATTTGCCAAAATGAGGAGAGGACTTGTCACTCTTGTCTGACAGAGTGGTGGGGGCGGGGACCCAAATCTTAACTGCTCCACGTGACGGGCCCTGGATCTTAAATGTAGCCATGCCAGATCGGTGTGGATATGAGAAAGCAACTCAGCAGTAAAGGTGGTGGCAAAGGCAAAAACCTCCTGGTGAGAAGCTACGTGGCATTAAGCAAACAGTGTTGTATACCCCACCCCCTGCTTCCGCCCGAACCCTTTTCGCGGTTGGTTACCAGTTGCTCCAGATGCCGTAGAGTAGTTCGACAAATGCGAAAGAGAGGTTCAGACACAGGAAGAAGAACAGGTTCCGAGACGTCTTGTCCGACAGGATAGACCTGGGCAGGGCACAAGTGGGGAAGAGTCGGGAGAGTCAAAGTGGTGCTGGGACCCGAAGGCTGGATCCCCCTTTCAAGACCCTCCCAGTCCACACGATCCTTTCCCCAAAAGCGAGAGAGGGTGCCCCCGAGGCTCCCTCCCTGGACCTCGGGCCGTCCTTAGGTCTGGGCCTTCTCCCCTTGTGCCGGACACCCACTTCCCGCAAACACAGCACCCCGCACCTAAACCAGCCCGAGATCTTGCCGAACAGATTGAACTTAGGTGGTTTGTATTCATCGTCCTTGATGGACAGGGGCAACATCTTCAATGCCCGGCGAAAAGCCGGGTCTACTCCCCTCTAGAAGTGGCTCCGTGGGTGATAACAGCGGTGACGCCTCAGGCGGGAACCCCTAGCGCTAGTCCCGGGCCGCGCGCCTCTTCGAGACTCAGACACAGACACAGACATACGCCCGGGAACTCGCGGACTTCCGGCCCGGGCCGCGCAACGCGTCCTGGGACGGGAAAGGGGGGGAGGCGGGGCCTGCACGGTGGGCGGGGCTTGTGGCCGCGGCTGCGAGGGAGCCGCGCGCGGATGTGAGAGGCGGGATGGCGTAGCTGTCAGTACCAGGGAACCTAAGAGACCGCCACCTGGACTCAGGAAGAAAATCCTGAGAGGGGAAAATCCTGGGTGACTGTGAGGTTGAACGCCAGCTCACGCCCAAGCTTCCAGCGCCTGCCCTTTCGCCATTTCCTCTATTACTATTAATCCCGGTGCATTAGGTAGCAAAGCCTAAGAATCAAGGCGACGACGTATTTTCTTGCAGCCTTTCCTCTGGAAGCGCGAGTGATGGTTTTGGCGGGTGAACTCCGTGAGCACCCCAATTTTACTGGTCCACCCCACCCGCCCCCGAAAACAACGCCTGACCAGATACAGCCCCGCAGAAGGCCATCCGTAGGATGTCTTTCTAAGGAATGTGGAAACCCTTTAAAGGGAGCTCCCACAAGGCCATTTTGGGAGGTTTGCTTAATGCATTGTTTCCGCCATAATCAACCCGCTGATAGCACAAAACTCTCGAGTTCGTACACAGGTCGCCCCGGGGCCGCACCCGCGGCCTTAATTCCTGTCAACCTTCTGGCCGATTTCAAGTGCAGGAGAAGAGGAATGGTAGTGGGACGTGAAGGCGTCCGGAATGCAGGGGGCGAGCCACCGGGCCTGTGCTAGCACCCTGGGTCACCTTTGGTCACCCTTGGTTGTTGGGACACTTCTTCGGACGCCTTTCCCGAAAATGATTTGGAGGAGATCAGGCCCATCACATGAATGACTAAAGTTGTTACCTTGGAGATGAAATGGAGAATAGCAGGACTGGTTTTTGGAGGAGGGCTAGAAACTACAAAACCGAGCTTCTTGGGAACTGCCTTTGGTCTAACAGGAAGTGGAGCGTCAGCGAAAAGCGGGGGGCGGCCACCCGGGGACCATTCCCTGTGCTTCGGGCGCTCACTTTGCGGGCGGCGTTTTTTCCCCAGTTATCCGTGCAGTGACTGAGACAGGATGGATGCACGCTGCTGGGTTTAGAAAATTAAAAAAACAAACAAACAAACAAACAAATGAGCAGGCGCTACGCCCCTTCCGTTTTATGATAACCAAGCTGCAAGCAAATAAATCGGCCGATCTCTGCTCTCGAGGTAAAGAAATAGCAAAATGCTCTCGTGTTAAAAAATTTTGCAATGAGGATGATGCATGTTTTGCTCTCGCTCTCGGAACTTTGTGCGTGTGGGGGGAAGTGATTCAGTGGTTTTATTTTTGAAAATATACTATACTTATTCCACATTTTTAAAGAATGCTCGTGTTAATTAAAACTGCTGTGTAAAAACAACTTGATTCCAGAAATTAAGTTCTGGAAAAAGTGTTTTGTCTTTGTCTTTCTTAGTGTATGGTTCAACTTAAACATGGAAATATTTTCAATTAGTAGCGTTTACTTATGCTTCTATATTAGCCATAGACTTTGAATTTTACTCTACTGCACATATGCGGAAATATTAACTGGGCTAAAGATGGGTAAATATTTCCATGGCAATTGGTATTTTTATCCAAAACTGGTTTATTTCAATATAGTATAATTTATGGGGAAGAAGATAAATGGAAATAATTAAATCTCAGCTACTGATTTCCAGAGTTCTCTTAACTCAAGGTCAGCTGCAACTTAAGCCTATATTTCTGTATTGTGCCTTTGAAAATAAATTGTTCATTTTATCCTATACTGCTATAAATGAGAAATTGCTCAGATGGTTATGGAGAAACCCTTTTTCAAATAGTTTTAAAATAAGTTGGAGAAATTAAAGTTTAATTTCGGTTATATTGGTTTCCTGGGATTCCCAAATCCCCCCACTCCCCACCCCCAAGGTATAACATAGATATTCCTGTGAGGGCCCTCTCCTTTCAAAAAGTGGCAATGCCACTTCACATGTTTCAGTCTTGGACAACATAATTACCAACTTCAATACTGAAGGCATTTTATTGGAAATATAAACTGGACACTATTTAAATCAGGAAAAGTTCTATGAGCGGAAAATGTTTGACTGTGTCTCACTTCTTTTGTCATCTTGAAATATTTGTCCCATATAGGTTAACCAATATATGCTGTCATAGCACAGTTACTTTCATTCATTCAACAGTCATTTAATGAGTGTCTACTCAGTGCTGGGCATGGGATGGGGGCGGAAGAAAGTGGTTTAGGGGGGCAGAAGGAAGTGGGTTACAAAGCCAGATAAGACAAAGTTCTTTCCCTAAAGAAATTTTATGGGAAGAAGAAGCTGATATGAGCACAGAGGGTTAGCAACAGGAAAATCTGTTCAGGATTTTAGAACTGTACGATGTTTAAGATGTGCCCAAGAGATGCCCTTGGTGTGGAGAGGAGGGACATCTATTGCACAATGAGTCTTCGATATATAAGCCATCCTTTTGCCCTTTCAAAAACTTGTATCATGAAAGAACATGATTTTGGAAAATAAAAAATTATTCTTCAGCTCTATTCAGGTGGTCATATCAGATGCTATATCTTGAAAGACTCTGATCAGATTCTTAAATCCTTTATATATTACAAGATTAAATGGGTTTATAAGATTATAAAATAGATATAGTAATGAACATTTTAAAGCTAATAAATGGACTTTCGACTATGAACTGTTTAATATTTGTTTAGATCCTCTCCTACTAATGAATTCCTTTAGGTTGACTATGCAGACTAAATGGGGGTGGGGTAGGGGGGAGAATAGTTTCTCAGACATGTGATTGAGGACTGTGAGAAATGAAAGCCAAGAGAATTAAGGGGCAGAAGCTCATCTCCAGCCAGGGTACCAGTTCCTTTCAGGCAGTAGTCAGTAAGAAATGGGAAGGATGCCATGCCATCTGTTATTCGTCAGTAATCAACCCTGGCATTTATCTGCAACCCCAGCATTTATCTGCACCCTATTTTAGACCCCTTGGTTATTTTAGATGCTTCAAATTGAATGTCCTGTGAGCCTTCAGTGAAAAAAAGAGCTGTGATGGTAGATAACACTATAGATACTTAATAATCGATTTGAATAGATATTGAACCAAATAGAATTTGAATACAAGTGCAAATTGTTAATGTGTTCAGAGATTTTTCATTTATGGCATATATGTTTTGGTTTCAAATGTGTGAACACATTAGATAGTAGGGATTCAAGCTTATTCTGCTTCTGAATACTTAAGGGAAAGGTGAAAACCAAAATGTAGCAGTTTCAGCATCAACCTATAGGAAGACATTATCTACCTCATTGCCTAAATGTAACTTTTAAAACACAGAATAGCAAATTTTAATTTCTAAAAACAATTCAAAGCCTATAGACAATGACATTAAAGCATTTTTGAAAATTTCCTGCTGATCGACAAAAATGTCACAGAAAATTATTTGATTTCCCTTAATAGAGTCAAGAGAACCTGTTCCTATCAATTACCGAAGCCATAAAGAAAAATTTTTTTAAAAGTAAAACTATCATAATGAGGTAAGTACCAGTATTTTTTTTTTTGTTCTTTTCAAGTTATGATAATATGAATATTTGCCATCGTAACCATTTTTAAATGTATTGTTCAGTAATGTTAAGTATATTTACACTGTTGAGCAACCAATCTCAAGAACTTTTTCATCTTGCAAAACAGAAGATGTTTTAAACGTATTAAACAACTCTCTATTTTCCCCTCCCCCCAGCCCCTGGTAACCACCATTCTGCTTTCTGTTTCTATAATATTTACTACTCTAGATACCTCATATAAGTGGAATCATATAGTGTTTGTCTTTTTGTGACTGGCTTATTTCACTTAGCATAGTATCATCAAGGTTCATCCATGTTGTAGCATGTATCAAAATGTCCTTCCTTTTAAAATCTGAATACTCCATTGCTTGTATATACCACATTTTGTTTATCCAATTTTCTGTTGATGGGCATTTGGGTTGCTTCTACCTTTTGGCTATTGAGAATAATGCTACTATGAACATGGGTGAAGTACCAGTATTTTTATCAGAGAAAAATCTTTTCCTATAGAGGTATCTTTATTACCTTAGAAATAAAAGTTCTTACTTGAGCCTGAGTCTGTTAGAAAATGCTGTAAGGTCTCCTTTAGGTCTTATCCATTGAAATAGTAGTCCAAATTATAAAGTCAGTACCTATACAGTTGAAATATTGTTGTAGACTAGAACAAAGCTGAAGATAGAGACTTTGCAAAGACATTGAAAATACAAAGTAGCTCAAGTGTGAGAGCTGGGAGTTTGTACTGACCTAATACTCTTTCTGTGGCTCAGGAAAAAAAAATCATTTCATATTCTCAATGTCAGCTAGCCCTTCTACAAAATGGGGTGGATATATTTTAATTCCTTTCTAAAGATTTGAAACATTTCTGGTTTGAGATATTATGTAACATAAAGAGGGGGAAAGGTTGAACAACTTTCATTACTATTTTTAAGCCCTGTTGAGGGCAGGAATTGGGTAGCCTTGCTCATTATCATCCCTAGTGCCTGACAGTTCTGGGCACATAGTAAGCACCAATAAATGTTTATTGACTGACGGATGTATACCATGAACATATTTTGACCTTCCTTTAATAAAGTTAGAAGCTCATATGATTTGGGATTGCTTCCATGTTAGGTTTGATATCTAAAACTATTTAGAAATCATAATTCATATGTATGAAGTCTATTTCTATTACAGAAGTAATACAAGACTTACAAATGTGAATCTATTACTGAAAACCAGTATTGTGTACATAAATACTGGGAAAGGTTACCAAAGAATATTCCAGAGATCTTTTGCCTGACAATCTCGCCTCCCCTCAATTTTCCTGTGACTAAAACAGAGAGAAATTCAAACGAAAAGCTCCAGTATCCTGGAATAGTAAAAGTAATATGTTCGCAAATGTACTCGGTTTCTTGTTGACTCATTTCTGAAACTAATTTTGCATGGTACTGTACTGAGCTAAAAATGATTTTCTATTTCTAGTCTTTCTTCTTAGGATACATTGACTCCTTGGATCATTACAAGTAGTGGATGTTCCTCTAAGGAATAAGGCCATTCCTACTCCTACCCTGATATATGTTCATGAGATTAGTCATGTCCAAACATCATCATCATCGTTAGCATCATAATAGCTACAATTAATTGGCAAGGAGAAAGATGCCAGGCTGGAAGGAAGTTTGATCTAGCATAATTCAGACTTATGCACTTTGAGGGTAGAGATGACCTCACTGCCTCAGTAGCAAATGGCTGGACTCAAAGAGGCAGTGCTTTAAAACGACTTTATACATAATATTTATGTTATTCCCTCTTAAGTCAATGATGATAAAGCAAATCTAGTTAATTGGGAGTAGCTGCCTAAGGAAATATTGAGAAGGAATATGTTTTATATAGGCTTTAGGAAGAATTAAAAAATGCCAAGACTAATGGGCAGCCTTTGTTATGGATAACGGGGTGGAACTGCGGAAGGAAAAGAAGATGCTTAGTGTATGTCATCCCTGTTTTAAATGCTGCCCTGTTGCTCACTCTAACCTGATTTACCGGTAAAGGAGTGGTTCATTCAGTCTGGCTGCCAGAGGAATATTTGATCTTTAATGTAGCCAGTACAGAAATTCTTCCTTGCAGTTTGCAGTAAGAAATGACTGGTTGCAGCAGCCTCTATCTATTCAATTTAATATTAATATCGTAGTAAATGTAGCTATTTATCAGTATATTTTAACAGTTCTGGTTCAGAGCTATATATAGTCTCAAAATGCAGTAAGAGCAAAGACTAAGCCTTTTAAGTGACAGGATTTAAATTGGCTATCCATGATCATAATAGCTACAATTAATTGTCAATTCCAGGAGAAAGATGAAAGGCTGAAAGGAATTTTTATCTAGCATAATTCAAACCTACGTGTACTATCAGTGGAAAAGACAAATCACTTTAACCCTAATAATCAGTCTTTGACACAGTTGATCCAGACTGTAGTCATCTAAATGATTCATTCATATCACTGTACAATTGGTCATAAATATAGCAAGATCACAAGATGAATCTGTGACACTAGGTGGGCCTATCATTATTCTTCCAAATCTATTCTTATTCTTGCCTTTCCTATTTCTAAATAATATTTATTATTAATGAAATAATTTAACTTATTTTGATGTATTTAAACTTGTGAAAAAACTAATGGAGATTAAGAAGACTTTATAAGAAGAGATGGGAAGAAAAGTGAGGAGAAATCATTTAGGAAGGAGAGGATAGCATTGGTAGAAAACGAGAAAAGCTGGATGATACTTCTAAAATAAAGAGAATGAATTTCCTGAATGTGGGAAAAGGCAAAGGCAAAAACCTTCCAACATGCAGGACAGGGCAAATCCAACCCCCTCTCCTCCCACCCCCAGTGGAGATTCAAGTCCTGCACCTAGAGAGGGAGGGTTCTTGACTGAGCACAAGGAAGAATAGAAGCGCATGCCAGAGTTAGTGTCAAAAGGAAAGTTTATTAGAGAAGGGATAACACTTCACAGACAGAACGTAGTCTCCTCTCAGAGACAAAAAGTGATAGAGCAGAGAGGGACAGAGAGAAAAGACCAGGAGAAAAAAAAAAAGGACAAGACAGACTGACCCCAAGTTTTTGGAGAATTCAGTTTTATATGGTTCTTAGTTTATATGATTAACTGTTTAAAGACTTTGTTTACCTATTCTCACTTGATGGTATGGGTATACAGCTTGAAAGGTGTTGGTATGTAGTGAGAAAGCCTGCTGCCAATCCCCACCCCAGACTTTGTTCCATAGGTTCCCCATGGTTCTGACCTAGGGAATGAATAGCTGTGTTTATTTTGTATAGGGTATGACTTAAAGGCTCTGTTTTCCCTTCACAGCATGGGTAAATCTTTTGTTAATAATCCCAGCAGGAATCTTCCTTTGTTCTGTGATTTCCAGTGATCAGGAAGCAGCTTGTTGCAGGCTCAGAATACAGCTTGTTTTAACATTTAGTTCTCATGCCCCTTCCCACTTTCGGCAAGATACTTTCTAGTACCTGGAAAAGACTTGAGAAGTGACATTTCACGTACTATTTCTGGCATTCTGTGTTTTGCAATGAAATGAATTCTTGTATATGCTGCTTAAAATTGTAATGGAAGAGGGCAGTAGCAAACTGACTTGGGCAGTGTTCTGACTTAATTTTCTTTTTCTGCCAATCGTCCTGAAGTCTATAGGTTTTTCTCAGTTTCTGAACCCAAGCTAAATTTTTATTTTCCAAGTTAAGACTTTATTGTCTGTTTAAATCATGTATGCTGCCAGATTAAGAATATAGCTTCTGGTTATTTTTGCCTCCTAAAAATTTACAGAAATTCAGAAGGATGATATTATCTAACAGGTGATGATTTTCCCCCCAAGGCAAATCAGCTTATTCTCCAAGAGTTTCTTCTGGTGCAGGACAGGGCCAATTCCCTGAGTCAAGGTCAGGTGGGAGCTCTAGCCCTCCACCGAGAGAGAGAGAGAGAGAGAGAGAGAGAGAGAGAGAGAGAGAGAGAGAGAGAGAGATTTAGTTAGTTAGTTCTTGGCTGAGTGCAAGAAAGAATTCAAACACAAATGCACACCAGAGTTCAAGTCAAAAGGAAAGTTTATTAGAGAAGGGGTAACACTCTCTAGACCGAGGTAGAGAGTGAGAGAACCTGAGAGAGAATCAGAAGGACCCAGGGGGCGAGGAGGGGGCTGGGCACAGTGCAGAAAGAGGACTTGAGAGAAAAGACAGTGAAGGGAACTCTGAGTGTTCAGGGAATTTGGTTTATATATCATTCATAGTTCCTATAAATTACAGTTTAAAGATTTTGTTTACCCATTTTCTTTTGATGGTATGGACATATAGTATGAAAGAATAAGAGTACATAGGGTGAAAAGCTAAGAATAGTGTGACAGGCCTGCTGGCAGTTCCCAGCCTTTGATCCATAGGTTCCACATGGTTTTAGCTGTAGGGAATCAACGATTTTATTTTGTGGAGAGTGTGACTTAAAGCTCGTTTTCCTGTTTTCCCTTCGCAGTATGGGTAAACGGTTTGTTAGCAATCCCAGCAGAAATCTTCCTTTGTTCTGGTTTCCTCCTAGCCTGGGCCATGGGGCTGATCAGCATATTTCAGTCTCTGAATATAGCTTAATTTTATTTTATTTTATTTTAATACAGAATATCTTTGAAAAGATGTGAAAAAATCAGAATTCTAGAACATCCTTTATTTATCAAGTAATTTGTCCCAAGAACTAAAAGTGGAAAGGTGGCTTTTGTGGCCTGTGCTTGAGATTACGTTTCATGATTTACTCTCCTTGTCACCTGCTACAGATAATCCAGGCCTTTTATGGAGGGAAGGGTTTGCTGGGTACTTAACTGGGCCTTAATTTGCATTTCATTTGAGTTTATTCTGTTAAAGTTTCAAGCATGTCTTGAAATTTCTCCATTGTGAAATTTAAGACAATTTAAACATAGATTCCTTCACTCCATTCAACCACAAAGAGTTATGAGCACTTACTCAAAAAATGGGCCAGGCACTGATCTGGATTACAATGACTAATGAGAACTGCCCTCAAGATACAGTCAGACTCAAAGAGGAGCTGGAGACACGGTGAGTAGTTGTAATACCTGGAAACAAGATCTGGGAGCACTATGTTCCCAGTTCCCAGAAGCGCTGAGGATGGAGAGTGGCGAGAAACGTTCATGGAAAGAAGATGTTTGAAAGGGACTTGAGGGGTGGGGAGTAGGAGTTTCTCAGGTGGAGAGAGGGAAGGACTTTGTATGTAGAGAACATAGCACACGCCAGCACATAAAGTTATGGATCAGCATGCTGGCTGTAGGGACTATAAGAGGAGAGTCCTTTTGGAATTTGGCACTGCATGTTCCTTTGCCTCAGTTTGAACAATGTCTGTCATCTACATGTCATAAACCTGGCCGGAAACTGCTCATCTCTTCTACCTCTTCTTGCATGTTCATGGAAGGAAAGCCCAGGCTCAGAACTGGCCTCTGTGTTCTGCCTTGGAATGTTTTTATCTCTTGGCATCTAAATTTGCTGAGCATCTAAATTCTATAATCATAAGTTTTTAGGCAAGTGTGTATTTTGAAGGATGAGCCAGAGGAGAAAACAGTCTGTACGATATGAGACAAATCTTGTAGTGAAATGGCAGAATAATTGTCGTTCTTCTACCATCTGATAGCATCAAAATGAAAATAACTGCATCTCAATGTATGTCATCAAGCTGCTTATTCCATTTCAACCTTATGAGTCAGAGGACATAACTAATCTTTGTTCATACTATGTGCTGGCATAGTTGTTTTTAGCTTTTGTCTTCAAGCTGAAGGAGTTAGGCAAGAAATGATTCTTTATTTGACAGTGTTTCTTCTAGGGAGCTTTGATAGATGATGTAATGAACACTTGAATCGTAGGTCTGTGAAAATTCAGATTGCCTGGTCCATTTAAAGAGATGCAGACAATAGGGAATTTATAACTGTTGCTTCATAGACTATATATTATTTACTTTCTTACTCTATCTTATGTACATGTTTAAGAAAAAGTCTAAAAGTGTCAAATAATACTTTCATAAGTTACTTTAATTCTCAGATACTTAAAAATTCTGACAGTGACCCAGCTATTACAGTCCCTAGGTATATACCCAAGAGAAGTAAAGACATGTTCACTTAAAAACTTATATATGAATGTTCATAGCAGTATTATTCATAATAGCAAAATATGAAAACAACCCAAATGTCCAGCAACTGAGGAATAATAAACAGTGGAATGTTATATGACAATAAAAGAATGAGGCACTGATATATATTACATTGTGTGCAAACCTTGAAAGCATGATGCAAAGTGAAAAAAAAAACAAACACAAAGGCCACAGATTGTACGATTCCATTTATATGAAATGTCCAGAATAAGCAAATCTATAGAGACAGACAGTAAATTAGTGTTTGCTTGGTGCTCGGCTGGAGGTTAGGGGAGATGAGAATGGGGAGTGGCTGCTAATTAATGAGTGTGGAGTTTCTTTTGGGGGTATTAAAAATGTAAAATTAGATTGTGGTGATGGTTGCACAATTTTGTGAATATGCTAAAAGGCACTGAACTGTATACTTTAAATGAGTGAAATTTATGGTATGTGAAATAATCTGAATAGGGTTGTAAAAAAAAATCAACATTCCAAGTATGAATAATTTATATTATCTTACAGGTACCTTAGTGACAGTCCTGTGTACTAATTTTTTGACATGTCCTTGCAGAATTTACCATAACACAATGGAAAGAATCATGGACTGTGCTGTCTGGAGATCTGAATTCTTTCCCTGCCTCTGCTGTTGGTTAGTTATATGCAGCCCTGACATCTGTCCACTAGCTAGCATTAGCATCTCTCCCCAGTCATGACAATCAAAAATGTCTCCAGACTTTACCAAATGTCCCCTGGAAAGAAAATTCATTCTTGTTTGAAATCCCTGGTGTAGAAGATGCTAGAAAACCAATATCAAAACAACAAAAAAGATGTTCTTCCTACCTATGAATAACTAATAAGTTAACATATGTGCAAAAAAATCTCATTTGGGGGATCTTTAATTTTTCAGATGATTAGGAGAAGAGGAAGAATTTTTTTGTTTTGTTTTACTGACAAAAGTCATATTTAATCTACTGTAGTCATGGACGGGAGAAGGGCAGGAAAGGAATAGAGTAAGAGCTGTCAGATCCTTTTTGGAATGAGGCTGGGTGCCAGAAAATATATACAGACGTAATTTTTAAAATAAATAAGAAAAAAAAAAAACAGAAGAGGGAGTTTTCGGAATTAAGGACAAGAGAATTGGGAGGTACCTGCATTTACTTACTGATTCCTTCCAATAAGACGTAGTTTATCTGGATTTGTTCTTTCTCATATCCCTCGTTCACAGCTCAAAGCTGTGAATTAAATGATAGATTCTTCTCTAGAAACAACAAAAGAAAGCTCTGTATTGAAGTCCAGATAACAGTGAAGTCATTACTCTCCAAACTCTTCTGACTCTGCTTCTAGTGGGCCTACAACAGAGTCCCAGACTTCTGCAGTTCTGGAGGTGCAGATGCGCCACTTGTATTGTTCTTGCCCTTCTTGCTTTTCTATACAGACAAAAAATTTACATTTATTGGGCTGCATTATTTAATAAATTTTACATGAAATATTTATACTGTCTTTCTAAAGCTATAAATTATTCATATCTCCCAAAACATTCTTGAGGAAAATATTAGAAGCTATCTGAAAGAGGAAATTTCTATAATGAGAATGGAGATAAACTCCCATTTAAAAGTACACATAGAAGTGAATCAGTCTCTCATAAGTATCTTTGACAATATTTATAGTAGGCTATAGTAATGAATCTACATTACTTTTACTAGTCTAAAACTGCCAGATAGTACGTTATCAGAGACTTTAGAGACAAGAAACACTTCTGTGTAAGTTTTACAATGTGCTATTCCTATTTGGCTGTAGAAAGTGAACTACATTAAGATCTTAACTAGTGCATTATTTAATGCAATTGTCAGGTGATTCTTTATTCTGAGTGCTTATAATTAGCCATTTTTATGCAGAGCTGAATGTGTTTTATGAGACCTGCTTTTCATTCAGTATTAGAGGGATTTCCAAAGCCTTTGAACCAAGATTATTAATTTATAATGGTTTGTCTTCGGTTGACAACATTAACAGTATGGGTTGTTTTAGTTAGAGGGTGCATCTATAAAAATATTGTACTCTAAAATCTTACATTGTTGTTCTTGAAAAATAATCATGGTAAAGCTGAAGTTAGCTCAAAAATAATTCACTTTATATCTTAGAGTGAGAGACCATGATAAAAGGGGAAACAAAATTGCTCTTCTTACAGAACAGGCTACAGAGAAAGTCCAGGAGAGAGTATCCTTGAACGCTCTCCAAAAAGGTTACTAATTAATGTTAATGTTGCTTTTCAAATATGGACCATTGAAAAGTGAGAGTTGCTGAATGATATTGACCATTTCTTTGTCTGTTATGAAGAAGCTCTTCCTTCGCTTGCACGTGCCTCAGCACACTGTCACACCTTGGAGTGTCTGCCCTCAGCCCCCTTGGAATTCTCCCTTCCCCACTCTCATAAACTCCAAAGGAAGATAGATGTTAAAGCCATAGTCTCTGTGGTCTCTCTATGTCCTTGCCGAACTACAGAGAGAGAAACTGTTTCTACAATTACAAAAACACACCTCACAACATGAAACAAGATCCTGGGAATGTGATTGTCACTTTAATCCAACCACTGCCAGGTCTCCTCAGTGAAAAACAAAAGGTTGATTGTACATCATTTAAAATACAAAGTGAGAGTTGTTTGGAATCTAATCTGTTAGACAAGAAGACCTAGACCACCTTTTCGGGATTGCCTGTGGGGTGAGGGCCTCGCTGCAAGTGCCCAACTTAAACCACAAGGTGCGAAATCAAGAGCTCAGTTATACACACACACTGCACTTTTTCAACAAGGTGGAGACGACCGAAAATAAACTGTACGAGGCAGTGTTATACAAAGAACAGTGGCTCAGTGCAGTTAGCATACCACGGCTGTGAGTTAGCAGTTACAAGTCTTTCCCAGCTTTATTGTCTTTGTCTGTATTAAGAAATAGATGAGACCATTGTGGCGCTTTGGAAAAAGAAGTTGGTGTTTCGCCAGGCCCTAGTCCTGAAATTGGGGTCGGGGAGACCCTCCCCTACCCATCCCTCCGCCTGCCTTTTCCCGCCCTCCTCTGGCAGAATGAGGCGTGCAGGCCCGGTGAAGGAGTGAGTACCTCCTGGCAACCACAGCAACCATGGCTGTGCTAACAGTGCGTATAGTGCCTGCGAAGAAGAAAAGGAGAGACTGACTCACTGAGAGTCTGAGAAACAAAGTAACTATAAAATGTCGTTCCATTGAAATAGGCCATGAAGTTAAAAGTCAGAATAAATTATTAGCGGAAATGGAGTCACAGTTCGATTCTACAACTGGGTTTCTAGGTAAAACTATGGGAAAACTGAGGAATTTATTCAGAGGGAGCCAAACAAAGCCACTGTGCTCTATGACACTGTTTTCATTGTTTGTCTTTTTTGTCATTTATTGGATTATTAAACTGAGGTGATGCAAGTAAAAAAAAGAAAGAAAGAAAGAAAGAAATAGATGAGATGATCTGTTTATTTTATAGCCTAAGAAGAGAAAATATATCAAAAATGGTAAGCTAGGATCAACTATGATTCTATTAAAGTCATCAAGAATAATCATATCTCATTTTTTATGGTTCCAAGAGATCTATTTTTTCTTAAAGTTGTTTTTAAAATGTTTAGAAATTCCTGATTGACTTTTGTTTTTAGTCTTTTCAGAAGTAAATTTCTTCCAACACTTTTTTCCTCATTTCTGGATTTTGTACTTTAGAATAGAGTCATAGAATAGATTTAGGATATATGCTAAGATGTGTTGACGTAAGAGCACTCAAACCTACAGAGAATCCTTCTAAAAATTTTTTGAACCAAACTGAGGATATGCCTGGAAGCAAGATCTCAACAGACTAAGAAAAACCCTTTGGAGAATTTGGAGAATGGTAGTTTGCAGCTTCCTTAATGCATTTTGAAATACAGAGGGAACGGAAAGAAGATCACAGAATAGTTAAGATTATGCACTCTCTTGAGGATGGTTACACTTATTTTAAAGGTGTGTTACCCTAGATGCATAGAACAGGGCTTGCCTAAGGCAAAGATAAACCTTTGCCAACTAAAGAAGTTATATGCTTGGGGCGGGACTACCACCAGGACCTGCACAGTTAGGAATCCATGATCAGATCGCCCTGTAAGGTTCCTTTCCATAGGACCCCTTTTTCATCCACAGATGTATATGATGTCTCATTTGCCAAAATACAAAAAAAAGGACAGACCTAGAAAACTTATGGAGGCTTGTGGGGGAGAGAGTAAAGTCTGGTATCAGAAGTAGAAATAACAAAAGAATAAAGAAATAGCAACAATCAAAGCCCGAAAGTGCTCCAGAAGGAGGCAGCAGGGGTGATGATGAAACCGTAATAGAAGCCAGAAAATCAGAGTTCTAGGTCTTTGTAAAACTCTGAGATTTAACCTTTCCTTACATATATTACCGAGAGTCTTGATTTGACAAAATATTTTACCCAGTAAATATCCAGGCCACATTCATCAGTTATTTATCTGCTATTCTGTAGCCATTTCCAGTAGTTCCCTTAGGTATAGTGAAGAATAGGAGAGCACATAGCTGACTGCAATACCTTGTGATCCTTGTATACTGGGAGAGAGGTTGCACTTTATTCAGTGCAACCTGGATTTGAATCCAGGCAGTACCCTCCGAGCCCATAATAATGAACCGCCTAGGCTCTGGCAGCACATTTTCCTGATGTAAATCCTAACTCCATTACTTAAACTGCTTAGTAATCTTGAGAGAGTTATTTAACCTCTGTAAGCATCTAAACTATCAAATGAGAATAATAATAGTGAAAGATAAACTAGATCCTATCACTCCCCTGATCAAAACCGTCCAATAGCTTCCTATCTTAGAATCAACTCCATGCTCCTTATTCAGGCTGACCAGATCCCCCAAAATCTGGCTTGTGTTTGTTTGATTTATCTGTCCCCACTATCTCCTCTGCTACTAACAGCAGAGACCTTGTCTATCTTATTCATTGCTGTATTCTTAGAACCTAGATAGTACCTGGCACAATAAGTGCTTAGTAACTACTTGCTTAATTTATTGAGTATGTAAGTACATACTATGACTTATAAGCACATAGTACAAGGTCTAATAAATAACATACTCACTATCATTATTTGCTGCCACTGCTACCATTATTACCTGCTTCATATATTAGAGTTCTGCATATGATTTCATTTGGAAAAAAAGTTTGCTATCAAAAAGTTAGTGTGCAGTTAGTATACTACAGTATGCAAACATCAAAACATCAAGTTGTACACCTTAAATATGT
Organism: Eidolon dupreanum; assembly: GCA_028627145.1. Lineage (NCBI taxonomy): Eukaryota > Metazoa > Chordata > Mammalia > Chiroptera > Pteropodidae > Eidolon > Eidolon dupreanum. Next base: position 27,371,459 of record CM053517.1, on the reverse strand, counting down.
ATTATTTTTATATATCAATGATATCTTAATAAGGCTGTTTAAAAATGAATAAGCTACTAAGAGAAATACGAACCTGTTTGAAAACAATCTCAGTTCCAGATTTTTTTATAATAAAATGAGGGTAGATCTTAAAATGCACTGCTTAATTCTTACCATTGGGTGTATAGAAGATCTTTTTTCTGCAACTGCAAAACAAGCAGGCCCAGAAGGGAAGATTTCTTCACTGGTCTTATTATCTAAGGCCAAATAACCTTATCAAAGAGGCAGAGATTACCAAAATTGGATTGACTAAAATAAGATTAACCTCAGTCAACAAAAAAGCAAAAATAAAAGATAATGATTATAAGAATGCTAAAATTCTATATTTTGTTTCCATTTCTACTCCAGGTGTTGTCACATCTGCAAACTTCCTGGCAGAGTGATGGGGATTCGAGCGCTTCGCTTCTCTTTGGTGGTCGTCCTTGTGTTACTACTGGTAGCTGGGGCTTTGACCACTTTACTTCCTAATGTTAAAGAAGACAAGATGCTCATGTTGCGTAGGGAAATAAAACCCCAGGGCAAGTCCACCCTGGATTCCTTTACCCTCATAATGCAGACGTACAACAGAACAGATCTATTATTGAGACTTTTAAATCATTATCAGGCATTACCACATCTGCACAAGGTGATTGTGGTGTGGAACAATGTTGGGGAGAAGGCACCAGAGGAGTTGTGGAGTTCTCTAGGGCCTCACCCTGTTCCTGTGATCTTCAAACTACAGACAACAAACAGGATGAGGAATCGGCTCCAGGTCTTCCCTGAGCTGGAGACTAAGGGTGAGTTGCAGCTCCGTTCTTAGTCTAGCAGGGCTGCAGCTAACCAGAGCTGGGGGTGGGTACATGAATTTCTGGCCTCCTACTTGTCCTAATTGTCTGGAGACAATAAGGGAAATTTAATCTTAAGAAAGCACTTTAAAAACTTAAGGGGCAATTTCCAAGATGTGAAGAAGGAGTTTCCTGGGCAGGAAAGCATATACATCTTACTACAATGACGAAGACCTTAATATTGTGAAAAAGATATGCTATAATTACATATTATTGCGTCACAGAAGGTAGTGAAATGCCATTTAACTTATTCTTAATGTATTTCTTGCCACCTCCTTTTTTGTCCCACTCGCAGCAGTTTCACGAGGTTGTAATTTCCTTTAAAGAACCAAGGTTTTATTTATTTATAGGTTCATTAGTTTCTAGGATAATGGATGATAACTACATGCTAATTTCCCCCCTCAGGCAGTTATAAAATCAATTACAATTCATATAAAAACTTTTCGTGCTAGACAAATCTCTCAAAGAATATATCTCTTATTTACTAATTTTCTTAGACTCTACCTCATTTGAATGATCTATATCGACACCATTGTATCTTACTAGTTTTGTTTTCATTTCCAAACTGTGTGATTTAAACTTTTTCCTTCCTTTCAGCGGTGTTAATGGTAGACGATGACATGCTAATCAGTGCCCAAGACCTTCTTTTTGCTTTCTCAGTTTGGCAGGTAAGGTTGCTGTACCCTTTATGAAATCATCAGTATGAAGTCCTATCTAGTGTTTAACCAGGGCAGCATGGTTCAAGGTGAGAGTCACCCAAAATAATGTACGCAATATTTATCTAAAAGGTAGATAATTTATTATGCTGTAATTCAAGATTTCCTGTGGCAGTTAAGCCAACCTGAAAGTTATGCTATCTTTTATACGTATTTGGTATACTGGGAAGAGCGAGAACTACCTTCCAAAGAACAGGGAGGAAATGCAGAGATATTTTCCCCAAGCGAGAAGTGTATTTTTGTATTAATATTGTATATAACTTCCATTAAAAGAAAGCATTTATTACCTCCACAAAATTTAATCCTGATTCTGAGGCCATTGTCTGGAAATTAATAGTAGTAGTAATTCTACATGCACCATTGTGATGGCCAGGTTTTGGGGAGTTCCCCCCCCACAAATCCTAGCTTGGATAAATAGGCACAGAATGCTCATTAGTCTATAAAACATCTCTTTCCTATTGAATATGTGTTAGTAGTAGCTGGCTTTTACAGGTTACACTATTATTACCTGAAACCAGAACTGCATACAAATGTACTCTGAAACACTGTCCAATACTTAAACACTGTGCTGCCCAATAAATGGTCTAATTGCACTTAATTAGCTACTTGGGATAGAACAACATTAGACATTAATGATAAGTGCTCACAGGACTCTGCAGATATCAGCATTCTCTAAACTTCAGTTTCTAACTTCATGCCTAGTGAACTGATCGGCAGATTTTTTTCCATATCAGCAGTTTTTTCAGCAGTTTTTTCAAACCTGTAAATAAAAGGTTTTTAGGCAAAAAGTTCTAATGTAATACTCCAGCAGTGAAATTTCCATTTCAGATAAAAAATAAATTTTCCTAAAATGTCATGAGTCAGGGGAAATACAAAGACTGGTTAATTAGAACAATGCAAATAAACCATAATTAAAGTTGTATAAATATGATTTTAGGTTTTATACATAAAAATATCAAGAACAATTGCAATCTATTGCTCAAGATAATCTGACTCCTGAAGTCAGATTAGTGTGATGTACAGCCCTGCATACAGTGATGATTTGGGGTGTAGAGGCAAGCAAGATTAGACAGCCATCTGTGCCTTCTCACTCGCTCAGCACCTCCACTTTTAATGCTTTCCCTTTTCCTCCTCTAATCATCTCTGGGATTTCTTTCACCCTCCTAAATTATGCAAATGGTACATTTTCTCTGAAGCCTCCCAGCCTGTATCTGACCCCCCTCCCCCGCCCCGCCTCTTTCACCTTCCCCTTGCCTCCCAGCAGCGCAGTTGTCATTGCGTCCTCAGTGCTCCCATGAGATTTACCCAACTGCACTTAAACTTTTTCACAGTCTTCTTCACAAATTAGACCATATCCTCTCTAGACTTTAAATTCTTTGAAATGGGATCTAACCTAGCCTGGTGTGTCTCTCTGTCTCTCTCTCTCTCTCTGTCTCTCTCTGTCTCTCTCTCTCTCTCTGCATTTGCGTGTATGTGTGCGTGTGTGTGTGTGTGTGTGTGTCCCTAGTTTAGTGACTGTTCAGTAAATGAGTGAAACTCAAGTTATTCGTGAGATTAAACTAAACCATTTAACCCTATAAATTCTTACCTATTTTCACATGTTTCTTTGGTTTTCTTTTGTTTGCTGATTTTTTTAGTCACTTTCAACATAATATTGTTTTACTACTATCCTTTCTCTAAAAATTCTGACACATCTTACTATATATATATATATATATATATATATATATATATATATAAAATCATAATTTAAGAAAAAAAATACCCAAAAAGAAAAGATAAAAAATATAACACTGTTTAAAAGCAACAATGACTTTCAAGCATATTGAACATCATTGGAAAAAATAATAAAATTATAGATGTGGACCCTTAATTTTATATACTCCTGAGAAACTAAAACAGTTTTTTCAAAATAATCACATTATATCTTCTATACTAAATAGCATTCATGCAGTCAACTTTCTTGCAGCAAACTTTGAAGAAACTAGACTCTTTAGTGACTAGAATTAATTAATATCAGATAATGTTTGAATTAGGAGAACATTTAAAAGGTTAGAAATCTTGTTAGAGATTTGGGTTGTAACAGAATTTGACCTGTAAACTTATCAGGACATAGATTTATGAAGTTGCTTGAAGTTAGAAGAAACCAGGAATAAAATAAAGTTTGTAACCTATTTAATTTTCTCTGTAATAACTCATTGCCTTTTTCACCATGTCTGCTCTAAAGAAATGCCACACTTAATTGTTTTTTTTCCATCTGTTCAGCAATTTCCAGATCAAATTGTAGGATTTGTTCCTAGAAAGCATGTCTCGACTTCATCAGGTGTCTACAGTTATGGAGGTTTTGAACTGCAGACACCTGGATTTGGAGATGGTGACCAGTATTCTGTGGTGCTGATTGGAGCCTCATTCTTCAACAGCAAATACCTTGAACTCTTTCAGAGGCAACCTGCCGCCGTGTACGCGTTGATAGATGAAACGCAAAACTGTGATGATATTGCCATGAACTTCATCATTGCCAAGCACACAGGGAAGCCTTCGGGGATATTTGTGAAGCCTATAAACATGGTCAGTTTAGAAAAAGAAACCAATGGTGGCCATTCTGGAATGTGGCATCGAGCTGAGCACTTTCTGCAGAGGTCTTATTGTCTCAATAAGCTTGTTAGTATCTATGACGGCATGCCCTTGAAGTACTCCAACATAATGATTTCTCAGTTTGGTTTTCCATATGCCAACCACAAAAGTAAAATGTGAAAGTCAAACAAACTAACTAAAACCTCAAAACTGCTTACTAGTTGAGTAGCTTCTTCATGCCATGGTTGGTTGGTCGGTTTTGTTTTAAGTAACATCATGAACTTTTATCCAATCCAGAAGTCTCTACAAAGGAAAAACATTCAGCACTTCTAGGACTTAAAATTCACATGAACTTCAAAACCCAAGAAGCTGGCATTATCCAGGTAGTTCTTCTTGTGAAGAGTCTTCATCTATGAATAAAACTCCTCAGTCAGTGTCGTTATTGTTTACATGCTAAGACTGTTCTGCAGTTTCTTTGACTTCTGGCATTTGCCTTAAGAACCCATGGCAAGCTGTTTCCATAGAAGCATTTCTCAGCTTTCATCAAGGGATGATCACTTTCATTTGAAGCTTCTTTAGCAAAAGACTGGTGCAGTGAAAAGCCATGTGAGAAGAGGCTAGTCTTACTCCCACATAAAAACAAGTGGAAAATTCATGACTGCCAGTGCTTCCCTTGTGGTCCCCCCTACCAGCCCTTTCCAGGACTGAGTCAGCTTAGCATGGTTTTGATGCAGCCATCCATGCTTCTATTTTTGTTGATAAGACTGCTGTGACTGGGAAGGTTAATTTTAGTAGCTGAAGGATGTCTAGCTGTTTGCTTGATTTTTGTGAACATTTACAGCATGGATCACACAAAAAGTGCAGCTAATGTTTCTAAATGCAGCTTATATGCAAGCAAGGAAGATTCAGGTAGTGCATTTTGTCACTGGGATCTGACCTTGAGATTGTACATTAATTCTTATATTTGACATAAGGTGTGTATTGTTTAAGAAACATATGTAAAATAACTCTTCTGAAAGAATGATTCGTAGGAACTGGCAAAAGTTAAAACCCCTAGTTTAGTATCAAAAGATCTTCATTGTTTGAGCATAGGTTATCTCATGGATACCAAAGGGTTGTGTGTGTTATACACAAAGTCAGTCTCTTTCAGAAAAGATCTAAGGCACTATTCATCTTGATGCAATTTCTAGTACATAGAAACAGGAAAAAATAAGAGACTGAGTAATAAGAGAGGGATTCTATAGGGAGTCTGCATAATTGTTATATTGCCTACTTTCTGTTATGTGAATTAGTATCCGTGTCCCACACAGTGTTTGTGTTTGATCTTTGTTCACTGCTAGTAGCTAGCAATACTTAGTCTTTTGTCTTCCACCTTCTTGTCTTCTCCCTCCTCCTCCCATAATACCATTATAGTCTCAGAATCACACAGCTCTGAAAACATAATAATCCTGGTTCATGTTCCAACAATGGGGTCTCTGTAGTTAGTTCAGTATATGTTGTTTCTTATATTGGCATGTGTAGGTGTCTTAATGTAGTCAGATAAAACCAGTAGAATGCAGAACCTCACTAAAAATTATAATGCTAATTATCTGCTTTGTCCACCCTTGGTAGTGATTTTTGCCTCTTTGGATTCCATTGGCAGATAAATAAAATAAAATAAACTTTTATCATTCAGATGTTTTGTGTTAATTAAGCGGATTCATGTTTTTGTGGTTGCTAATTTTACAAATTTCTTAATATTTTAGTATATTGCTCAGGGTAAGGCAGAGGCATTAGCTACATTCCCTGTGGGAAAATTTTCCAGTAAGAAAGTAGTCCCAGATTTTATTTCCCATTTCGTATTCTTAAACTTGTCTTAAGCATCACATAAGTTAATTATGTCATGTTTTTCAGACGTTATAGAGCAAAAATGAAAACAAAGTTAAACAGTCTACATTACAAAGACTCTTGCATTGTGGCTAGAATTCTACTAAATCTTTTTCCCCATACACCTTTTACAATTGCTCCAAATGATCTGGAGAAGAGACGATGCTCAGACTCAAAACGGTAGGGACACAATGTAGCGTAGGGGTTAAGTGTGCCAGGAGAGTACTTGGGCTCAAACCCTTCCTAGATCTCATATTTATTTAACCTCTCTCTTGGAGCCTCAGTTTCCTCATCTGCCAAAATGAGAATAATATCTGCCTATGGGGTTGTTTTAAGGAATAAAGGGGATAGCTTGTATAAATATAGTACAATGCCTTGCCCATTTTAAATAGTCAATAAATAAAAGCTGTCTGAGTGTGTCATTGATAAAAAGTGCAGTTAATTGTACAACTCGTCATCTAGGTATTAGAAAGGGCCCTGTCCCTGCCAGCTGAGAGATTTGGGGCAATGTTGCTATATAATAGTGGGCAGAGAATCATGGTGCTTTTTATTTTCTTTATTTCAAATGCCCTTTTTTTAAAACATTACCATATATATATATATATATATATATATATATATATATATATATTCTAGCAAGTTTGGCCAATTCAGAAGAACATGAAGAAATTAAAAGCCCACCCACCACATTTACAATAGCTAAACGTTTCTGTATCTATTCCTTTTGACTTTTCTAGGCACATATTTTAATAGCATGAATTATTTTGTATTTCATTGGATAGGTAAACCATAATTTATATGATCAAGCATCTTACCATTTTGTTTGATATCTTCTTACTGTTATAACAACGTTTAGGTAAGTGTCCTTGCCTTGAACAGACATCTTTGAGCATACCTTCAATGATTTCTTTAAAATCAAGTCCAGGAAGTTCAATACCTGAATCTATGTAGTAATATGCATGTTTTGAAGTTTTTGATACACACTACTATATGCCTTCAGAAGC
>CM053517.1:27330699-27363936 GCA_028627145.1 Eidolon dupreanum | reverse complement strand
CCCCCACCCCAGGTTGTCATTGGCAATGTCTGGAGACATCTCCAGTCGGTACAGCCGGGGGCATGCTGCTGGCATGCATCATCGGTGAGGATGCTGCAGCAACCCTGCCTAAAGATTAAGCATCCCGAAATTTCAAGAGTATTGAAGTTGAGAGCAAAAACGTGCTTGGCATTTTATTGTGGAATATTTGATTGGCAGTTTATGTATATAGCACATATTTTATCACAATGCACATTGCATTGCTAAAGTTTCATCCTGTATAACTGCCTAATGGAACAAAACATTGGGGCCGGTGGAACGTGCTTATCTTACCGATAAGACATCAATGCTTAATTCTATGACCCCAAATCTGATTAAAGAACCAGAAATTTCCCTGGGTAAAGTTTATTTCTCTCTCTCTGTCTCTCTCTCTCTCTCTCTCTCTCTCTGTCTCTCTCTCTCTCTCTCTTTCCTTTTTACATGCCTCTATTTTCACATCTGAAGAAAGAGACAATGAGCTTCAGTTTCTGGGAAGGTCCTATGAATTAAATATACATTTCTAAAACACTACAGAGCAATATTGCATAATATAGTGTGCACTTTAATAACACATCTCTAGTTAGAGAAAGTCAGGTGGTTGAGTCAAGCTAAATATAAATTCTCAAATAATCCTATTTATGTGCATTCAAGTATTTTTGGCTTAAACAATAAACTTAATAAAAAGCTAGTGAAGACAATTTACATAGGAAAGAATCCTGGAACGGAAAAATTAGAAAACATTTTTCTCAAATCTGCGAAGTAATGAGTTATCCCTAAATTTATCTGGGTTTCATTTTCCACATCTACAGAAGAGAGAGGTTAGTGAATTTCTTTCCAGTTGTAACATTCTGTGACCTTAAATCAGAATATAGAATTGGTAGGTTTTAAAGGAGCCATGTTATACTTCTCGACAAGAAAGGCTAATCCCCTAGAGTTTAGCTCTGTTGGAGATTACTACCTTCCCTATACCCTAAGCCTATCTCACTAGGAGTCTTTTCTCAAAGTGAATACTAACTTAATAAACATCATTACTGTTGTACTATTTTAGGACCAAAAGGAGTAAAGATGATGATGAGATGACAAAGATGTCATTGTTTAGTGGTAAACAGAGGGAGATGCAGCAGGCTAACAAACCACTTGAATCAAATTGAACTAGGAAACAGAAATTATCAGGCACAGCTGCTAATTTTTTAAAACCCAGAATGCAAATACTGGGTTTTAAAGACTAAATTAAAATATTTGACTCTATTGAAATTTAAAATACAATTTTTCTGGAATTTACTCTTTTACCAGCAGATGTCAGTGCAACCTAAATAACCAACATTTTTAGCAGATTAAATACCTGCCAGTAACAGAATGAAAATAATCTTAAAATAGCTGTTAAAAACCTACTGTCTACGTTTCTGAATTAAGTGGAACTATAGAAAAAAATCACTTCTTCAAAAGTTATTAAGTTAAAATGAGCCCTCGCTAAGTAAATCACATTACATAAGTTATAGCATGTGTTAATAGTTGTTATTATCATCATAACTTATGTGACAATGGCATTTTTAGTGACATAAAAGTCATGATCTTAAATTAAGTACAAAATACTAATCTGTGGTAAAGTGTAAGAATAACAGTATTTTTAAAACTCACGCATCATAGACACTAGAGCCAAATGAAGCTCATTTGTCTCTGGGTGACATATTTGCATCCCTTGAAGAAAAACATTAATTTCTAATAAATTCTAAAATATCTATAGCATGACACCATTTCTTTTCAAGAATGTAACCTTTTCTTTCTAAAAAAAATTGTTCATCTAATGGCAGTAACAATTAATCTAATAGCAGTGCCTATTACATGGGAAACACTCGCTTACATTATCCCATATAATCTTCCTAACAACCTAGCAATGTAGATACCTATATCACTTACATTTGAGGATTCAGTAACTGGCATTCAGAGAGGTTAGGTAATTTGCCTAATAAATAAGGGTACACAGCAAGTCAAACTGACAGACCGTAGATGATTTAAGACTATATTCTTTTCTTTACGCAATATCCCATTCCTCCAAAAATTCCATTTCATGACCCTGTTTTGAAGAGGCTTCTGATTGTTTTTCTGTCATACTTGGAGTTAAAGTTATATTTTGTACAAAAGATCTTTCCAACAACGATAGGGGATACAACTAGAAATAGACTAAAATCGGGATAAAATAAATATGTGCAAAATTACTTTTTAAAAAAAGAAAGCTAGTTTTTTTATAAAGTTAAATATATATTTAACATATAACCTAGCGATCCCATTCCTGGGTATTTACCCAAGAGGTATGAAAATATAAATTCACACAAAGACCTGTATACAATGTGTAGCAAAACTATTCTTCATCATCAAAAGCCGAAAACAACTCTCGTTTCCATCAGTTACTTAAAGAATAAACATATTGTGGTTTATCCATGTAATAGAATGATATTCAGCAATAAAAAGGAACAGATTACTGATACATGCAACATGGCTGAATCTCAAAACAGTAAGCCAAGTGAAAAAAAGGCAGACACAAGGTTACATACTATATGATTCCATGTATGTCACATTCTGGAAAAGGCTAAACTTTAGAGACAGAAAACATGTCAGTGGTTACCAGGGCCTGCAGGCAGAAGGAGGGACTTGATGACAAAAGGACACGAGGGAAATTTGGGGCTGATACAAATATTCCAGATCTTGTTTGTTGTGGTGGTGATGTGACTATATACATTTATTAAAACTCATAGAACTATACTCTTAAAATTGGCAAATTTTATTTAATGTAAATAAAAGAAACCAGACTTTTTAAAAAATGAGAGACATTAGGCACGTACAAAGTATTAATCATGTCATTGGTAGTAAAATTTATGAATAGTTGAATCAAAAAACAAGAGACGGAAGAGAAGTCAGCGACCCGAACCCTTGCTTGGAACATCTCATCCTGTCTGGGAGTGCAGAGCAGACACCAGGGCTCTCGTGTCAGCCGGCCCAGCCGTGTGTGCCCTTGAGCGAGGTGTTACTTCTCCCCAAACCTCAGCTAACTTACTGTTAAAGAATTGAACTTCTCAAGCTAGAAAAACAAAACCAAAAAAAAAGAAGGACCAAAGTCTTCTCCTTGCTAATCATTAAAGGAAAGCCCAGGTCTAATATGTAATTCCTTTGGTAAAGAAGCAGAGTTAATAATCATTTTAGCTTTATTACTCATTTTTCCTCTTAAAGAGGGAAATTATACAATTTGGCCAGCAGATGTCATGTACTCATCTATGAAAAACTGACAATTCTTCATATCAAAATGCTTTTTAAATTAATATTTGCCTTGTATTTTCATCTGTAATGATTATGAACATTGTTTCTCTATATAAATGCTTAAAGGAAGAAAGATGTCCTAAATATTCAATCTTTTCCTCAGTTTTTTTCTCAGCTCTAGAAATTATGGTAATCAAGTCTATATACCAAGATGGAAAACCTTTTTTACTCCATTGTATTTAATGTTTAAAGATTTTTAGAAAACAAAGTAACAGCTTCATGTACATTACTTATCCCGTCTTGGCAAACTCGGTCCTTTAATGGCATTCTCTGTATTCTCGATTCCATCTCCTGAGTGAAGCCTTCCTCTCACATCTTATAAACCATGAAACTTTATATATCCTAAGAAAGCAACTTCCACATTTTCTTGTAGCTTTATGTATAACTCTATCTCTCTTCTCTTTTGACCACTCCCCAAACTATAAATTCCTATGAGGTATCCGCACTACATACTAGGGGTGTAGCATAGTAGTACCTTGTGCTCAGTATTTGTTTTATGGTGAACAAGTACGTGAATGAATAATTGAAACAATTTTATTATCTCAAAACAGTTGGTGATTCAATGAGCAAATGAAAAGAAGAACCAATACTGGTCAGGCCAAGAGAAAAGCACATAGAAGCACAGAACTTTTTTCTTCGGAGGAACATTTGGGACAAATGTGGCTTATCAAGAAAAGGAGCGGCAGCATACGAAACCCAAAACTTTGGAATAATGGAGTAGTTGCATGGCTTATGTAATGGACTACGGGGAGTCTTAACTTTTCTGTGCCACTCTTTTGACATCCGATATATGGATCCCTTCCCAGAATAGTGTTTTTTAAAAACAAAATAAAATATGTAAGCTTACAAGGAAAACTAATTATATTTACATATCATTTTCAAATTGTTTAAATAATTTTTTAATAAGATCTAGCAGTAGGTTTGATAACTACCATAATTTTATAAAAATGATGAGTGTAAATGATATTTTGAGAAATCTGTGACAACTATAATATGATATGAAAATATATTTTTGACAGTCACTGGTACTGCTAATCTTTTGAAATTTTTGCCTACATTCACAATTGATGAAAATGCTAAATTTCAGGCTAGGGAAATTAACGTTGCAATTTTTTCTCCCTTCTAAATACATAAACCCCTTAAATGAACCACTTGAGAGAGGTCTGTGAACCCAAGGTTAAGAACTCCTGAGCCAAAGGTAGTTAGGATGATGGAAAATAAGGAATTACAAAAGATGAAGGAGCAAAAGTATTTTCCTTTTACAAGTAGTCTTCTCTCTTTTCCTTCAAAAAGCTCATGGTATTTACTTTCTCGCCTCCCACTTATTCTTTGCCCCATTACAGTACGGCGTGTATCCCTCGCCCCACAAAACCGTCCTTTCCCACATCATGCCTGACATGTAGGCATGACGTCGTCCACTAAGTCTTGTCCTTCCCTTACTTGAGTTATCTTTGGCTTTTGCACTGCGAATTGCTCTCTTTTTAAAACTTCTTTCCTCTTTTGGCTTAATTCTGTTTTCCTCAGACCTCTTTGATTCCTTTCAGCCTCCTCTATCTCCTCTTCTGCCTGTGTCCCAGGAGCTCATCCGACCTTCTGCTTCTCTGCGCACTCCGCACACTTTCCCGGAGTAGTTTCATCCATCTAGTCTGCATCTCTGTCTAGCCCAAGCCTCTTTCCTGAACCTCAGCCCTGATCTTCATCCCTGAATGACACAACTCTTAAAGGTACCAGGGATCCCTCAAATTCAATATATCCAAAATTAAATTCATCTTCTCCTCCTTGTTTCTTCTGTGTTCCCTATTTGGGTGAATGACACAGCAGTCCAAAGCTTCCCAAATCAAAAGTTTGAGAGGTCTTTTTGATGTTGTCTTCTCCTTTACCCCCAAACATAAAATTAATTGCCAATTTTTTTTTCAGATTATCTATTTTTAAATCTCTCAGGTTTCTTCTTTTTATCCAGGTCTATTATTACTGCCTTAAACATTTTAATAGCTACCAATTAGTCGATTAGGATGTGTCATGACCCAATCAAGTGTTTTTACATACATTGATTTATTTAATCTGCATATCACACTGTGGGCATAAAACTACAAATGAGGAAGTAGAAGCAAAGGGAGGGGAAGAACTTGCCCACGATCATAGGGCTTCTACGGGGCAGTCAGATCAGAACATTGTTCTGTTGGACTCCAAAGCCTTAGGCCTCCTTTTTGCCCTCTGGATCTCTGACATTGCCCTCCTAAAATCTGTTCTTTATGGTGCCACGAAGTGCTTTCTCTCAGAGGAAAATCCAATTGTCTTGCCCTGTGATTTTTTTTCAGTGTTCCTGAGGCCCTTCACCGTAGTGCTCAAGCTCCTCAGCTGGGCTTCATGAGCTCCCCCTGCTCCTCTCTCCAGGCTCTTCTCTTGCCACCTCCCAGCTTATACTCCACACTCGGTGCTTTTCATCCACTGTCACACTCCGCTCTCTCACCCACTGTATTAGTTTGTTCAGACAGCTGTAACAAAGCACCACAGACCGGGTGGCTTAAACAATAGAAATTTATTTTATCATAGTTCCGGAGGCTAGAAGTCTGAGACCAAGGTGTCAGCGGCATTGTTTCTTCTGAGGCCTCTCTCTTTGGCTTGCAGACGGCCGCCTTCCCACTGTATTCTAACATGGTCTTCCCTCTGTCACGTGCATCCTTGCTGTCTCTCTGTGTGTCCAGATTTTCTCTTCTTATAAAGACAGTAGATTGGATTAGCGCACACCTTAAAGCCCTCATTTTAACTTAATCACATCTTTAAAGGCCCTATTTCCAAATACAATCACATTCTAAGGTACTAGGTGTTAGGGTTTCACCATATGAATTTGGGAGAGGACACAATTCAGCTTATAACACCCACTCACCTAGCTATCTCCAGTTTACCCCCTTTGAGTCATTCGCTTATGCTATCCTTTCTGGGAAGTCTTCTTGCGCTGCCTCAGGTCTGAGTTAAAGGCCTCTGCCATTAATATTGTTACTGGCCCTATAGTTCCCCCTCGTATAGCACTTACTATTCTGTATCATAATTATTTTTTTACTTCTAGAAACTTCCATTGGACCACACTCCTTGAGGGCAGGGACCACGTCTCATTATATATTTTTCTAGCTACAGCCCAAAAACCAATACCTGGATCATTGCAGAAACAAAGCCGGTGAGAAACCAAGCAGCACTCAGAGACTTGGAGAGCTCAGGTTTATTATGCAGGTGGTTCCAGAGGATCTGGGCCCTGAGCTCAGGGGTAACCTTACTTTTATAGGGCTTAACAAGCAAAGGCAATACATCTGTTCTTAACAAGCAAAGGCAATACATCTATTATCTAGACAGAACAATCCAAGCAGAGGGTGAGTCTTCAGTTGATCTCAAGATAACTCTGCCCTTTGGCCTATGTAGCAAGCATGTCTATAGAAGCAGAACGAAGAGCTGACTAAAAGGTTAGCCATTTGAATGGAAAATTCCTCTTCAGGATCACATAAGTGTTTAATCATCCAACTTGTCAGCTAACAATTTGTTAATTAATACTATCGAAAAGCTTATTTTTGTCAGGCACATTTTAAGAAATTAAGAAAACAGTGGTGAACAAAACCAAATAAAGCCCTTCCTCTCATGGCATTGATATTTTAGCAGGTGATAATAAATAAGTGAATAGGTGAAAATGAACAAATAATATAATATATAATTTTGGTACTGATAAAAAAGAGAGTGATGGAGAGCAGCTTTAGGGGACTGCTTTGGCTAGGGTGTTCAGAGAAAGTTAGAGGAGATATTTGAGGTGTGGCTTGAATAATGAGATGTAATCATGTATAATATGTGGGAAGAGAACATTTCAAGCAATGGGAACATCAAAGACAAAGGTCCTGAGATAGGAATGAACTTGGCAAGTTTGAGGAGCAGCAAGATGCCATATAGGGAAGGGACTATAGGGCGATGACTGACCGTGAGAGTAAAAGGAAATAATGTCAGAAGCTTCAACTATATTCTAAGTATAAAGGAAGCTACTAAAATGTTTTAATCCAAGGCTGGATGTGATATGATTTATGTTCTTAGTAAGATCACTCTGGCTTCTGGGTGGGGCGTAGATTTTAGAAGGTTGGTGGAGCTGGGAGACTAGTGAAGAGATGGCTGGAGATCATCTAGAGCAGAGTTTCAGTTGGGAGTGACTTTGTACCTCCTAACCTCCCAGAGGACATTTGGCTATGTCTGGAGAGATATTGGGGTTTTACAAATGTGGAGTGAAAGAGCTACTGCCAAGTAGTGGGTAGAGGTCAGGGATGCTATTAAACAACCTACAATGCACAGGACAACCCCACGTGACAAAGAATTATTTGGAACATATGTCAATAGTGTCAAGATTAAGAAATCCTGATCTACAGAGAAATAATGGTGGTTTGACCAGGGTGGTAGTAATGGAGGCTGTGAGAATTAGTGAGTCTTAAGATACACTTCAAGGTTGCTGGTAAGTTGTACAGGACTGTGGACAGATTGGATATGGGCTCCTAGGTTTGGGGCGTCAGCAGTGAGGCGGATATTCACCAAGATGAGGAACATCAGGGATTAGTCATTAGCACTTAGATGATATTTAAGGCCATGAAACTGGGTAAAATTGTTCAGGAGGATAACGTACATTGAGAAGGGAAAAAGGGCCTGGCAGAGCCGTGAGACACAGCAGTATTGGGAGTCCTCTTAGAAGAGAAGTAGCCAACATGTGAGACAAGAGTAGGTACTTGGGAAGGCCAGAGAGGATGTGCTCCAGGCTCGGGAGGGTGGCCTGAGGAGCAGTGACATTTTGTCCACTGGAAAAGGACAGAAGGTAAAGATCATGAGCAGGGATGTAGGCATGTCAGTGGATCTGGTAGCGGGAAAGAGGCAGTTCCCATCTGATAGCCTTTGTTGTCTCTGTGAACTAAGATCCGAGTGCGAGGATCATCAGTTGAATGCGAGAGTGTGAATCTGAGTGGTGCATGCATGCATGTGTGTGTGTGTGTGTGTGTGTGTGTGTGTGTGTGTGTGTGTGTGTTAGATACTGGAGATTTGAAAAGAGAGGATGTTAAGGAATAGGTAACTTGGAGAGGTGGGAAATGAAGTTACCATGTAAATGAGATCGAATTATCTGATCGCGTTTTGAGCCATTTGAGATTTGTAGTCACAAATTTAAAGTCAGTCCAGTCAGTATAATCTCTGGATTAATAATTAATCATTTTTACTGAATGAATAAAATGTCATAGTAACAATAATATTAATATCTACCATTCTCGATCATTTACGATACAGCATGCATCATCCTTTACAGAATATTCTTTATATATATTAATAGTTTCAAACAGCCCTATGCAATGGGCATTATTATCTTTAATTAATTGATAAAAAAAAAAAACTAGAGCTCAGAGAGATTAAGTAATTTGTTCAAGACCACACAATAAAAGGATAGTATTCAAAGCTAGGTCAGTCAAATTTAAAGCTCATTTCCGTAATTAGTATTTTATGTCCCTCTCAGGCTGTGGTTAATGAAAAAGCCCAGATCAGAGCTTTGTCATTTCCTACTCTTCAGAAGCCCAAAACTGCTATTAACTCCAAAAGGAATGGAGTAGTGCTGACAAAAAAAAAAAAAATCACCTGAGGATCAATAAAAATACACATAATCGATTGCTATAATTTACTCCTTTGTGGTTTTGCTCTTTCAGGATTCTCCTTGAGGCTTACTTAAATCCAATTTACCTGTTTATCCAAATGGGCTAGAAGAGGGCCTGTGGAGAGGGAACAAGATACTGGAGAGGGAATAGGGTACAGGGTGTGACTTGCCCTCAGCCTCCAACCCCCCAGTGGGACAGACTTGAGAAAAGGGATTAAGATTGTTTCTACCAAAGGAGCATCCTCCTTCCCCCTGTTCCCCACCGCAGGTTGAAATGCAGAAGTGAGGGTTGAGAATGAGGTTATCTAGACCCTCAGGAGGTTATCTGAAGAGAATGGAGATTTTCCTTTGAAATTTGACACCCACTGCACATTTAGCTTACTACACATTCTTGGCAGCAGTGTGGCTCCCAACATGACACAGAGGTACAGATTAGATGCAAAATGTGACAGGTCCTTCTTGTCAGAACCAGAAAAGCAAAAAGCTCCATTGAGTTTTCCCTCATTTTAAATAGCTGTCAGTCATATTCTTTATTTCTCTCCCTCCAACAACTTTAGAGCTTGTTTTTTTCTTTCTTTTCTTTTCTTTTGCATAGATAGTAGGTAGAGAAGGGACGAGGACAGAACTAGACACTTGCTAGATCTGATAAATTTGCATAGCAATATTTACCAACTACTTTCCATTAACCACCCTAATGTGCTCTGTTATTAAAAAGCTGGGTTTTTTTAAATAACTTTTAACTTTGTCAACACCTTATTGAAATACTTGTGAGAGATCAGTTAAAGCTCAGCATTATAGAGCTATTTATTTATATTTTTTCTCTGAGTCTTGTTTAGAGCGATTTGTATAGTTTGACCATATATTTTCTCACCTCGTGAGGCATTATGGAATGTTGACTGGGATGGGCGCACCACTTGACACTGGGCAAGCAATGTCTCTTTTACGTGCAGTAGGTTAAGCCTCTATGTATTTGGTTCTTCCTCTTTAGGAAAGTGTTTAAGCAATCATTTAGTGTTCCACAAACATTTATTAAGCACTTTCTGCCTACCATTGTGTTAGGTGCTTGAGATAAAACAAATAAGATCACTGTTCTTAAGGAATGGAAAGCGATAAGTGTGTCAAGTATTACAGAGAGTAAAATAGCTCTGTCTGAAAGCTGGAGTGGAACAAAACACAGAAACACAATCTACGGGATGTTCTGGCTTTTCTATTCCAAGACAAAGCCACTGGCCATCTCTCACTCTGACCCTACATGACTAACAGGGCTTTGCAGAGAGGCTATCAAGCTCGTACCATCTACCACCAGGGAACCCAGGGGCAGGAGTCAGATAGACCTGGGTTTAAATTACAAATCTATCACTCGGTAAGATGTGAACTTGGCAAGTCTGTTAACCTCAAAGAGCCCAAATTTCTTCATCTTCGAAGTCAAATTTATTGCAAGAGAGGTGATCTTGTGTAGGAGCTAAGAGGTAAGACTTTGTAGCTAGGCTGTCTGGATTCCGCCAGGTGACCTTGGGCAAATTATTTAATCTCTCCCTTCCTCAGTTTCCTAATTTTGTAAAATGGGGACAATAATTTTATCTAACTCATTACTTTGAGTGTGGATTAAACGATTAAAATGCCTGGCACATGGTGACTGGTCAATAAATGTTAGCTATTACTGTTATGGTGGTTGTTATTGTTATTATATCTACTCAATAGAACAGTTGACAATTAAATGAAATAATGTATGCAAAGTAGCTAGTACAGTTCATAACACCCAGTAATCACTTACTAAATGTAGCAAATGAAATTAAATGATCTAAATGCAACATTCTCACCTTTCATCAAATCTCTGACCATGACCTTCACAGAGGGAACTTTTAAAATGTTAAATCAGACATATCACTATTCTTCTCACAGTTCCCCCAGAGACTTTCTGGCTCACTCAAAATAAAAGCCAAAGTCCTTAGAATGGCCTCGGTTCCTAAGTGCTCTGGTCCTGCCACCCCTCCCTGACTGCATCACCTACCACTTGGTGTCTCACCCACTCTGTCTCAGCCACACGGATCTGGGCTGTTCTTTGAACACACCAAGCAGACTCCTATCTCCAACCTCGACTGCTCCCGCTTCCTGGAAGGCTCTTCTTACTTCAGATATCGGCATGGCTGGCATCCTATCACTGTTCACATTTACCTTACCAGTGACGCCATCCCAGGTCCTGCTGTCCCCTTACTATACTTTATATTTCTGCTCAGGATGTTATCTGATATACTATATATTTTACCAATTTATCTAACTCTATCTTTCTTCACTAGAAGGTAAGATAACGATGATAACTTTTAATGTGCTAGGCATATCTGTTTAAATACTTATTAATGATCATTTATAAAAACTGACTACAAGCTGGGCCTTGGAGCAAAGGCTGACAAATTTCAAATTTTTTTCACACAGAACATGTTTTCTGGACACAACTTAACTAGATTAAAAGTCAACAATAAAAGATAAGCCAAAAAAATTTTCTCATGTACTTGGAAAGGAGAAATGAAGATATATATTATAAATATTTATGACTAAAAATTATAAAAACATTACATATTGAGACATAAGGGGCCCAGCAAAAGTTTTTAGAGAAAAATACATAGCCTTAAATGCTTGTGTTAGGAAAGAATAAATGAGCTATATATGCAAACTAAAAAACTAGAAAAAGAACAGAAGAAAAATGGATATTGTAAGAAAGAATATAATAAAGCTAAGAGCAAAACTAATGGGTTAGGAAATGTAAAATGTGATAATTAGGACCTACGAAGTCAAAAGTTGGTTCTTTGAAAAGACTATTAAAATAGATAAATCTCAAGCATGATTGCAAAAGAAAATGAGAGATGGCACAAATAAATGTTAGCAATGAAAATGTTAGTGAAAAATAACTTCATATCCAGCAAAGGTTATGAAAGGTAATAAAATAATACTTTGGTTAATTTTATGCCAACAAATTTGAAAATTTAGAAAAAATATAGAAATCTTTAGAAATAATTCGATAACCATTAAAAACACTGACAAAGTAATTGAACATCTTCCCATAAAGAAAACACCAGTCACTGATGGTTTTATTGGTATATTCTACCAAATTTGCAGGAAAAGATTGTTCTAATATTTTGCAAACTCTTTCAGAAAATAGAAAAAGAGGGAACATTCCCTACTATATTTTGTGAGTTCAATATAACCTTGGTAACAACCAGAAAAGAATTGTATGAGAAAGGAAAATTACAGGCCAATTTTACTTATGAATGTAGATTTAAAAATCCTTAACAAATATTAGCAAACTGAAACTGGCAATGTACAATGTACAAAATGATCATGATACATCATGATCAAGTTGGATTATCTCAAGAATAAAAGGCTGGTGTAACTAGAAAATTCTAGAATGTCATTCATCAGAAAATTTGATTAAAGGAGGCATATAGCCTATAAATTCTTGCTTGAAAATTTGATGTTATCCCAAGGAATGTTTGCAAAGGCAAAAAAAAAAAAAAAAGATTGTTTGAATTTAAACTCAAAGTTCTTAAGTTTGCCTGTCTCTGGCTAAAAAAAAAAAAGAAAAAAAAAAAGAAAAAAGTAAATCATCTGGTAGAATGAAGGACTTCAAAATAAAAGAAAATTAGTCTTTTATATTTAAGTTTTGACCTTAAAATATCATGCTTATTAAGCCTGCCACTGGATACAACTTAATTTCTTTTGTTGTGGGTTTTTCCATCTGAATTCATGTAAACTTTGCAAGAAAACTCTTGAGAGGCACTATTTTATTACTGTTTAGTTATCAATATCTCCATTCTTTTATATTGTAATTTATCATTTTAAAATTAAAAAGAAATTGTTAATTGTATAGCATGACCTGTGGTTTTTAAAAAAATCACTAACATAGTTGAAATATATTAATTCCTTCTCTCCATGAACTGATTTCCCTCATTTTGCATTTTTCTGCATAATTTATTTCTTTAAATGATTGAGTTAACATTCTTAATTGACTTTAACCCACCTTTTTTTCACAGCATTTAAAATATTCATTTTCCAAAGAAATTTGAAGTAATTTTGAATCCTCTGGCCTCTTTTAAAGACTGTGCTAAGGGCTACATGGAATACAAAATTCTATAAATTAACCTATCCCTTCAAAATTAACCTATAATTCACTGGTAGTTATAATTTTTATTTAAATTATTATTTGGGAGCATTAACCCTCAAATTTCTTATATAGAGAGAGTATTGAGTGTGAAGTACTCAGGCCACAAATCTGAGAGTTTATTTTTTCTGTAACAACTTAATTTCTATCTCAAGAAGCCCTTTACAGTTTACTCAATTCTGGGTAAACTCAATTAAGTTAGGGTTTTCTCTCATGTGAAATTTAATTTCCAGTGGTTTATGGTATTGTAGCTTCATATGAGATGGTTGAAGGGTATCTGGCCCATGACTGCCAACTCTCCTTTCTATTAGCTGCCGTGGAGATAGACTAGCCCACTGAGATGTGCACATACCTGGCATGCGCAGACATGTCCCGGTTTCTACCTGCACTGCAGTGATGTGGTCCCTGCATCTTCCTCTCCTTATGGAGTCCTCTCCAAAGACCGTGAGCTCCTCGTCAGATTTCTTAGCTAGTTTCCTGAGGGACAGTGTAGCATTGAGGATCCTCTATGATCTTGCTATTCAAAGTGTGGACTGTAGATCATCTGGGAGCTTGAATATGAATCACCTCTCCCCCAGATTAAAATTTGCAAAGCACTCATCTATGAGATACAGGACGGAGCTGCATTTTACCCTCAGGACCCTGACCTGTCTCAGGATTCTATTGCACTTCTCTCCCTAAAGAGGATCACTGTGGGGGAGGTGAGGTGGAGTCTGGGCGCCCTTCCTGGAGAGCTTCACCAACATCTTAACAATCTTGTTTTTCATCCTCATCTCAACCCTTTTCTTTCCTTAGCCCAGAAAAAAAAATGTTTAAACTATCTCCTTCTGGGATGAGAAAATGCCCAGCAAATACTTGATTGAATCTTATCATCTTATAACTGAATTTGCTATCATTATTTTCCGGCTGTGCAGCAACTCACTCCCCTTCCCTTTTCCTCACCTCTCTTGGGTCAATGGAACAATCTAGTCTAGGAGCTTGGATGGAGTGGTTTGGGTTAAAGGTAACATGGGGGGAAACCATTAACACTTCATAATGTCAACCTATGACATAGGAGTTTTATTTAGATTTTAAAATATTTCATTCTCTATTGGATTTAGGCTTTCTGGAAACCCAAAGCATAAATTCACGCTATCATATTAAAAATCCTATTAGGCTTTATTTTCTGACTTTACTATAGAATCTTTGTGTTCACATGCTGAATATTGGGCAAGGAAACTCATGGAAGTAACTTATGCTTCCCCCATCTTCAACAATCTGGTTTGGTGTATATTTGATGTTTCAGAGTATACGTTACTTACTCCCCAACAGTCTTCTTTGATTCCTCAAGAGTGAGCTCTACACTCCCTAGAGTTCTAGGTATATACTTCTATGGTAGTATTTCACACCCTGTTCACTGTATCTCTTGTTAGACTATGTTCGTTGAGGTCAGGGTCAGTCAGTGTCTATTTCTCTGTTGCACCCCCAGTGCCTCGCCTGCCTGGCTCATAGGAGAAGTACCAAAACTGCTTGAATGAATAAATGAACAAATTCATTGGCATTATTCAAATCTTTCCTCACCTCCCCTCAATATACGAGAGGGAGAGAATAAGTATAAAAAGTGTTATAGAGTTTTTTTAGTCCAATCACTGACTCTAAAGAATTCTATATATAGAATCTCTACAGAGAGTCAAGCTTTTGCTAAAATATTTCCAGAAGAGGGAATATAATTAGCTTTTTCCATTTATGGGTAGTTCACATTTTTAGAAAGTGTTGCTTTCTTTTATTGTTATTTAATCAGAATCTGCCTCCTTGATTTTAGCTGCCCTTTGAGGTTTTGTAGATCTGTCTTTCTATAGCATAAGTCTCCAAATTTGCTCAAAAGACGCAAAATCAAAAAGATTTTAAAAGTGGTAAGGATGGTTTATCTTGCATAGAAATCACTATCAACTGGAAAATCTGCTTTTTTACTCCAGCAAAATACGCAGGTCTTGCTTTTGAAGCAGGATGTTCACAGAAATGTCAGAAATGGAAAAGGACAGGAATACTGGTGGGCTTGGCTACTACATTCAAAGAGGGGGAATTGCCTTGAGTTTTATTTTTAGCTTTATCTTCAATGCAAGAGAAGCATTGCTTGGGTACTTTACATGGGATATAACACGAGATGGGGATTAATTTCTGGTTGTGGTATCTTATATTAGAAAACATTCAGCAAAATTTCTCTACGTGCTTTTGATCTGGCCCCATATTGCTACTGCCAGCAGTCATTGTCATCTCAAATTCTATGTCTGAAAGGCCAATATTACTTTCTCTTCTTAACCAACTAGAGCTTCTACCAATTACTCTATCATGGCGCCATTATTCCCCCAGGACTTGTAAAACGTGGGGTTATCTTGTCCTGCTCATCTCACTATCTCATCAGCCACCCGCTCAGAAACATTTCTCTTCTATAGTATTTCTCACGTCTACTTCTTCCTCTCCACTGACAAGAGGTCCTCATCACCAACAAGATTTAATTTCTGCTTTCCTTCCTCAGTCCAGCTTCTAACCCATTTCAATCCAAAAGGCGTACCACAAGCCTTACGAAATTTTCCTTACACCCTCCTGTCGTCAATCTGTCACTTAACTTAAAACCCACAATGTATTAATGTCCTACTACCTCAGAGGGAAAACTCTGCCTCCAACACAAACCTCCTCTTTCAACCCCCCGCCCTCAACCCCTGACTCTCAAACCATCCAGCTTTATTTTATCTCCTGCACCTCCCATCCCCTCTCCAAACTCCAGGTTCACTCTAGTCAGCACCCTCCCTCCCTGCAACCTACCTGCTACATTTTTCATTTGCATGATTTGCTCCCTTCTTTGGGCCAATTCTAAAGCCCACCTTAAGTCCTATTTCCTCTACAAACTTTTGTCCCAAATATTCCAGGCTTTATTCATTTCCTTCCCTTTCTCTCCTCTCCCTTTTTTATTGTGAATTATAATTAAAAGTAAATAAAACTGTGTGTATAGTTTAACAAATATTTGTGAAGAGAACTCCCAGTAACTGCCACTCAGATTGCAAATAGAATATTACTGGAACCCTGGAAGCCCGTTCCCTTCCCAATCAGTTTTACTGGACTAATAGTCTGTACTTCATAATTTAGCACTTATAGTAATTAAATACTATCTTGTTTTGCTGTGGCTTAAATATGCTGATTATATTCTTCATACTCTTCAGGCTCTTGAAGGGCAGAGACTGAATAGAGTATTCTTTAGAATTCCCCACAGTGTCTCCAGCAGTGCTAAGCAAATATGGGTATTCAGTAGATATTTGCTCATAAATTATAAACTAAGAAAAAAAAACATTGAGGACAAACAATATGCATACTTATGTCCAAGAGCTCTTATTGTTATGTCTTTCAAACTCTTGTTAACCTTTAGAAAATGACACAGTTCCACCATATTAGGTTCTTTTCCTGTGCTCCCTGGTTTCAGTTTTCTTTTCCTTTATGTGGAACTCAGCTTGCTTGGGAATTTCTCAGGGATTTTCCAGTCTTGCGAAGCAGAATAAAGAGGACTGTCTTATCAATGGCTAGACGTCCATGACAACAGGACAGTCAAAGAACTGCTTTAATCACAAAACGGCATTCTTCCTCCACTGTAAAATCCTCTCATTAAAAAAAGAAAAAAGAAAAAAACTTTGCAGTGCATTTCAATGTCTTCAGGATTAAATACCTTAGCAAATGCTAGTAACGTTCCATATCTTAAAGATTTTATAACAAGACTTCTATCAAAGACTCCATGCCAGAAATAGAGAGAGAGAAAAAAAAAAAAAATATATATATATATATATATACACACACACACACACACACATATATATATATTATACAAATTAGACATATATGTTAACAACAACAACATAGAAATCTCTGAAGGAATTTCTGTAAATAAAACACTGACACAAGGACATGATGTAATGTAAATTACATAAAATATGCATGAATTATGCCAATGATGGTACATTGAAAAACAACATATATATTACTGTAAGACCATAAAAATTCTCTTTGGTCAGATCTATGAACCACTGATCTGTTGGGTTAAATAAGTGTTCTTGCACAGGAGAATCTGGGATTCAGCAGCAGAAGAAAGGAAATTCACATCGTTGTCTTATCTTAAAGCTCTATGACTGGGGCCAAATTTGTTGTATTAAAAAGTAATTTCTGACTTGAGTTAATTATAATAAGACAAACAGTAAGAAAATTCACACTTATTGCAATGAGTTTATTTATAACAGTTTAGTTCATTCATGGGCCAGGGAAACATATACATTAGGCAGGAAGTAGGCTATCAAAACCAGCACCTGACAATTATCATTCAATCAGTTAAGCAGCTAAGCTTAACTCTCAAATTTCAGATATGAAGAGAAGGACAAAAACTATTTAGAAGACTCAGCTTTTCATTCATTCGGCTAACAAAAAATGTGTTGAGCTCGTACCATGTGCCAGGCCCTGTTGTAGTCACCTGGGGTACATCAGTGAACAAAACAGATGAAAGTCCTTATTCTCATGGAGCCTACATTCTAGTGAGGATATGCTGATAGCAATTCACATAGAATGATATGTCATTTTTATGATTTTCACAAACAAAACCCTGGGTAAGACAGTGCACAGAGAAAGATGCAGTTACGAGCCATCAGTAGCTGCTTGTTCCCTCAGTAGCTAGAGAATGGGTGTATAAGTCCAGAAGAGGTGATCTGCAAAGATCTCTGTGTCTCCTACAGTTTTAGAAGTTAGGCTATGATGGTGATTAAAACACACTGAAGTTAAAATCTGAGCTTTGTTTAGCCCTAAGGAAGTTAGTTGAAATATATTTAAAAGTTCTTTTCTGTAAAAAATGGTTATAATAATACTAAGACAAGATTATTATAAGGATTATATAAATTTAAAAATATATAAGCAACTGGATCTATGGGTTCACCCACACTTCCCTCTTAAGTGTGTATTTTTGCTTCAATAAACCTTTTGTTTTCCTGCTTGAAAAAAAAATTAAAAATAGAAATATATAAAGAAGTTTGTGAAGTGCTGTATTCACGATTTCAATCAATATTATTATTATTATTATTATTATTATTATTATATTACTATCTTCTTTCTGAAACAAGGTTGAGTATGTACAAACAATCAGGTATCTCAGATATCACATAATTAGTTCATAGGATAAAAAATTTATTTGAGAAGTTTTCAGTAGCTATTGATATCAGTGCTTTGAAATATTCTGAATTGAAGTCACAATTCTCAGATAGATCTGAGATGGCAAATAGATTTAATTCAGATTCCAACTGAGAACAATCTATAGTAGCTATCGAGAGTAGTATTAAGAAACTTTCTAAGGAGACTTCCACTTCCAATTAGGGCATAGCTGAGTGTGAAAGAACTTTGTGGAAGAACAAGTTAATAGAAATGATCTGAACTAAGGAAGAAAAATAAAGATGATTTTAGAAAATGAACAAAGTATAAGGGATTGTGGGACAATATCAGATGGCCTAACATGCATGTAATTGGAGTCCAAGAAAGGGACAGGAGCAAAAAAATTTTGAGAAAAAAGTGGCCTAATATTTTCCAAAAATAATGAACATGTTCATTGTAGGTGGTTGGCATATAGGGTGTTTGTTACATCAATCTACAGTTTTATTTAATTTTTAAGATTTTAAGATTAAAAAGATTAATATTTAAGAGAAGAGGTTTTGGAATTAAACTGATTGTGCTTGCATCTCTGTTCCATAATTATTGGCATGTCACCTTAGGCAACTTTCTTAGCTCTCTGAGCTCTCTCCTTCATCCATAAAGTAGGTATAGTAGCATACCCACCTCAAAGAGAACATAATGAAATAATAAATGTTACATTTTTAGCACAGTTCCTGGTACCTAGAAAGAACATGATAAATGTAAATTATGCCCCACTCTACTTCTTCCCCCACCCCCCCGCCCCACTTCCTTCTTCTTCATCACCTAGGAAATTTTCAACCAGTGATCATGCATATGCCCAAAGACCAAATTTATATCTGATACAGAAAACTGTGAGGTCATTTCTAGACCACCTTAATTCAAGGAAAAGTTGCTTCAAATACATTATAAATGAGGTACTATATCTCCATCATCATGCAGAGAGGGTGAGTCAGCATATTGATAGGAAAGACTGGAATAAGCAGTCCTGTCCATATTTGAGGACATACCAAATATGGCCAAACACATCTCTCTGACAAACACATCTCTCTGCTGACCATACCACCATGGCTGGAGAATGGCGCCAAGTAGCCCACCACTCTGACCAAACTTTTGCTCTAGAGAGAAAGCAAGACAATTCAAGTAGCCCATCAGTGACATCATGGTTTCCAACCTTCTTCCTAACCAAGTATAGCATTCAATTCACCTTTCTGGCAGAGGAATACACTACAATGTCTCATTTAGGCAGTCTACACCAACCCCAGGCCCCTCCTTTCATGATTTATGCCAGTGTTTTTACATTTGACTTGTTTTTCTCCATTGCACTATCTCACATCAGTCCATATGGAAAAATCATGCTAATTTTCTTGCATACACAGCCTTAAATTTTTCATACTATTTATTTCTGTTAGTTTTTAATTTCTTAATTAGGGAGAGCTAAATGTCTTCTGAAAATCCAGAAAATTTCACTCTGTTCTCTGTTTTTATGTTACTTCTTAAAACAAGGGAGAACAGTGTGGGTTTTTATCCTTGGAAGACCACTGTATATACGCTATTTAAGTTAGTGTTCGTTTCTACCTTAAGTTGTGATCATTACAACACAAAATGTTTATCAATTCAAACATTTTAATGTATTTAGTTTAAAAATCTGTATTTACCAGACACCTTCCTTGGTGGTAGAGATACATTAATGAATACATCAAAAACCTGGTGAAGACCTTGCCTTTGTTAAGCTTACAGCCTAGTGAGGAAGAAAGACAACAATAAAACAACACCACTGACATGAGGACAATAGCCTTGCACTGAAAGACAGCCTAACCAGCATCCACAATTGTGTAAGGCAAATCCTTGAAACAAATATAAATATCTATAAAATCCCTAATGGTCTACTTCTCTGATTGAACCCCAACTGATACAAGTATTAAGCAGGTTTTCATATGTGTTCCTTATCTGAAGGCATTGGAGAAGTTCCAGAAAAGGCAAGAAGTGAGAGGCATACAAGGAGAAACTATTGTAACCATCCAAATTCTCACTTCTTTAAAATGACTTTTTTTCTTCTCTTTCTCCTTGATTCAAACTGGCCTTGGGCTAACTTGCTTCTTTTCTTTGTTTTTTTTCTGCATACTGCATGACTACTCCCTTAATCATAAACCTTTAGGTCAGCACCAAACGGTCTTAGAAACAAAGGCTCAGCTCTGTTGACCACAGAAACAGTTTCAGCCAAACTAAAAATAACAGCTCTTGCACCTCTACACCCATGAAGGCAGAATGCCCCTACCAGCATCCCCTTGGAACTAGACAGAACGTTGCCATGACTGATATCAGGACCTGGTACAATGATCACCTGCCTCTTGAACAGTCAGTAGAGCCCATGACCCCAACTCCCTTAGCTACCATGACTAATGAGTCATTTCCCACCCCCCCACCACACACACACAAACACACAGTATAACCTATACCCTAGAGGCCATCAGTGAGTCAGGTCTTTAAGCACTAGCTCACCTCTGTCTCCAGGCTTGGCACCATTTCCTTAATTAAACCTCTATGGTCTTTGCTGCAAACTCCTGTTCATGTCTCCTTTGGCTTTGATGCATGCAGGCAAAAACGAGTTTGTTAACGTCGTCAGTATGTTCCTTTACAAAACTGGCTAAAGTAGATATTGGACAGGTAGCTGCAGCAGTGGCTGAATAAGAGATGAGGCTGAAAGAACTTGAAGTGGTATATAAGCACTGTCTAACACAGCATTCTATAGTAAAAATGTGTTTGGGACATAAGGGATATGCCCAATTCAGTTGGGGGAGGGGATAATCAAGGGAAGGATTCCTAGCTCTCTATTCCTACAGAACAGCATCCTCAAATAAATGTCATCATATTTGTTACAGTAATTGTAATATTTACTTTTTGCCATAAAAGCTTGCTCCTTACCTTAGTCTTGTATTATTTCTGATTTCAATTAAATATCCATATTTAGTAAGGAGGATGATGCTTCTGCTGATGTAAAAAGTACAACTTGTCGACAAGAAGTTGGGGTAAATTTAAGATGTCCTTAGTTTGGTAATGTGAAACACCAACTCCATAAAGTCAACAGCATGGGAACTTTTGGAGTCTCTAAAAATAGGATGTCTTGTTCTTTGGACAGGTTCCTCACACTTCTCTCATAAATGCAGGTTTTAAAACTCTATTTGTTCTATAACTTTCATTTCTCTTTTCTATTCTTATCTTTAGCAAGAGGAGAGGATTTTTGTAGCCATAACAAAATGATAACAAAAAAAGTAGACTGGGCATAGTACATAGTCACAGTATATGTGCAGTGATTACAAAATTTGTCCTTATGTTATGCCTGAATGTAAATATTTACAACGTTAACCAATACCTATTGCAAACAACTGTTTTTATACTAGGGTACAAAATAAGTCTTTTATTAACTTTGTCTCTGGGTAAATAATATAAACTTTCTGGGCTTCGGCTTCTTCTTTTATATATAATAAAATATTTTGGTTAAATAAATTTACTTCTAGTTCAAAATTCTATTATTAGGCTTTCGTTTTGCAATAAAATTTCCAATCAATAAAGAAGACCTCAAAAATATGAAGAAAAGAAACATTATATCAATTCTTATTGTTACTGAGTTTCAAATTCCATTGGTATTAGTTTAATTCAGTGGCAGTTTCTGAATGGAGTTATTTATTTTCTCAGAAGAGGAAAAAGGAAAACCCAAATGCTTATTATACTCAGACATATTGTTTTTAGATTTTTATCACTAAAAAGCAACAAGTAAAAAAACCCCTTTTGCATTGTCTAAAGCAAACAAAACAATTTACTTTTAGCAGCAATAAATCAGCTAAGTGAAAGTTTGATACACCATACTTATTGAAGATTACTTTGAAAGAAAAATCAAAACCCTTTAAAAATCCTGCGCCATCAAAAACTCCCATTTTTCTTGGGAAGTTCCCCTTATTCATGAAATTCAAAAAGCCTAAAGATTCAGACCTGATGAAAACCGAAAGAAAATTCTTTAACAATTGTGTTTATCAGTATTTTAAAAGAACAAAGTTTAAAATCTTCGATGGGTTGGACCGGATGTGAGACATTCTGAGACCATCCTCTTTGCCCTGATGTCCATCAGATAGAAAAACAAATCCAACTCAGTGGCCAGGAGGGCTGTACTTTTCTTTATAGAAATTAAAGCTAATTGAAATCTCTGATAATAAAGAAACAAAAGAATGAAAAATAGAAAAGGTAAAGAAGAGGAAAAGAAGTTTCTAAATGTTAGAAACAAGAAAAAGACATTTACCATGCAAGCTGCTCGTGGCTACGTTCACCACCAGCCACCTCATCACGTACTGAACTTCTGTTCCCCAGTGCTCCCACGGATATTTTACCTACCTGATACTTTATACGTGCACGAATGGATAGCTCAGCTTAGGACTAAGGGCATCCACTTTAGGTAGTTCAGGTGTGTCTGAATAGATTGGGCAAATCTCTTTTTATAAAGTTTCTGAGGATCCTTCTGGAAAACAACTCATCCTAAGGAATGAAAGACCCAGATGTCATGTGCCTAACACCACATCAGAGCCTGAGTCATCCGAAAAGAGGAGAGAGGAGAGATTCTGAGTTTACCCAGTCCTCAGGGGACTCCTGAGTCACTTGGATTTATCCCTTGCCCATGGGTCCTGTCTGGGTCAGAGTGAGAGAGCCAAGTGAAGGTGAGAGAGAGAAGAGAGAGAAAGAGAG
The DNA here is from genome assembly GCA_028627145.1 of Eidolon dupreanum. Taxonomy (NCBI): domain Eukaryota; kingdom Metazoa; phylum Chordata; class Mammalia; order Chiroptera; family Pteropodidae; genus Eidolon; species Eidolon dupreanum. The sequence continues at coordinate 27,340,879 of CM053517.1, read as the reverse complement.
AGAGAGAGAGAGAGAGAGAGAGAGAGAGAGAGAGAGAGAGAGAGAATGTGTTAAAGAAGCATTTCCACTAAAACCCAGTAAGGTATCCGTTGTCCTCTGACGCAGTGTAAAATGGGAGAAGAAAGGCACATCCCCCATTTATCATAGTCCAACAAATAGTTTTAGCACCTTGAAGTGCCCAGTCGGTGACTAGAGCCCCCTGGTGGTAGATTGTGAAATACTTCAGATGTAGCTGTGGGATCTCCAAGATGTCCCATGATAACTAACTGAATATATTCATTAGCATATCTAGAAATTCACTATTACCTGTACAAAGCTTATAGGCAAAAAGATGGGTGTATTAGGCAGGAGAGGCTAAGTTGTCAAAACGAACATCAGTTCAGCTTACAACCTAATGATGGGAAGTCCAATGGCCTTGCCTAACTACATGTGGGCTAGTAATATGGGGAGCAGATGGCATCTCTGCTACCAGAAATGGTAGGTGCTGAGAGAGAGCATACCAGTAGGGACAAAAGCTAATAAAACATACTGTACTCTTTCTAACTTCATTCATCCCCAAATACTAATGAGACCAGGAAAAATCGTCTCTATGCTTTTATTAAATTATTCAATACTTTTATTTAATTCTTATAACAGAGAAGTTAAGTAACTTACCAGCAGTCACAAATGTTACAGTTCTGCAATACTGTTCTCTTTGTATAATTCCATGTTTGCCACAAAGTTGTATGCTTTAAAATAACCTCAAATATTTACTGAGTTCCTACTTCATTCTTATTATCTTATTTAGTCTTTTCACAACAATCCAGTGAGGTAAGATTGGTAACATCCTCCACAGGCTCAGACAGGTTACATAACTTAATCTAAGTCACAAGGCTGCAAAAAGATATATGGCCTGAGCTCAGTCTGATCTTTTGCCTTCATCTGAGAACTATTTCCATTCGTTCAAACAACTGCAACCAGAAAGGTTAAGCATTTGCCTAAAGTCACAGAACTGGCAAAGGGCAGACTGGAATTTGAAACCAAATCACCAACTCCCATTCTGATGCTTTTTGCATCACAATACCTCTCCTTAATTAGTAACAGAGGCACTTCAATTAGACCTATTGTCAGTGTCATCAATCAGAGGCTGTAAACTAAGCTACTTAAGTGTTTAAAGGAAATAGATCATAAATAATGAATAAAGGTTGAGGACATATATTTTTCCTAAGTGTAAGGGAAAATGTATGTCATGAAAAATTATAGGAAGCAGATCCCATGGTAATTATTTATTAGGAAGTAAATAGAATCAGAGCAGGGAAGAGAAAGCTAGAGAAAGCCAGCACAGTTGTTTGAATATCAACTACTATGCAGGTTACTTATACTCTGCAAAATCAGCCTATTTGCAAATAGCATTTGAGACATGTCTCATGTAGATTAAACTTTATTTGCAAATAGAGTTCCCCAAATGGGCTCTAAAGTATTATTTGTAAGATGGCCCACAGTAATCTGTCTTCAAATTGTGAAAACGAGGAATGTTAGATTTATCTTTCACCAATTTCCCTAAAAGGTAAACAACTGGCTCCAATCAGAGAGACCATCAAAATGACTGCATTTAATTCTAAAATTGATGCAGAGGGTCCACCAAGGTCTTAACTCTGGCTACTCTTTGTAATCACCTGAGGAGTTGTCAATAAATATTGCCAAATGGGCCCCACCTACAGTGATTCTGATTTCATAGGAGTAGGGGCCCTAACAACTATACTTAAAAATTCTTCCCAGGGAATCTGACATCTAATCTACAGCCATCCACGGTCAGTCCTGTATGAGTGTACCTTTCTTTGAATCATCAGCCAGCCCACTTGAACACAACAAAACAAAAGTCTTAACTCTCGCGAAATTTGCTATGTCATGTTATGATCAGTTTCTGTTATTAGTGTTATTTTTTAGTTTAGTTATTAGTGTATTCTTAACAAATACCTATCATAATTGGCAGTGAATCACATTTTTAATATGAGAAATCATAGCAAGTTAGTGCTGAGCCTTTTACCTAACATGGGAAAAACCTTTTTTGAGACAGAATGACAACTTCCTGCTGTTGAGTTAGAAATGTCAGCTGCTGGCGCCTGATAAGTTTCGCAGGAACATCCGCCCAAGGATACCGCTGATGGGCATCAAGGAGCCTTGGGAGGCATACCAGCAACAAGGGACTTTCCCTGTCACCACGCATGCACAGTAAGGCCCAAGAGCGTCCCTAAGATGACTTAATTTAAATTACACCCAGGGATGGAGATTTAAGATGCTAATGAAACATGCAATGCATTAAGTAGTATGTAGTTGCACTGCGCATGCGCTAAAAAGAAACCGCCTCTACAAGTGTTGGGGAGGGACCTGAGGAAGATGAGGGATGGCCCTACCCTCAGAATGCCCTTAAATGTGCTGCACCTGTAAACCCAAGGGAGTCACAGCCATTCTCTTTTGGAGTCCGCTCCCTTGGTGCATCAAACTTTCATTTTAATAAACCTTTCTCTTGACAAAACTCTTTCACCCACTCTCTTGATTTCTATCTTGAGAGAGGCAAGGACCCCTGCGCTAGTAACATTTCCACATCTTATTGTTAAATTTAAAGCTTTATCTTTAGAAATTCTCTCTGTTCACTTCTCTGCCCCCTTCCTTGCACATTGTCTAATGGTGCTTGGCAAATCTAGCCTTTGTTGGTCCGCTCCCCATCTTTGTTCTTATATTCAACTCATAAATGTCTCCAACTTGTATTTCCTGAAACATCTTACTTTTTTTTCTCCAGCTTGGTCAATGATCCTGATGCCTAAGCTAGATATATGACACTCATTGCCGATTCCATTTTTCTGGCAGCTTCCATGGATACCTTGTCTTTTTTTTTTTTTTTTTAATCCTCTTATATTCCCTACATCCATTTGCTCCTCTGCAATATTACTGCTACCCTTTAGCTGGGGTCTTCTTTCATCCTGGCTAGGCTCTTATCGGATTGCTCTGCCTCTGGCCTCCTCTCCAATCTATTCTCTACATTCCCTTCACAAATATATATCTGATCATGCCATTCATCTGCTTAAAATTTAAGTGCTCTCAAAATGGATAGCATTCACTTGCTGAACAGGTTTTTGGAGATTCTAAAGACATTAAAGGTGCCTTTTCCAATGCTCAAAGTTCTAAGAAAAAGACTGGAACTGAGAAATTTTGAAACATTGTTAATTATTTGGTGAATTTATCAACCAATTTTTAAAAAAATATCTCTTGAGCATCTGTTATATGCCCAGCTATGTTAGAATATGATATAAAAATTAAGGAGTATCTACTTACTTGGTTCTTCATAAACTATATCCATATTCACCACCAGATCACAAGCTTGATCTTCTGCAGTCAGTAATGAGGAGCTATTGGGTGCTAAAATAACTTTTGCAGTAATTTAAATATCATAATAATAAAGCTCACAAATTTTAACATTCAACAACTTTTTATTTTTCTTCTTCATCTTCTCCTTCTCCTTCTGTACCAACCACTATAGAACAGAGAAGATAAAGATTTTATAGTTTTTCTACTGGAAGTCAGTGACAAATTTTTGATGTCCTTGGAATATTTCCCAGAGACACTTGATCACCTAATGAAATTATTTTAAGAACCATGATATTACTGACCCAAATAAGATATATAATTACTAACACACTATACAACATCTAGTAAATCTATACTTCTATTTTCAGTAACTGATAAAAAAAGAAGAAATGACTGTGAAATCTAAGTGACATGAAAAGGACATAAAGTAGTTTCTTGAGAAATCGTGTAGCCCTTTTTATAAATGAGGGATCTTGCTGTTACATTAGTGCTCAACATCCGTTTATTTCCTCCGAGAGATCATGTTTTCTTCAAATATTCAAATTCTATAAATCTTTTCATGCTCTAACCTATGCATGGGAAAATCAGCACAGAATAGAATCTGAGTCATCATAAAACAAGAAACTCCTTTTTATGCTACAATTTTTAAACTTTTATGTTTCTACTTTCCTAGAACAATCAGCTTTTTTTGAAGTCTACTTATAACAAAATTCCTTTTCTCAATTTTATTCTGTTAGAATCCTCAGAGAGAGCTTTGAGAGACCCTGACTATCCTCCATGAACCAGGGACCAATCAGCACTGAATCACTGGGATTCCATCAAACTGTACAAAATAACTTGGAAATTATAAGCCTAGAATAGAGCCATGGGTGCTCAACTCTTGGTGACAGCCTGATTACTGCCTTCATATTTCTGGAATAGAGTAACAGCCTATATTCCTACAAATACCCACCAATTTAAATAATTAAACCTATGAGCTCTTTTCTGAAAGTTTGCCCCATAAGTGCTTTTCATAAGCGTCAGCAATCTGTTAAAAATCCATGGTTCTGTTGTTATAGCAACCATTATACCATAGACATATGCAAAGAAAAGAATACCACCTAACCAGTAGCATCAAATTGTCATGATAAGTGCTATGTTAAATACAAAAAGAAAAACCAATTTCTAACTGCTGAAGCATAAAATGAAGATAAAACCATACTTTCAGTGATGGTAGTGGTATGGTGGTGGTAGGTGATGGGACGGGAAAGAGAAGATGAGAAGAGGTAAGAGAAGAACATAATATAAGACACCTGTGTAAAATGAGCTTAATTGTGCAAAAGTTAAAATTCAGTGTCAACAGACAATATCTAGCCTTTGAAATACTACCAGCAGTAAAGGGACCAGCTCCTATGCAAGTATGACATATGAGGTCTATGTTTTACCCATCTAATAAAAAGGCTCACCACTTATATGCATCTTTTGGTTCGAAAGAAATTTTTGTAAAATATCCCTCATGGGTCTTCTCATAGGTTGTTCCTCTAAAACTAGAAGAATCTTAATGTAGACCCCCAGGCTAGAGCAAGATCATGCCATGAGCAGGGAGGTGAGAATTACATACCATTCAGAAAACAGCTCCTGGCATGTTACCAGGTACACTGGTAGAGACAGCATCTGAGCATGAGGCAATAAGTAACCATGTGGCCATGTTCATCATACAGTGAATTTTGTCAGACCCACTAAATCCTAAGATCAAGTTGGCCAAACGACAATTCACTGTAAGATGGAAATGGAATATCGGGAAGCAGGCATGAGAGTGTGCCAGGAGACACAAGTAAACTACAAGAATAAGTAAGTGTCCCACACCCACGTATCACCAAACAGTGTTGCATGGGACCTCATTCTTACCTTACACCTACAGCCATAGGATGTCCCTGGTGGAGAAGAAAAAAGATCAGCTTTGGTTTATTAATGAGTTGGCTCAAGGTAAGGGTACAAGCCAAAAGCGGACTGCTACCGTACTATAGTTCTATTGAAGGGTGGCCCTAAAATTCAGCAGTGAGGAGAGATTCTTGCAACAGGCAGAACTTTGTGGAGTGCATAATTTGTGTAGAAAAAGTGGCACCAAATAAGAATATACATGAACTAATAATGGGTAATAGTGAATAGTTCGGCTTCATATTTAAGGGCCTGGAAAAAGAAATTCTTGAAGATCTAAGGTAAGAAATCCTGAAGAAGAGCCATGTGGATGACCTAAGAAAGTGAGCATGAAATGTGAAGATCTTTGTATCACATATTAACACCCAACAGAGATCATCTGTCATAGAAGAGGCACTAAACAACCAGAGACAGAATGACTCAGCCAGTTGACATCATCCAGCCTCTGTCATCAGCTACTCCTGTGCTAGCACAATGGACTCATGAATCAAGCGGGCATGTTGACAGTGATGAAGACTTACGTACAGGGCTTGTGTGGGCTCCCATTCACCACAGCTGATCTAGCTATGCTGCTGTTAAATGTTCACCTGCCAGCAACTGAGCCCCATACAGCCTCATGCCTAGAAGAGACCAATAAGCCATCAGGAAGCAACAGGATCAATTGGAAGATCACAGTCTACTTTCGAAACCCATCACAGAACCAAGTTGTTATGCTGGATTTATATTTTGAAGTTTTGCTAGTCAGATGTTAGAGACATTTATTTTAATCTTCCCTATTAAAAATTAATTTTAAGCCTATTGGTCTTCACTAAATAAAATGTTGCTGAGTCTGCTCACTAAAATGGAAACTGTTCCAAATTGAAATCAGTCATCAATCAGCCCTTGGCATGACCAACTCATTTTGGTCAGATCTGGGTATTAATAAGACCAAAGTTGAAGTCTCTGATCTTTTTAAAAATTTTTATTTTAAGAAGGCATATATTATTTTTAGAATATCTGGGTATTAGAGCCCATCTGGTAGAGGCCATCCATTTGCTTGTCGCTCTAATCCTCAGTCAAACTGGTAGAGGAGGTAGAATTGCTTTTGTCCTTCCTTCTCCTTCCAGTCCTAGTTTATTCCTCGGTGATTCACATTTCTGATGTCGAACTCAAACTAGGTCAATGTCTATTACTCTTAAATTTAGCTAACGTAATACCAGTATGTGGCGACAGAACCATGCCTTAGACATATTGAGCCCTCAAAAGGTGTTTGTTGAATAAGTTAATATGAATGAATAATTTCATAAAATATAAGCCTTCATTTTGTTGGAGCTTCAGAAAATATTTAAAAATTATCTCTATCCCTGTCTTCCATGGCTAATCAATTATTCTTTTACTTCCTGAATATGTTTAATCCATCTACTACTTTTTTGTTCCACAGTTGCCACCCTAGTCTATACCGCTGTCCTTACTGCTTGCAGTGCTGCTAATTGGTCTTATGTCTCCTCCAAAGAATCCTCTACAGGGAAGTTACATGATATTCAAGTGAAAGTCTATTCACTTCATACCCCTGCTTAAAACACTTAAGTAGTGTTGAGCTTAATGACTGTTTATTGCTCTTAGGATAAAGACCAAAATACTTTCAGAGTTTGATTAGGGGCAACAATCTAGAAAGTGAGGCCAGGAGACTTCTCTAGAAGCTTCTATTATGCAGCAAACACACTGCTTTTCCTGTTTATGTGAGGTAGCTCTGGGAGCCTCCCCAGCCTGACTTCCTTCCATTCCTCCTCGTTCTCAAGGTGCTCCCTTTTTGCTAGCTGTCTTTCAGTTCTTAGAATGCTTCGAGCACCTTCCATAAAGGAGCCTTTTTATTCGTTGCTCTTTTTACCTAGAGCCATTTTATTGTTCTAAATGCTTTGTCATTAGCTTGAAAGTTGTTTCCTCAGAGAATTCCTTGGACTCTGGCAGTTTCCTTCTCCCCCCATCCCCCATCCCTACTTCAATGTCGTAGGTTGTGTTCTACAGAGAGCACAGGCTCTCTCTCCCATTAGATCATAAGCTTTGGGGAGGCAGGGGCAATTCCTGTCTTCACTGCAGTATTCCCAGTGCCTGATTCTCACCCATGCTGAATGATTCAATTGCATTAATTCGTTGGAAGAGACCATACCGATAATGAAATTGGGTCATAGTTCATGGTCTCTTGCTGGTCTTAATGCTGTTGATTTATCCCCATCTACTGATCTGAGGCTAGTTCTGCCTCCATTCCTGACCTTGAGAATGAGTCTTTATATGGGGTTACATTTGAACAATTTTTTCCTAGTGCACAGGCTTGCTTAGTATGTGCCAAGTATTGTTTAAAGCTTTACACATATTAACTCATTTAATCCCATCACAGCTATATGAAGTAGGTACCATCAAGGTAATTTGCCTGAGTTCATACAGTGAACTGGGACCCTGGTGCTTTGACCCCAGAGTCCATACTGTCAACCACTACACTATGCTGCTTCTAAGTGGAAATGGCTATTCCAACTGCACTAGTAGAATTAAGAAAGGCAGAAAATGGCTTTATCATAGGCAAAGAGAAAATAAGCAGGTTAAACAAGAAAAGGCGAGGATAGTGGTAAGAATTCAGGTGCAGACAATGCTGAAAAGAAATACTCTTTTAAGCTGACTGTGTATCTTATGAAGTTGCATGTTTTCAAATGCACGCTGTTAATTTGGTAAGTACCATCTGTACACCAAAAATAAGGATGGAGCATATATTATGACTGAGGAAGCTGGGGGGCAGTAGGACTTCAGACTTGACAAAGGCATGCTTGTAAGAGCTGCTGACATCTGGGCCCACCTTCTGAGCAAGAAAGCACTGCATCCCCAGGAGTGGATCATGACACTGTGACATGAGTGGGGTTAACAGACCACCTGCTATTTGTCACCCCTGACAGAGACACTATGCAACATTCTTAAAACCAAATGTGGGAAAACATTTGGGCTTCAGAAAAAGGGAAGAAGGAGGGAGATAGGAAAATAGGACAAGGTGAAAGAGGACAGAGGAAGGGAAGTGAGAGCTGAGGAGAGATAAGGAAAGATATAGGAATGAAGAACAGAGAAAGAGGTAAAGGGAGCATTTGTGATATAGAGTTTAATGATTGCTCAAAACACTTCCTCATAGATTTTATTAATTCGGAATGTGGGTGAGCGAATTAGTGGAGTTTATCTTTATTAATATTTCTTCTGCTATTTCTAAGACACACTACTTTCTAAAATAGTTACAGCATATTTGTGATCATCATCACTCTCTGTCTACTTTAAATCTATTGATTAAAGTGTAATATTTGTGAAGTTGTGCTTGTAGATTAGCTCCTTACTTCTCTTAAAGCCTCTGCAATTCTGCTCTATATTTACATTGTACTTTGGACTTTGGCCTCTTAGATATCTAGGCCTTTAGTACTCCATGAATCGGGTAAGGAGGTGGGGGTAGATCAGAATGACCTCACAGGAAAATCACGACTTATTCCACTGTAGACTCTATTTGTGCATACTGAGGCAACATATGCTTATAAAAAGAGACATTTATGTTGTCAGGTTTGTAGTATTTATAAAATTTGTTTTGTATTGCAATGGGCACTTATAAGTTTGCAGATATGTACTAATCCAGAATTTTGAAATTGTTTATTCAGTAAAATAAGAAAATACTTACCATGAAAAAAACCTCTAAGTTGTAGAAAAACCATAGTAAGGTATATAGTTGGCTGGTGGGATGATTGTTGATGATTGCCTCTAGGTGTTGACCAATTTTGAATCAGTTTAACAAACTTGTTCAACATTCTTGATTACCTTTATTTATGTATACTTTTTGAATTCTTCTTTGAACCAGTTGTAACATTTTACTGGGTCCTTCACAAATTAATTTAGTTGAATAAAATCTTTGACACTTAAAAAATTTTTTTCTATAAGTTCCTTTATTAATAAAGCAAAGTATAAAAGAACAGGCCCCCAAATGACCTTGTGAAATGATTAAGTGCAAAGTTGTTACAACCTGAAAGAGAAAACAAATGGCAGGCCTCAGCTGTCTGGGCCATGGAAGTTTGGTGTCATTAAAACGTCTTTTAATCACATAACTGTAGCAACTGAACCATCTTTGATTATTGGAATAAAATATCTATTATGATAGACTGTATCATATTATTATGTAGTTTGGGTTGAGAATACACACTAAAAATAACAATAAAAAAGAGGAATATTTTAAAGTTATGTAACTGAATTAAGGCACGTTTTTTAAAAGCAAAATGTGCTAAAAATATTCCTGAGTATTTGATACTTCAAAAATGAGATTATATATCTTAGCTGCACATTTTTGTCTATTCTCTCCATAGACCTGATCATATATTCTTCACCCACACCCAACTTATATTTGCTTCACCCCACCAAATCATGCATTATGATACTTATGATTAAAAAATTAACAAATACCACAATGATAAGTTTGAACTCTTTTCCCCTCTCAAAAAGACAATGGATTTGAAAGGCATTCCATTCACAAATATTAACAGTTGGGTAAAAACTTTACACACATACCCACAAAAGTCTATATCAGATTTGGTTACTTTACTAAATCATTAAAATAATAAAAGTAATGAAAATACTGTCATAATTCCTTTACAGTAATAAAAGTCTGAGACACTCTGAGAAAGATGTTCTCATACAAATATAACATGTCAGTGGTATCAAATTGTCTGAAAAGAAAGTCACCAAATACCCAGTAATCAAGTACTACACTCTACTGACAATGACTTTAATCTGATATGTCTTTACTGGATACATTTTCATTGGAACTGAACTACTAAAAGGAACATAGATGTTGGGCAGCTGAGATGGGCTCATCCTCTTCGATACTACATTGAGAATTCAGGAAATTAGTCTGAATTGCTTATTGTGAATC
>CM053517.1:27304822-27330199 GCA_028627145.1 Eidolon dupreanum | reverse complement strand
CTGTCCTAACCATACTATCTATTCAATGGTATGGGTAGCTATTAGCTTTATTTAATAAGCAATTATTACACTTTAACTAAAGGATCGATATTTTCACCCCTTCTCTTATGCATTATATCTCGGTTGCTCTCACATCCACCCATGATTCCCTCTCGGCATCTTTAAACCTTTCCCTCCCTTAGTTTGTACCTAAGACTGAGAATGCAGTCATATGAAAATATCTTTTAGTAGTGCAGGAAGAGCATCACTTCATCTTTTCTTAACCACAAAATATTTATTAAACAAAAATAATACAACAGTAAAAATAATACATTTATGAAAGTGAATGAAGATTTGCAGTCATAGAAAAGATGTGTACAAAGACACCACTGTTTAGCTTTTAGTTCTGGAATACTTTAGCCATAGCAGTTTAACACTGATCGAGCAGACTTATAAAAAGGAAGAAAAAAATTAGTATGTTCTTTGAAACCTATTTTCTGACTAAAATAGTTGTTAAAAGCATAGCTTCATCTTTACCTACAGCTGATTATATCTCCTAACTTAATTGGACCCATAAGATAAAAGCAGGCAACTGGAGAAGCTCAGACACCCTGAAACTGGATTTAGAATATAGATTTGAGAAATGCCAAGGCCGTAAAGGCAGCAGAACGTACCCCTTCCAATGCGTAAAAGCTTTTCCTTTCGTTTATGCTCAGTACTTCTAGCTGGGTTTTCAGTAGTGTGTTTCTCAAATATGTCTCTTCCTGTAAATACATTATTCTGTAACTACCTCCACCAACTCTTTCTTGGCTGGTGTTTTCTCAACACCATTAACTTACTTTCAGCCCTCAAGTCTCCATGCCATTAGTAACTCTCCACACTGATTCCTCTTCTGCATCATAGCCTGGATCTGCAACCTAAAAGATAAATTTAATCATGTTTCTTTCATCCTTAAAAATATTTGTTGGCTTCCTACTAACTATAAGCATTGTAGCCTGACATGCAAGACGCTGAAATCCAGTCTCGGCTTACTCCTTGATCCTCCTTTCCTGATGCTTCATTACAAATCTCTTTCCTTCCCCCATTCCCATCTCACCTTGCCACCTCACCTGGCAGATTAATCACAGGACACCTGTCTTCCCAGAGCGTCTCATGACTTTTCAGGTCTTTGTGACTTGGAACCTGACTGGAACACCTTCCCTTTAACTTTCCTATTTATCGAACTCATACTTATTTTTCAAAATCACGTCAAATGTCAGCTCTTTCCTTTAACCTTTTCCAGCTGCCCCCTGAAAAGTTTATTAGTCTCTTTATGGGACTAGCAAAGCACTTTGTTCCCATTGATAGCATCAACGTAATTGTGTTAGCGCTTATCAGTTCATATGTCTCTCTTTTCTACTAAATTGGGAGCAGGACCAATAATACCTTATGCATCGTTGTATTTCCTGTGATTTGTATAGCGCTTGGCACAAAGCAGATACTCAAAAACATTTGCTAAAAAAGAGAGGACAGTTTTTTCTTTTAGTGTATAAATTGGCAGTCCAAAATGATAATGCAGTTTTAAAGACAAACACAGTGGTCTCATCACAATAACTTGAGCCTCTGATAACTGAATTTTAGCAAGTGTGTGCCACTGAAGCAAAAGCAGGATTTTGATGCGAATATCTAGGAAAGCAGCACTGCTATTTTGGGCATCCTGTCATCTCCTACTTGTCTCCAGAGCAATTGTAGAATGTGCTCTGTGCTGGCACCGATGATTTAAGCTTTATGAGCTGCCACTGCAGTTTGTCTTCCTGTCACCCACAGCCCTCGGAACAGTCCCTCCGTACTGTGTAAAATGTCCTGATTTAGGACAAATCAAGACAGATAGCACAGTCCTCCTGCAGGATTTTGATAGATAAACTTCATAGCTCTAGGTTAACAACACTTTTCTCCCATGATGCATGAATATTTATTAGCATCAACCCTCACACACACAATCTCTGCTCAAAAAAAGAAATACACAGCAAGAATGAGAAAACCACACACCTACAGTCATGTACTTTGGACATGGTCCTAGAAAATTTTGCTTCCATCTATTATCTTTTTTTGCCATCCATAAAGGCACAGTTAAAGTCTGTCTGGTCCAGGAATCTTCTTCCACTGCTCAACCACAGTTGCAGTATAAGATAGACTTTGAGTTGCTCTTTCCAGGGGTTGAAAACTTACCATTGTCAATATTTCCCCCAGTAATTGCCAATTATGATAATGTGTCACTGCTATAATTCATTTATCAGTCATCTGCAATTTTCCCCCTTGCAGACAAGTCTGTTTATATGCTCATATTCCAGTGACAGAGAACATATGGGTTGACTCATTCTGCTGTAAAAGTTCAAAATCAACAGTTTGACTAACTTAGCTAATAAACCTTAAAATTAGATAGCTGATTATATTCTCTGCACACATGGCCAAAATATTTGGGAACAAAGTGTTATCGCAATCCCAACAGCTATTACGGTTTATTTTATGTTTACGGCTCTTCATTCCTACACTCGAAGTTTTAGATAGCAAGCATGATTTGGAGTTAACTTAATCAGTTTAGTGTATAAAACTTTCCCCCCAAACTGTGCTGACTCATCAGCATCTTAATGTTACAAAACATAAATGCATACAATCACAGCTCACATTCCTTGCTAAGCAAAATCAGAAGATAAGATTTATATTTTATATATTATATGTGTGTATATATATAGTAAAAAAAGGTGAAAGGCATGATTAGCGTCTTGTCGTCCAATAAAATTTCATGAGAACTTACTATACAGTTTGAATGATCAAAGCTGCCATTGCTAAAACAATTTGATACTAAAAGTAAAATAGTAGCTGACTGAGAGTCATCACGCCTATGTTATAGGTTCTGGGAGGCTAGATTATGAGATTTTGGAATCTTTAGCTTTCCAAATTTCCATTTTTCTAGCTTTAAAATGAGGGGATTGAATCTAAAATGCTGTTTACCTTCTTCTTCCTCTTCTCCCTCCTCCTCCCCCTCCTTCTTCTTCCACTTCTTCCTCTTCTTCTTCTTCATTTTGCAATCGAACCTCATGAAAGCTGGTAAAATCATTTGCGTAAACATCTAACTGGAAGAACACAATTCCCCCCAACTTATTCCTGGGGTGCTGCATGTACAGAGTTCATAAATGCATATTCTCTCCCTTCAACTCACAGAGTGTGAATATGCCCTGCCTAGAAATGCTATTTAGCCTAACGTGGTGAAAAATAGTAACTTCGCAGTTTCTGACAGGTCTTTGATAGGTAGGTAGATTTGAAACGGGCGCTCACTTTCTTTTTTCTTTTATCCCTGGGCACAGCCTAGAAACCAGAGGATGAACAAAATGAGGAGGAAGTGGGTGGGACAAACACCTTTATTCATACCATAAAGGGCGGTTCCTTCGTAGACAGGGATCTGCACAGATTCAGTTGCATGTAGGGAAAATGTTACTTCTTCGATATATGGAATGAGGTCACACTATTTCCAAGGATAAATGCGTGTCGTTGGGAAGTGTTTTTGTCTGCGTGTGTATTTGATTCATTCGCTTAAACTGGATGCTCAATATGACTTGTTCCATTCTGGATCTCTCACTCTGCGGGGAGATTTTGAAGAGGTCCCACTCTCAGAGCCAAAGCCCTTCTGGCTCATCTTGTTAAAGTTCCACCAACGGGTTAAGCTGCACTGAATAAATCAATCTTTGGATATTGCATTATGGGGGATTTTATATTCCACAAATTGTCTCGTGAAGGAAAGAGACGTATGGTGATGAACTAAATTTCTGTCTCTGAGACTTCATACAGTTTGGATGACAGACAACCTTCATTCTTTCTGTGTCCCTTCCTTACAAACCTTGTAATGTCAGATTTGCGAAGTATCACCACATCCAGAGAAGAGCTAATTTGGTGTCTGGTCATTTGTCCACTGCAGTGATTGCTGAGAATCCACCATCCTTTACAGTGTGGTCCCTTCAGAACTCCCCAAACTCTGTGCCTCAGTTCAGGGAAATAACATATTGTAAGCTGCCTGGGCTCCCATTTCCCTCTATGGGGCTTGTCACCATCCAGTAGCACTACTAGAAATCAGGCCTTAGGTCATCGCGCCTGAGGACACAAAATTCTCTCACTTGGGCTGTCTCCCTCTCTTCTTTCCTCTCTTTCTCCTATTCACACTTATTCTCTCCTCTTACACCTTTTCTCCCTAGTACAGGGAATCTTCTGGTGGGTTGAACAGGTGAGAATCCACTGACATCTTTGCTCAGATATTCAACAGACATCTCAAACTTCACTCACATATCAAGGCTTCTGAGTTTAGTTTCTCAAACTGCTACTTCTTCAATGTTCTCCATTTCAGAAAGTATCACTTTCTCACATTCAGAAGCCCAAAACATAGCCGTCATCGTCGATTCCCCTCTTTTTCTCACCTTCCTTATGCCAACTCTTACACCCTCAAACCCAATCCCTACCTGGTCTTGCTCTGTTTGTACAACAAAGGGACTGAGTCCTGTAGGCTGTACTTCCCAGAGTTCCCTCTTGGCCAGCTGTCAGCTGGGTTTACCTCAGAGGTACTAGCAGCAGACTGGAGAGCAGGAAAAAGAAAGAAGCCAGGGTAGTTCTCCTCCACCCCCTCCCATCCTGCTGTGAGTGAGCCTCTGTAAGGGGTGCATCTCCAGCTCCTGATGGGCAGGCCCTCCACATCCCTGTTTCTGCTGGAAGGCCCTGGCTTCTGGGCTATGAGAATATTACAGTGACCTTTGAACAACACAGGGGTTAAGGAAGCCAATTCCCGTGCAGTCAAAAACCGTCTAGGACATTTGCCTCCCCAAAACTTAACTACTAATAGTCTACCATTGACTGGAAACCTTACCAATAACATAAAGTTGATTAACACATATTTTGATTGTTCTATGTATTATATACTGTATTACAATCAAGTAAGGTAGAGAAAATAAAATGTTATTTAAAAATCATGAGGAAGAGAAACTACATTTACAGTACTATATGTATTTCTTGAAAAAAAATTCATGTATAAATGAACTCATGCGGTTCAAATTCAGGTTGTTCAAGGGTCAACTAGACTTCCTCCTCTCATCCCCCCGGCATAGGGGTGAGAGTGGCTTCCTGGAGTTACTAACCTCTGGGATGTCTCAGCATCCTATGTGACTTCTTGGCTCTTCCATCACTTGTGTAAATAATTTCTCCTTAAATTTCCTCTCTTGTGTCTTAGTGGTCAGGAGGATAGCACATGCCGCTGCTTCAGCATACCACTGGCAAGGGGAATAAAATGAACACAATGGCTTATGATAGTCCACCTTCATCCTCCGGGGCTGGGGAAGAGCCATGAAGTCTAATGTTCATTAACCCATTTCACCTATATATACCCAGCAGCTATTTCTTCATTAAAAGAGGAAAAATATAAAGATATCCAACCCTGTTTATTTCTCTACATATTTGGAGGTATTAGTAAGGAGAAGTTTTTCTACCAACTGAAAGACTGCTGGGGGCGGCAGTGACATTAGAAATGGAGACTTGCTCTGCTTTGTTATTTTGCTCAAGAATTTTATCTTTCTTCTCTTGGTTGTTATTTTTTTTGAAACGTATTATGTTAAGCTATACCCTTATCTGATTGCTGTGGGTGAAAAAAAATGCTATTTTCAAAACTGTTTTTCTCATTGTATATTGAAAAAGAGAAATTCTGTGAGGAAGTTTCTATTCATCATCCTAATGTAGAAGTCAAATGATATTTATGTAAAATTTAATAACAGGCAACATTAACTATATTGTATAGGCATGTGTTGCTAAGAGGTAAAACTATAAATAAAACCAGGGAAGTGAACCGTCTAACTGTCAGGATGGCGCTTACTCCTGTGCTCTGAAAGGACCACGTGCCGGGGTGCTTCTGGGAGCTGGCAGTGTTCTTTTTCTTAAACGAGTGGTGGTTATGTGATCTTCGCTTTATGATTATTTACTAAAATCTTCACATCTATTTCATGTAGGTTTTCCTATATGTGTTATAGTCCATGATTGAAAAGGTTAAAATATCAACAACAGCTACAAACCATAGGGTTTGTAAATTATGTTACATACATATAGTAACACAATATTCTATAGTCTCCAATAATTTCCCAATGCAATCAGAATCAGATCTAAATTCCTCACTGTGGACCCCAAGGCTTTACAAGGTCTGCTGTCCACCCACTTCTTCAACTTCTCCTATACATTGCCTCCTGCTCTCTAACCCCACCCACACTAGCCTTAAATGCCTTGAATATGTCAAACTCACGCCCACCTCATGGTTTTTGTACTTGCTGTTTCCTCTGCTTAGAATATTGCTTTTCAAGCTCTTCACGAAGCTGGTACTACCTCAGACATTATATTCAGCTCCCAGTTTATCATCACTCAGACACCTTCCCTTGATATCTGATCTACATTAATACCTCTGCCCCATTATCCACCGCATCTTCCCATCACTGCACTCTATTCCATTGCTTTGCTTTATTTCTTTCATATACTGGCCACTACTTGAAATTATCTTGTTAACGTGTTTGCTTATCCTTTGCTACCCTCTACTAGACTATAAACTCTGTAAGAGAAGGAAATGTTTCTATCTTACTAATTGTTTTTATCTTCAACACAAAAAAACTGACTGGCACATAGGAGGTGCATATTTGTTGAGTATTTGTTGAAAATGTGATGTTTCTTCACAACAGTCTCGCCTGTGAATGTAATGATCTTTTCTTAATGTGTTTCTCAGGAGCACCTAGTGTACTTCCTTAATGAATTTAAACCAGGGGTCAAGCAGTGCTGAACAGGAGCAAGACAAATAACATGAGTGAAGTTTTCCAACCAAACAAAGGATAGAGATGGGAACTCTGGAGAACTGGTGAGCATGAGACCCACATAAGGTGGCAACCTCTGCTCAGCTCTAGCTGATTGTGGCCACATGAAATTAAAGGGAAGAGTAAGAAGGCAGAGTTTTATTTGGATTTCATGGATAACATAAGACAAAATGTTGTGCTGAGGAAGAAGGGAGGATAGGTGGAAATAAAGGGATTCCTTCTTTAGAAAACCTATAACTGCTATCTTTAGGGTAAAAGGAACTCCATGAGATAAGGATCAGATTCATTAGAGACAATCTGTGGAAGCTCTTGAAATTGATAAGGCAATGAGGGTAGGAACTGGGTTGACTTTGATGTTTAGGCACACAGACTAGAGTAGCTCGCATGGAAAAACTGGTCAAAAAATGAAGCCGTTAAATAAAAAACTTTGCTTTTTTTTTTTTTTTTTTTAATCAATGAGTGTTTTGATTCTGACCTCCACCATGGAATTCTTTTTTAAAGGAAAACACAAACTGTTATCTTAAAGATAATCTTATAATTGAGTTATTCTTAGGAGACCTCAGCAGGACAATCAATGATAGTTCTTGACAAATAAAGTTCCACACAACAAGCTAGGTGGAATGAGAATAGGTGGACACTCCAAATTTAGCCCCCTTCAAGATTCTCCTTACCAGTGTGACTCAGAGACTTGTTTATTCTCATGAATGTATAGTAAGTATTTGGCCAAACACACACACACACACACACACACACACACACTCAAAGTAAAATACTAATTCTCAGAAACTGTATTGTATGAACCATTTGGGACTTTGAGACTATAGAGATATAGTCTTGGCTGCTTCAGATTTGTGAGGTGTGTATTTCACTTTGAATTTAGTATTTCACATTATTTTGCAGAATAGTCACTTGCTTTCTTTCATTCTCAAACTCTTTTATTATTATTATTATTATTATTATTATTATTTATCATTTGTGCCTATAGCACCTGGTCTTCCTAGGTGGTCTCCCATTCAAGTACTAACCAGGCCCGACCCTGCTTAGCTTCTGAGATCAGACATCAGGCTTGTTCAAGGTGGCATGGCTGTAGACCATAGACTGTGACTCCACTGGGGTGCGAACCCAGCACCTTCTGCGTGTAAAGCAGATGTGCTAACTGCTACAGTAGGGAACCATGTCCTCATTCTCAAACTCTTTCAAACTGGACTCCTTCATACCTATGTAGGAAAATAAAGGGATTCATAGAAGACTAATGTCCTTTTTATGATCTATATCTTTACCTAACCGATTTAAAATTAATCTGGCTTATAACTCAGTTAAATTCTTAATTAAGAATTTTTTATCTGAAAGTAGTAAGAAGATTAATTTAATTTTTCTAGTAACAACTACACCCACTGGTATATAGTGTTCTATTTTACCAAAAAGAGTAATACTGTACACATTCTAAAAGTTTGGGGGGAAATATATTTGTAAAAAATATAAAGGGGTTAAAAATTAACTCAAAATGAATTAAAGACCTGAATATAAGACCTGAAACAATAAAATGCATAGAAGAAAACACAGGAAAGAAACTTAAGGACCTTGGACTTAAAGAGAATTTTATGAATTTGACCTCAAAAGCAAGGGAAGTAAAAGCAAAAATAAATGAATGGAACTACATCAAACTACAAAGCTTCTGCTCAGCAACTGTCAACAAAGTAAGGAGACAACCATCCAAATGGGAAAATATATTTGCAAGCAATGCCTCCGATAAGAGCCTAATATCCAAAATAGGCAAAGAACTTATACGACTCAATAACAACAATAAAAAAGAAACGATCCAATCAAAAAATGGGCAGAGGACCGAATAGACACTTCTTAGTGGATATACAAATGGCCAACAAATATATGAAAAGATGCTCAACATCGCTAGCTATTAGAAAAATGCAAATCAAAACTGCAATGAGATACCATGTCACATCTGTTAGAATAGCTATAATCGACAAGACAAGTAATAACAAATGTTGGAGAGGATGCGGAGAAAAGGGAACCCTCATACACTGCTGGTGGGACTACAAACTGGTACAGCCTCTGTGGAAAACAGTATGGAGCTTCCTCAAAAAACTAAGAATTGATCTGCCATATGATCTGGCAGTCCCTCTACTGGGTGTTTGTTTACCCCAAAGATTTGAAAACTCATATCCGAAAAGATATTTGCACACTGATGTTCATAACAGTATTATTCACAATGACCAGGACATGGAAGCAACCTAAGTATCCTACAATAGAGGACTGGCTAAAGAAGCTGTGGTTCATATATACAATGGAATATTACTCAGCCAAGAAAAGATGAACTACTGCTATTTGCAACAACATAAATGAACCTCGAGAAAATCATGCTAAGCGAAATAATCCAGAAAGAAAAAGTTGAAAATCACATGATATCACTTATATGTCGGATATAAACCTCATAGCAAAAAATGAACAGGACAAACAAACAGATACTCATGGACATGGACAATGGACTAGTGGTTACCAGAGGGTAAGGGGTAGGGAAGGAGGGGGGAGGTAGATGGGGTAAAAGGGGTTGAATATAGGGAGGTAGGGGGAAGGTGAAGTGAGTAAAAAGAATCAAATGTATGGTAGTTGAAGGAAACTAGACTCTGGGTGTAAACACACAATAGAATATATAGATGTCAAATTACAATGTACACCTGAAAATTATATAATTGCACTAACCAATGTTATCCCAATAAACTTAAAAAATATATAGAGAGGTTAATATTCTTAATTTTAAAAAAATACTTATAAAATCCATAAGAAAAATGTTCATAATAGTTAAATGGGCAAAAGATCAATACCATTTACAAAAATAAATAAATAAATAATAAAATAAAAATATGTTTACCTATAAATTTATAGATCAAAATAAAGCAACAATGAGACACCATAGTCCATAACATTTACAAAAAAATTTTTTTAAATGATAGTCCTGATGACAATTTAATGATATGAGCCCTCTCATCTCATCTTGGTAGAATTATAATATAGTAGAGATGATTGAAAAAGAGTTTGGCAATATGGATCAGGATACTTTCTCCTAGTACTTCTAATATATAAATCTCCTCTAAATAAAAAATAAGAAATATTGACAAAATATTTTATGCATAAAATATTTATTTCAATATTAATTGGACTATCTAAAATTTAGAAACAATCTAAGTATCAAATATTAGGGGACAATACAGGTATATTATGGTGCATACATGCCATAGAATACTATTCGACTCTTAAAATATTTACAGAACTTCTTTTTACTAACAATAAAAGACATGTATGTTTAATAAAAATTCATGATAGAAAATTATTTTAACACCACATAAAGATGAATTGATTGTTATTGAATAAGCAATGGCTAATTGTAGTTATTTAAGGGTTGAAGATTTAATACATTCTCCATCCATTGTTATTTTTTCCAAAAATTTCCACAATAGCATATATTACTCTTATTAGAAATAAAACCCTTTTTATTTAAAAATTATGAACAGAGTTAATATGCTAGGTATAGACAAAATATCAATGATGGAAAGAAAAAGGTAGAAGTCATGTCTAATCTCAGAGCTTTCTGCCTCCAAAGTCAGGAGCTTTTCCACACGTAGGCACCACAATTTGAAATCTTATAAAGTCTTAAAGTAAACCATGTTAAGTTTAACCTGTAGACCTATTGAAAAATCTTGGGGTGATAATTTGTAAGTCCAATACTTACAGCAAAAAAAGAATATCCATTCATATTACTTTAATTTACTTAAAAAATAGTATTACCCCCAAAGTTATACTGAATTAGGCACTTATATTTAGAACAGTCTCACCCTATATAAAAAATCTAGTGCTTACCTTTATTATGTTAATTAACACTGATGTGTGTATTAACAAGTATGTAGACAAAAAGTAATTCATACTCTGAGAAAGTTTTTAAATTATAGATTGAATTCAAAACTATGTTAAGTAAAGTAAAATATGTCCTTTAAGAAGGGCCCACATAATGATTCAGATTTAGATTAATTGATTAATTTAGATTAATTGAAAGCTTTCCCACAGGTGAATTGGATAAGCCCTATTTAATTAAAGTCCTATAATAAATCCACTGGTTAGGCAGTTAACTTAGTAACGCTCAGTAGGCAGACTTCAGGATGAATTCAGCATTTCTGAAAACAAGAAGTTCAATGTGAACTGAGGAAGCAAAAAAAATTTCTATATCCTTTCATTTGAAGGGCAAAGAGCCAAATAAGAAGTTCATGGAAGTTCTACTTGAGTTTAGCATTCTCTACAGAAAACAAAAAAGAATTCACATAGTTAGTCTGTAGGCTATCTGGGTTGGTTCTTCAAAATGTATCCCAATACTATGTAGGAGTTGAGAATGTAAAGTTTTAATAATAATATATTGTATACTTAAAATTTGCTAAAAGAGTAGATCTTAAGTATTCTTAACACATGTGTTCACATAAAAGGTAACTATGTGAAGTGATGAATATGTTAATTAGCTTGATTGTGATAATCATTTCACAGTATATGTGTACATTAAAACATGTTATATACCTTAAACATATACAATTTTCATTTGTCAATTATACCTCAATAAAGGTGAAAAATAAAAATAAAACAAAACAATTGAGGGGAAATGCCAGAAAAAAGGAGGTACAGGTAGGGAGAGGCTCAAAATCTACTTATAAAGTCAACTCAATCCTTGTTTGTGTGGTGGTGAGCATCCCTGCCTGTCATGCGGGAGACTGGAGTTCAATTCCCCTATGGGAAGCCAAAAAATAAGTCAACTCAAAATATTGGCTAAATTCTGACTGTATATGCATAGGCAATACTCTAATAAGAAGTCTGAGAGAGCTGAAGAGAGATTTTAATTGTTTTCTTCTAAATAGTATTTAGAGGTCAAGTCCCACCAAATTAAAAAGATCTTAGTAACCATTTTGGGCTCTCCATTGAAACCACAGAAGGGCCATGCTTTAGGAAAAAACTACATTTTAGAACAAAGGGATTCACTCTAAGACTAAAGCCAAAAGTGAAATAGATTCTCTCTACCCCACCTGCATCCTCTCCCCCCAAGTGAACAATCAATCTTCTATGAGTTCAAGCAGTTAACTTCCTGGTAAAATAAACAAAACATTCTTCAGAGGGAGAGAGTAGAACCCGATATTTTTACATCATATTATTCACAATGTCCAATAAACAAGCAAAATTAATACACATACCAAAAAAATCAATAGAGAAAAATTAATTAATAAAAATAACTCAGATGTTGGAATTAACAGAAAAGCTGTTTAAAATAACTATAATAAATATGTCAGAGTCTATAGAAATGAATGAAAATAAGAATAATTTCAGGAGAGATTTAAAAACTGCATAAAAAGAGCACAATAGAAATCCTAGAAACAAAAAATCCAACATATAAAAACAGAAATTTTAGGAGGTATTTAAAATAGACTGAATACAACAGAAGAAAGATCAGGGAATCTGAAGACAGGACAATAGCAATCATATAAGCTGAAGCACACAGAGAAAACAAACTTGAAATAAAGAGAACAAAAAACAAAAAAATAAATAAAATGAATAACAACAAAAAATCCAAAAACAAACGAATGAAAAGAAGTAAAAAGAGAAAAGATACTAAATGACTTGTTGAAAGAAATAAGTAATAAAATAAACATATTATGGGAGATCCAAAAGGATCGAAGAGAGAGTGTAGCGCAGACAAAGTATAAAAAAATTAGCAGGAAATTTTCCAAATTTGCTTAGAGTAATCCACATATTTAAGAATCTCTGCAAACTCCAAGCAGAATAAAAACAAAGAAAACTACCTCTAAGTATGTCATGGCTAAACTGATGAAAACTAGAGATTAAAAACAAAATAAACTTAAAAGTAGCCAGAAGAATAAAATGTATATTAAATATAGGTGAACAATAAGTAAATTGAGACATTGAAGGCTGGAAGGTAATTGAATGACATCTTTAAAGTGTTAAAAGGGAAAAAAAAGTCAACTAAGAAGTCTATATTCCGGAAATTATTCTGAATATTAAAAATGAAAACAACAAATTCAACACAATTCCATATCAAAATTTCAATAGTGTTTTTTGCAGAAATGGAAAACTTGATTGTAAATTCGTGTGTAATTGCAGCGTCCCTAAATAGCCAAAATAGTCTTTAAAAAGAAAGAATAAATTCAGATACTTTGCACTTTCCAATTTCAAAACGTACTATAAAGCTACAGTAATCAAAGCAGATTTTACTGGCATAAGTATAGACCAATGGAATAGAATGGAGAGTCAAGAAAAACACCAGGATACCTATGGCCAGTTGATTTTTGACAAGGCTATTAAGTTCGTTCAATAGACAAACAATAGTCTCTTCAACAAATGGTGCTGGAACAACTGAGTTACCAAATGCGAAAGAATGAAGTTGAACCTCTGCCCCACACCACGCAAAAATTAACTCAAAGTAGATCAATGACCTAAATATAAGAGCTAAAACTATAAAACTCTTAGAAGAAAACAGAGAAGTAAATCTTCATAAACTTAGATTTGGCAATAGATTCTTTCCTATGACACTAAAAGACATGAGCAACAAAAAAACTAGATAAATTGTATTTCATCAAAATAAAAAAACTTACGTATATCAAAGAACATGACCAAGAAAGTGAAAAGACAACTACAGAATGAGGGAAAACATTTTCAAATCATATATTTGTCAAGGGTTTAATATCCAGAATATATTTTAAAAACTCTACATCTCAACCAAAAAAGGCCAACAATTCAATTCTAAAATGGGCAAAGGACTTGAAAAAACATATTCAAAGATGATACACAAACATTCAGTAAGCACGTGAAAAGATGCTCAACATCATTAGTTATTAGAAAAATACAAATCAAAACCACAGTGAGATAGCATGCCATATCGACTAGGATGACTATAAGTTCTTTTAAAAAGGAGAATAAGTTTCAGTGAGAACATGGAGAAACTGGAACCCTTGTACATTGTGGTAGAAATGTAAAATGGTACAGCTGCTTTGGCAAATAGTTTGGCCTTTCCTCAGAAAGCTAAATATAGAGTATGATTCAACAATTACACTCTCATCTATATACCTCGAAGAATTGAAAACAGAGACTCAAATAGATATTTTCACACCAATATTAATTATAACATTATTCATAATAGCCAAAAGGTGAGAATAACCCGTGTCTATCAATAGATGAATAGATACACTATGTGTGATTATAAACATACAATGGAATATTATTCAGCCATAAAAAGGAATGAAAGTCTGAGATATGCTATAATATGAATGAATCTTGAAAATATTATATTCAGTAATATAAATCAGACAAAAAGGATAAATATTATATGGTGCCACTTACATGAAATATTTATAATAGGCAAATTCACAGGGACAGAAAGTAGAGTAAAGGTTACCCAGGTCTAGGAGAAGGGTGGATGGGAAGTTATTGTATAATCATTGGCTACAGAGTTTTTGGAGTGATGAAAATGCTTTAGCAATAGATGGCTGTGATGGTTCCACATTATGAATGTAATTAATACCATTAAACTATGCATTTAGGATGGTTATAATGGAAAATTTTGTGTTATATGTATTTTACCTCAATAAAATTAAAAAATACATATTATAAAATAAAAGCAAATAAAGACATTTTTAGATAATCAAAAAGAGTAAATATGTTGTCAGCAGTTTTGCATTACAAGGAATGTCAAAGGAAGTGTTTCAACCTGAAAGGAAATGATATAAAACATAAATTTTGATTGAAAGGAAGAAAGGAAAAGAATTGGAAACTGTAAATACATAGGTTAATATAAAGGTCTGTCTTTTTTTCTTAATTTCTTTAGAAGTTCATTAACTAAAGCAAAAATAATAAAAATGTATTTTGGCTTTAAAACATATGCAGAAATAAAATGAATGACAATAGAACAAGGGGCAAAAGGAATATAAGTGAAATTGTGCTGTTGTAAGTTTACATTATATGTCTAATAATACTAATTCTAGATAGATTATAACAAGTTAAGGATGTATATTATAAATCTAGAGAATGCTCTAAATATAATACAAAGAGGTCATCAAAAACATATGTAGAGAAGATAGAATGAAATTCTAAACAACGCTCAGCTGAAGAGAAGAAATAAAAGCCCATAAAACAAAGCAAATAGAAAGCAAAGACCAAGATGATAGATTTAAACTAAATTATATCAGTAATTGCATCAACTGTAAATGAACTAATATAGTTTAAAAGCGAGTTTGGAGACTAGATTTTTAAAACAGCAAGATCTAACTATACACAGTTTATTTTAGTTTTATTAAATTATTGGAGTGACATTGGTTAATAAAATTATATAGGTTTCAAGTGTACAATTCAATAATACATCATCTGAATATTGCACTGTGTGTTCACCATCCAAAGTCAAATCTCCTTCCATCACTGTGTGTTTGACCCCTTTTACCCTTATCTACCCCGCTTTTTCTCCACTTTCCCTCTGGAAAACACTAAACTGTTGTCTGAGTCTATGAGTTTTTATTTGTGTTGTTTGTTGCTTTCAGTTTTATATCCCATATGTGAGTGAAATCATATGGTTTATGCACAATTTAAAGATTGCACTTTAAATATAAAGACACAGACTGGTTAAAATAAAAGGGTGGAAAAATATATAATAAAAACAGTTAGCATAATCTAGTCACACCAGTCTGCTGTTAACATCAAAGAAAGGAGTCTTCCAGACAAAGAATATCATCAGAGATAAAGTTATTTCATAAAGTTAAAAGGGTCAATTCAACAAGAAGATTTAATGACCTGAATTTGTATGTTCCTAGTAACAAAATATCAAAGTACATGAAGCAAAAATTGACACAACTAAAAAGAGAAAAGATAAATAGATTTGTGTTTACATGGTGCTGGATCTGATTGGCACATGGATTGGAAGACTCAATATTGCTAAGATGTCAGTCCTCCCCAGATTGATATGTAGATGCAAGGCAATCCCATTTAAATTCTAAGTAGGCTTTTTTGTTTTGTGGAGAAACTGATAGCCTAAATTGAAGCAGAAACAGAGTCACAGATACAGAGGACAAACATTGCTGCTGGAGGAAAGGGGTATGAGGGATAGGTGAAAAAGGTAAAGGAGAATAAGAGGTACAAACTTTCAGTTACAAAATAAATAAGTTATGGGGATGTAATGCACAGCATAGGAATTATAGCCAAAATATAATCACTTTGTATGGTAACAGATTGTTACTAGACTTATCATGATCATATCACAAGGTATATAAGTGTTGAATCACTATGTTGTATACCTGAAACTAATATAATATTGTATATCGACAATACTTTAATAAATAAATTTTAAAAGTACTTGGCCATTTTTCAGTTCTCAGGTGACTATAGCATCTAAATCTGGATCATTACATACTTGAACTTTCCTCTTCCTTTAGCTTCTATGAGAATGTATTTCCTTCTTTTTTTCTTACCTCTCTAGTGGATGAACCCTGATCGGCTCAGATTCGAGCAGAATTTTAAATTTAACTTTCTTCTTGAATGTACTTGAGTGAACAAAGTGCCATGAAAAAAACCAAAACCTTGTGTTTCAAGTACTTGAAACATTAGTCATTAAAAAGATTCTCCCTTGACTTGAGATCAACTGTAATGTTTGATGGAGTTAGTTATTCTCAACCTGCTCTGTCGTATCCTGAATAAGGAAACTACATCATGCTATGTTTTTTATTGACCACGTTGGCTGTATATGCAGCCCTCCCTGTGACTCGATTAGACAATGTATCCTTAGATCCCCTCTCTAGGTTGTTCTTAAGTCACCCACTCCCAACCCACCACCCCCAGTTAAGGTCATCATCACTTTCTTTTTATTTTTGTAAGAAGCCTTACCTAATGGCTCTGCCACCTCTCTTATAATACCCATCTACTCTTCATAATACCGAGTGAGTAATGTTCCTAAAGCTCATCCCAGTTCATATAATTTTCTGTTCCTTTTTGCCTGAAAAATAGCATCCACACTCCTTAGGGTGACATTTAAGGCCCTGTATGATCTGGTCCTGATGTAGCATGTCTTGGTCATCTCGAATATTTGATTCCAACACAGCTGATTGGGGCAAAGTTTCAAATAATATGTCATGTTTATTGAGTGTTTACTCTGTGCCAAGCACAAATCATCCTTAACATGATGGTCACAAAATTTGACCTGAAGTAATCCTTGTCATCCCACTCTAATCATTATCTCCATTATTTTATTTCCCTTCTACTCTAGGCCCCCTGATTATAACATCCTGAATTTTGGGTTTCTCCAGTTGCCATTGCCATTTTTTTTTTTTTTTTGAGTTCTCTCTTCTCATCATCATGACACTTGTCCAACTTTCCTGTTTGTTAACTAACCATTTGGCTTGTCCTCTGGATGCCCTCCTTAGAATTACCACTACAGGAAATTCTGCTGGCACTGGCCCCAGCAACTTGGGCTCTACTCTGTTCTTTGAATTTGATACCAGGGTGGGCCCTGGGCATTCCAAACCTTATTTAGCATAAAATCATACTGCGGATTTCCTAGAATCTCAGGTTTAAAAGGAATCCTAAAGTCTATAACAGTACTACCCCCATCTGAGTTAAAAGCCCTATATTTTTTCTATTGTTTTTCCATTCTTTACAATAGTATTTCAGGTAATTGACGGCAGATTTCATGTCCCTAAATCTTCTTTCTAATCTAAACAGCTCAGTTCCTTTTGTCACTGTCTCCAGTCTAATTGATTTCCTCTTAACTAGTTTTATGTAATAACTGCCTCTTTTCACAATGGACAGTGGACAGAATTTTAAAACAAAGTTCCACTTATGTTCTGACCATTTTGAACTAGAATATACTGTTGTATTATTTGTTATTAATTGTTACCTAGCTTTTTCCATGACACAGACTGGAATCTTTTAAAGCGATCATTCTGGAATGAACATATCAGCTACTTCCTGCTTCAGCCTAAGCCTCATCTCGGATGGGAATCAGAAAGGTGAGATCAGAGAGCTTCTTACCACCAGGGCAGCACCTTCCACTAGTTTCTCTGCAGCAGTGTACAGATAAACAACATATCGCCATGGGCGATCCAGAGATGTTAGGAGTTTTTGCTGGTTATACGCAATTCTCTCCTGCTAATTATAATTCCCACGACTCTCCCATTCACTTAAACCATCTGAATGCCAATGTGGGAGACATTATTAGAGGGAAAAATTCGAATCCATGTCAATTGCCTTTTCAGTATTAGTAACAAATTTCTTTTCACTCACAACTGAGACACATCAGTATGTTTATCACAAATGAGAGTCCCCTGTATATTCCTGTAGGTTACTGATCCTTTCACCCAGTCGACATCGTGTCATCATTTAATCAATTTTTCTAACTACTCCACAAAAGATTAAAGAAACTTTATCAGACCCTTGCCAAAGTTCTGATTTCATCATATCTTACTTATTCCTCTTATTTAGAAGCTTCATGAAAAAAATGAAAACAAATTTAGTAGGACATAACTTTATTCCCCTTTCAAATTCCGGTTATTACCGCTTCATTTTTATTGTAAAGTCTTAAGAATTTTAACCAGGTCCACATCTAGAGCCCCATGATTCTCATCTCTGGTAGCCCGCCACTTCCCATCACTAGAACACACTCTACCCTTTCTGCTCACCACCCTCACCCTTCACCTTTGCTTATAGAGTCCTCTGTCTGAATTATCCTGTTTGGTGCTGTTCTTTGCACCTGGCTCCTCAGCCACAACCAGAGTCTCCTGAAGGTGAGAGTCCTTTCTTATTCTTTAGTATTTAGAGCAGAACAAAGCACCCAGCAGTTCAGTAAAGATATCCTTTCTGAAGGGATGAATGCAAACACAATAATTTTATTTCTAAGCTTTCTCCACCATGTATACTGCTGCAACAAATATCCTAACATATATGCTCTCTCTGATGCCTTTATTTCTGTGGTAGAGAGTCGCAAGAGTGATTATTATTATTTTATTTTTTTATTTTATTTTTTTTAAGTTTATTGGGGTAATGTTGGTTAATACAACTATCATTATTTTAAATAATAGATTTTGCTAGATTCTTTTTCTCAAAGGCTATGATACACATTTCTCTCAGCCAGGTATGGGAATACTGCTTTTCTCACATCTCTTCTGGCCATAGGTATTTTGTTTCTCATTTTAATCTTTGATGGGCTTGTGAATTTAAAGTGGTGTTTCATTATTACACATTTGCATGATCCTTTCTATGGGTTTGCACATATTTTTGTATATTTTTCTATCTTTTTTGATTTTCACTTCTGTGAACTTGTTCTTCATGTGAATTCTCACATACTTTGCCTATTTTCCTGTTGAGTTGTTTGTCTCTTCTTATCAGTTTATAAGCTCTTTGTGTATTATTGATATTTAATCTCTGGCTGACCTTAGCACTGCAATAAACTCTTTCTGAATATATCATTTATCAGTTGATTTTGTTTGTTATATACTTCTCAATTCTTCATATTTTATTTTATAGCTTTCTGTAAGATTGTATAGTTTTCTTTATAAACTATATTAGCAAATTCATCCCCAGTTATTTTGTAGTGTTTATCAATATTGAGAATAAATTATTTTCATTTCTATTTCTAGGTCCTTATTTGAATATTTATCTTGTATTCAACTATTTTACCATTACTGCTTGCCATTATAGTTGTTACTCAAATTTGTTGGGTGTTCTAGAGTTTCAATCATACCATCAGCAAAAGCAGATAACTTGATTTTATCTTTTTCAAACCTGTTATTTCATGTTCTCGTTTTGTATTATCTAGAATTTCTAAGACAATGTTAACTAATAATGGCGGCAGTGTGTATACCTGCTTACTCTGTAATTTTAATTAAGAAGTCTTAGTATTTTATTTATTTTACAGAGATATTTCTGTTCCCTTTTCCTTATTTTCTCGCCTTTTAATTAGATGTTCTACTTCATTTTACTTTTTTCATTAATGTTCACATTTATTTCCCCTATTCCCATCATCAGACATCAATCCAACAGAGTTTTGGGCAGAGACATTTATAAACGTTAATCTGGAGGTGGATGGAGGGACACACTCCCCTTACGCTGGAGGGAGTGGGGGCGATAATCAGGGGACCACTGTCTGCAGCCATTCGAATGTGAAGAACGAGGGCCAGCACGGACAGAATGGGAAGCAAAGTTGCTCAGTAAGTGAGGAAAAGTAGAAGGGTTTTGGTGGTGGACTAGGTAGTAGGGGTGAGAGATAAGATAACTAAAGGAGTTCATGATTTTTTTTCCTTCACTGTGAATTTTTAGAATTCTCTGAGTGATATATTTTAGTTTTCTATTGTTACTATAGTAAATTATTACAAACTGTGTGGCTTCAAACAGCAGAAATTTGTTATCTTATAGGTCTGGAGGTAAGAAATACAAAATGAGTCTTACAGGGCTGAAATCAAGGTATCCTCAGGGCTGCATTGCTTCTGGGACTCTGGGGAGAATCCATTTCTTTGCCTTTTCCAGCTTCCAGAGGCCACCTGAATTCCTTGACTTGTGGCCCCTTCCTCCATCTTCTAAGTGCGCCACTCCAAACTCTGTTTCTGCTGTCACACCTTCTTTTCTGACTCCATCCCTCCCATCTCCCTCTTATAAGAACCCTTCAGTAATCCAGTAATCCAATATAATCTCCCCATTTTAAGATCCTTAATCATATCTGCAAAATGCCTTTTACCGTGTTAAGAAACATAGTCACAGATTCCAGGAATTAAGACATGGACGTCTTTGGAGTGGCGGCGGGGGCAGTCATAACTCAACCTACCACACAGAAATTTGTGCTAAGTTTCTCTTTTTCAAAATGATCAGTTTCAGCAAAACATATGTTAACTAGATTTTCTTTACTATCTGTATCTTATTGCCATTTCTGTTTGTTTGGTGCCATAGCACCCTTTTGGTGTGAGGCTGGGTCTGTTTGGGCAGCTTCTAATTCTTTCTCTCATACTCTCAGAAGCACAAAATACCACAAATCACTTATTTTGCTTTTTAAAATGTTTTTTACTTTGCTTTTCCTCTTTTTTTTTGCATATTTTCCTCTTTATTTCAAAGTTTCCAAATTCAAAAAGTACAAATGTACATAAAGATCAAACATGTGCTGTACTTTAGGTCCAAAGCAATTTCCTCAAGAATTTGCTCATGCTGGCAGATGGCAGTTTAAACATAGTAACCCATATGTTTCTTTTAAATTCAACTGAAAGCAGATAAGTGTCCAGTGAAACATCCTGGATATTTAGCATAAGTAATCTGGGATTCTTATGTTCTCCAGACAAACACACAGCAAAAACTTATCTTGACAACATTATCAGCCCTTCTTCCTTCCCATAACAAGCTGAGGACCAAAGACAAATTTCTTAAAGATTATTTACCATCTGTCCTTCGAAGATGTCCGAGCCTGTGGAAGTCTATTTCATGTGCATGAATTAAAGACAGCAAAGTGTAGAGAGTAACAGTACAGGTTCTAAAAACAGGCAAACTATGGTCAGCCACAGGTCCATCTATTACTGACCCTGGGAAAATTACTTAAGTGTTCTAATTTAGTTTTCCTGTAATTAGATAACAGTGCTTAGCTGGATTGTAGTATTAAGTAAAACAATTCATGCAAAGCACTTAATCCAGAACAGACATGCAATAAATTCTCAATAAATATTAACTATCAGTTCTTTTTATTAGGCCCTATTAAAAACACTCCAGACACATCAAACAGATTTGTCCCCCAGCTTTGGACAGCCTGAAAAACAGATGCCCTAAAGCAATAGCACCACTGCTGACAGAAAACTTCTCAAGGCCTTTAGTCTCCCTATGCTTTTCATTAACATTGGCCTCAGCTTCTTATATTGATTAAAAAGAAGCACACTGGTTTGTGCTGTCACTAGTCTAAGATTCTGAGGATTCATTTCTTTGAAAGGAAACAGGGCAAAGAAAGGTCTAGTCCTCTAGAATTTTTGTTACGATTAGTCATGTTTCTCCTTTCTCTTCCTAGTAACGCTATAAAACCACTTTTTAAAGGCTCCTAAAGTCTCTTTACTTTGTTTGGAGAGTTTGATAAAGTAAGACCCCATTTATTCAGACCAGTCCTAGAGGAGCCCACATACCTCTGCATGGCAGAAAAAAGGGCCAAGAAGTGGACTTTGATTAGCAAGAGCGAACCTGGAAGAAATATATAGTAGGATAATTTAATTATGTCAAAGACATAAACAAAATTCCAGAGCTGCTCGGCTAAAAATTTCTGATCTAATCGAATGAATCATCTAGTCGCTCAAATACAATACTTTAAATAATGACATGACAGTTTGTCTACATTCCCAGGATTTCCTTCAATCCTTCTTAATCTGCTTAAGTAATATCGGATTCCCACAGTCAACTAGCAAGATTTAAAGAACAAACGAACGATTCTCGAATCATGAAGTTGAAATCTGCATGAGGCTCAAGTGCTAGACTGGACAGAGGGTGAAATCACAACTGTACTTGGCTGGAGGTTTAAAGCTCAGTATTCCACTTTGGTGAGGCATTTTTACCAAGCAGTTACGACCAGGTCTTTCATGACCTCAAGCCCCATGAGAGTGTGGAGTGATGGTGTGCAGGCTCTACATGTCACCTCTGTCCCTCTAAGGCCTTATTTGGAAATTCCAAAAGTGGCTTAGAGGTGAAAAGTTATTCAAGTACTTTCCTCTCCTTTCTGTTCTCATCAGAGAAAACATTCAAATACTCAGGAGGCCAAAGCTGCTTTCCATGTCTGAATCTCAAAGCCCTGAATATTTATAGGTCTTTGAGAATTCCAAGTATCAAATTCAGGTAGGATGCTATTTTTACTTCGTTGCTGTTTGAAGACTTACTTGCTATGGTTAACACACTAGAAAATAACTTTTCTGATTATAATTGTATTACATTCAAATTTGGAAGATGGAGAATGATACAAATAAGAAAATAAGAATACCCATAATACCATTATTAATGCTAACACTTTGATTTCTTTTCATCTTTCTCTATATATTTGCATGCATATAGACATATAATAATCAAATTTTTATGATACTTTCAAATTTTACATACAATTTTATCCTGATTTTATTAATCTATTATTTTATTATTAGAACATAAGCACTTCCTCATGCCAATAAATATGTTTTGAAAATGTCATTTTACTAGCTAAATAATATTTTTGGAAAATATTATTTTAATAGCTAAATAATATTCTGTTTTATCTGCACATAGCATAAGGAAGGTAGTTTCTCCTATTTCTCACTAATGTGGTAGTACTGGAACTAAATTTTAAAAAAAGGTGATTCCCACTGAAGGCAGGAAAGTAGAAAGAGAATCTCTAAAAATAGTCAGAAGATAA
The DNA here is from genome assembly GCA_028627145.1 of Eidolon dupreanum. Taxonomy (NCBI): domain Eukaryota; kingdom Metazoa; phylum Chordata; class Mammalia; order Chiroptera; family Pteropodidae; genus Eidolon; species Eidolon dupreanum. The sequence continues at coordinate 27,306,931 of CM053517.1, read as the reverse complement.
AGGTATAGATAGAAAATATCAAACATGAAGTGTCAACATCCTTCAGCACTGCCCTGATCCTCTTAGACCCTTTCACCGACTCTCACTCCTGAATCAAGCCCAAGCTCCTCAGGCTAGTACTCAAGGCCTCTCATCTTTGTTACAACTTACTTTTCCAATCTCAGTTCTTACGGTACTCTTTCTCATTCCCCATGTTTCTGCCAAGTGGACCGATTTACTCTTCTCTACATAGAAGTCTAAGGTTTTTGCTCCCTCAATAGCTGTGCTCATTCTTTCCCCTTCCCTTCGAATGTCTCTGCTTTTCCTCACAGCGACTTGTCTACATCTTACCGATTCATGACACAGTTCTAATAGTACCTCATTCATGGCGCTTCACTGGTTCCTCTTAACTTATTTTAATGATTCTGCTGCAGTGCTCTTCCAATAATATTTGACCCCAAAGCAGAGAATAGCAAGGGTATTTGTGTCTAATATCTTGCTATTCCTTTCCTTTTCTTGACTCCTTCTCAGCCCTAGGACAACTTTCTCCCCATCTGTGTGTCAGGGGCTTTCCGTACATCCTCTGTCTTCTCCTCACTATAGCTTGTTATATTAGATCTCTAATCTCTTATTATGTTAGGGGAATTTTTGGAATGTAGAAAAGTGCTTTACTTTCTCTATATAGTCTGCCTTCTAAAACCATGGTCTTCCTATGGATTCAAATAAATCTGGCTTGAAATTGAAAACAGAGTAGTGATTTTTTATTACCTGGGTTCCCTCTGCCTCCATAAAACAATGAATGGGTGAGTGGGGAAGCCCTGGGGCAAATAGGAATTAGAAATTATCAGAAATGAAAATACACTGGATTCATAGTTCATATAATTATCTTTATTATATCAGTTAAGAGATTATTATTGACTTTGAGCAGATTCAGAAGCTAGATAAGAGTTTATTGCACAGTGATTGAGAAGTAGTGGTTATCTCTTCTAGAATCTTGCTGTGAAAATGAAGGTGAAATAGGGATGTAACTAGTAGGAGTGCATGATTGAGAAAATTTTTGTCAGATTTTGTTTTGAAAGACGAAAGAGTTTAAACTCTTATAAAAGATAGTAGAGATTTGAGGTTGAAGACAGAGAAAAGTGTTTGAATGACAAATCAAGGTTCCAGAAAAGGTGAGAAGAGATGGTTGCAGACCAGAGAAATCCTTCTAACAAGGCTCTATCAATACTTTCTAGAAGTGAAAATGCATTGAAGAGTTAAACACTTAGTTTTATTAGAATAATGTTTCCCAAATGTGGACATCAGAAATCCCAAGGATATTTTTTAAAAATTTGAATTTCCAGGCCTTACATAAAGATCCTAAGTCAGTAAGTCTGGGATTGGGTGTAAGACTCTGTATTTTTAATTAATACCCCATGAAATTCTCATGAGTTTGGGGAATATTGCCAGGACACTGCTAAATGGCCAGAGGATATGCAAGTATATGACATTAAGGGTTAACTCTAAAATGATGAGACCGCTTAAGTAAGAGGAACTCAGACAAATAAGGAGAAGCAAAACCTTATGAGACTGTCATCAGGGAAATGAACTTGTTTGTTCAGTTTTCTGCCTGGGAACATAAAGTAATTTTCATGGTAACGTGAAAAAAAATGTCCACAAATCTTGGCAAGGCAATGACAGAAACTCCAATAAAAAGCAACTCACTCCTTGAGTCTGCTGCTTTTTAAGTAGGCTTCATGTGATAAATTTCTAAATACTGAATGTGACCTCAAGTCAAAGTAATAATGTTCATTTTCATCATGCATTTAATGTTCTATGTTTAATATTACTTCTTGTGTTTTCAGCATAATAGCATTCGATGTCCTGGTAATTGAATGAATTTTAATTGCATGCACACTGGATAAAAGAAAGATAGTAATAACATCTTTAATTAAAAATTATGATTTTTAAAGACTGAAACCTTCATTTGAGAAAGTTTGTTGAAGTTCTTTATAACACGGTTTAATTTAGGAGCGATTCGCCGTGCTCCCTTTACTCCACAGTCATTGTCATCTTCTTAGTCTTTTTCCTTTCAAGACTGAAACATTGCTTTTTTCAATCACTGAATGAACTCTTTTTTTTTTTTTTTTT
>CM053517.1:27211878-27304322 GCA_028627145.1 Eidolon dupreanum | reverse complement strand
CCCCAATCAACCATTTCTTTCTTTCCCACTAGAACATTAAGCAAATGAATGAGTTAATTTCATGTTCAGATTTATAGACAATATGAGAGATATCTACTTGAGAGGGAAAGACCTGAAGGCTGCCTTCACTGTAATACCAGTCAGCCAGGAAAAGTAGACAGTGTTGGCCAATACAAATCACACCCACTTCAGAGGCCAGGAGAGTCAGATAAAAATTCCCCTCTACCTAAAGATCTGGCAACCTCAGTGGAAGTATAAGACACAAATCTTCCTTTGCTCATCTTTAATCTCATTTCTGCTACTCCCCTTTAAAGATTTTTGTAACCCAGATCAGCAAGAGAAAGTGGAGGCCTCTTTGGTCTCTAGGAGAGAATGGTTCATTATTTTTTCTCTCACATTATCACTGAAAAGACTTTATAAATGCCCTGAGCTGTTGTCAAGGGCCAGGAGTCAGCAAAGTCTCAGGTCATGAGCAGGCATCTTTCTGGAAAATGAACAAGGTTTACAGTCATTTATTAGAAGGCCTTCTCTAGGCAATGATGAGGAAAGCTGATTTGACTTCTCTGCAAAGGTGATGTGATGAGCTCTAGTGAATAGCAACAGTGGTCTCTCCTTAGACTTTGGCTCAGCTTCCATGGGCTTCCTAGTTACTCCATGCGGAGCTATCTCCTTCACTGGAGGCCTCCTCAAGCCAGATTATCCTGTTCAGCACAGGTTATAAACCATTTTCTATAGGGTCTTATCACATTCCTCTCTTTCCTATTACCCTAGGACAGATGAAATGTGTAGAGGGGGATGGGCAAGTTCATCCCTTTCTCTTTGTTCTCTTCCCAGTGCATAAACCCTATTTCTTCCCTCTAAACCTTTGATTTTCATGAATCTGCTTTTTTTGAATGTAAATTTTATTAAAATTATCACCACCTAGATCAAGCAACAGAACAAAAACAGAAGCCCTGAAGTTACATCATGTTTCTTTCCAGTCAGTATCACCTAAGGAGTAACTAATATCCTGATTTTAACGCCACACAATAATTTTGCATACTTCTATATTATTTATAAATAAAATCATGTAGAGTGTACTCTTTTGTAATGGTTTCCTTAACTCATTGTTAGTCAGGATCATATAAAATTGTCCTTAGAGAAGCTTTGTTCATAATATAAAATAAAACAGAAAAAAAAAACAAATATCCATCAACAATAGATAAATAAATTGTGGCAAAATGTTGTAATATTATGCTGTAATATAGCTAAATAACTACTATAGAGTAATAAAAGTGAATGACCTATTGTTATATAAACAACATTGATCAATTATGCAAAAACATAACTTTGAGTGAAAGAATAAAGTCACAGGCAAATATACCGTTTGATTATTTTGATATAAAATTCAAAATCTGGCAAAACTAAATAATGTTCGACTTAGGGTCACCTATATAGGTATTAAACCTTCAAAGAAAGCAAGAGAATGGTTGATATATAATTCAAAATACTGGTTACTGTTCAGTGAGAGGTATCTAAGAGTCTCTGAAGAATAGGAATGCTCTAGCTCTTGGTCTTAGTGGTATGCACACGGCGTTCATTTGTTGCCCTTTAACAGGTGTGCATTTATCTGCATTCACTGCTTTGTGTATGCTATATTTTTAATTATTTAATTATTGCAGATTCCAAGGACATAAAACCAGATATTTCAATTCAATTCGATAGGTTAAGATGGCACAGAGAAATCTGGATTTTTATCAAGTTCCCATGGTGATTCTGATAAAAGTATTCTGAAGAACACTTTGAGTGTTACTGATCATTTCTATAGGTTTAAACTCTTCATCCTTGGAACTTGAGATTTCAAAAAAAGCTACAATGTGATTATAGGAGGTAGTTTATAATAAATAAACGCACAACTTTTTCCATTCCAGAAATTATCACTTTACTATACAAAAAGACTAAACATTTACAAAAGATCAAAAGAAGTTGCATTTTTAGAACACACTGGGAAAACTACACAAGAGTCCAATGAACAAACAACATCATAAAACGTCTCCGTACCATGTCAGTACCATTCAGAGAAATCCAGTCAACCATTATACCACAGGTTGAAGTGTTTAGTACCTGAAAGTCAACCCAGTGCCCTCTTAGTTTATCATTTGCCTATAAAAATACAAAATCCTGGCATCTTTACAAACACGAATTTGTTGTCGGTGAACTTTATAGGAATAACATTTTTTAAAGGAAATTAAACATAAAAAGATGACATAGATCAGCTGCCAGTTGATATTAATGTTAAAATTTTTAAAAGATGCATTAATTTATAACAATGTATCCAGGCAATATTGTTTAATTATTTTAGAGATCTAACTAGAGAGTATTGTTATCTCAAGCAATCTCGCTATGGCATACTTTTATTTTACATATATACAGATCATGTTATTTTATATACACATCAAGGAACTACTCCAGTCATCACATCTCTATGGTAGTGCCTATTTTTCAGGCAGAAAGTTTTCCTTTGGCTTCTTGCTCACAGCAGGAAACATGGACAGCCATTTCTTTCTTAGAGTTCACTACATTCACAGAAGTCTGGACTCTCAGCTTGTTGTTTACCTTGTGGAATGATGAGCAGTATCAAAGATTTAGACTGATAAATAGTGTCTCTGGTCAAACATTTCAAACATTAGCTACACTTTTGATTTCTCTGCTTCTACAAGACTGTATGACCCCTTCATGTTGGCTTTTCTGGCAAAGTAAATTGTCATTCCAATGGCAGGTATTATTAAGGAAGATGCACAGTAGAGCATGAGAAGTTCAGGAGAAAAATAGTCTTTGTTACTTTCTTTCCCTGGAAAATAACAAAATGGAACTGATTAATGTCTAGTACAAAAAGAAACTGTAATAATAATATTTACATATTTTATTTTAACAGTCAACTCATTCTCTAAAGACAAGTGAATCAAAGCAGCGATTAGGGCCCATAGGACTTCAAATGTATATTCTTCTGAATTATGAAAATAATCAGTTAGTAGTTGCTATGGTCATGATGACAGTTATTGACTTCCACAAACTTGAATTCAAATAGATTCAGGTTCAATTATAGAATAAAAGAAAAGGTGCAACTTTTAGGGCCTATTTACAAAAGCAAACAGTGGAGAAGAGTGTTTGTTTTGAGAAATATACATATCTACTAAAGAACTAGGACTCTGATCACCATGAATTGAAATTACTAACTATTTCTCTGAGAAAATCTCGTAACAACTGGAGTATAATCATGTAGTCAAACAATATATATAAGATAGTAAGAGAAATAATTGCCAGTGGCTTTTTCAGAGATATATAGAAAACTCTATATTTTGTATCACTGAAGTAGGGTATCTTAATATATGCTACTCCTCTTCAGCATTTATATTGTCTCTTGATAAACTAAAGTTCTTTGGATAGTATCATAGTTTAGTGTTAATGTTATTTACTCAAAGAGGCATTCTCTGACCTGCATCTCCCCCAGCCTAAATTCGGAGCCCTAATATACTTTTATAACCCACCACACTTTCATAGTTTGTAATTAAACATCTCTTTGTATGAGGATCTGTTAAGTTTGATTTCCTCCTGCAGGCTGTAAGTTACATGAGGGCTTGCACCTGTTTTCTCTTTGGTCCACCACTGAGTAGCAAGTACCTAGCTCACTGCTTCTAGTAGTTGACATCCAATATGTATTTTTTGAATAGTAATACATTTTTTTCTTTCTACATTCTATTATTTTGTCATTTAGTTGTAAATTGGTTACAGAAGGTAATAGCATATAAAAACTAAAATTAATTTAATTTACTAAGAATCATCTGACAGCTAAAATACTGTTTAACATCTTAACCTTACAATAACATCTGAAGAAAATAGCATGACATTTACTGGAGACTCATCTCTATTTGTACTTATGTTTGTACAGCATCATATGACCACATAAGTGTCAAGTTTGTTCAGGAGGCATATATGTTTTCTCAGTCCTGGAATAAATGAGTGATCTGACTTTGGTGATCACTACATTCCCTCTAGATCAGCAGTCCCCAACCTTTCAGTCTTCTGAGAGATGCTCCTATGAGAATCTAATGCCTGATGATCTGAGATGGAGCTGAGACAGTGATACTAGTGCTGGGGAGCAGCTACAAATACAGATGAAGCTTCGCTCGCTCACCTTCTGCTGTGCAGCCTGGATCCTAACAGGCCAGGGACTGGTACCAGTCCATGGGCCCAGGAGTTGAGGACCCCTGCTCTAGAGGTTTTTGATCACTGGAGGTCAACCAAGCAGAAAACACTTACTAGAGTAGACGATGGGAAGCCAATTTTTTCAAATTATTGAAGTTAAAAACACTTCATCCTAAACATAATGATAGTTGCCTTGTTTTTCTACTTTCCCTTGCTAGAGCAGAATTAGTCAAAGTAAATGAGTAACGTTTTAATGAGATGCCCATTATCATAATTAGGTGTCAGTGTTGACATGTTAGACAATGGTACTTCTGCTCCTATTGATTTCTTTACAATTTAATAAATATTATCTTTTGCTTTCAGTTTTTCCCTCAGGCATTTGAAGTAAAACACAAATTGCTGCTGACTGGGTTACCGAAGCTACCTTCAAATGCCATTTTCTATTAGCTGTGTAAACACTGAAAATCCCAGACTTCCCGCTAGTTCTATCATTGGGATACATTCAAGCCAACAGAAATCAAAACAAAAATAATTTTTAAACTCAGCTAAATACAAAGGAAAAGTAGTTTAAAATACCCAGGAAAAATATCGGATTCTTGTCTCTATTTGTAGTCATTTTAAACGACATTTAATTTGGAGGCCTGAATTTCTAGCTGAGTACTTACTATAGTTTGCTTGTTTTTTAAGTAATAAGTGAAAAATGACAAATATAACTAATTTAATAAAGAAATTAGAAAAGACAATGTGAGAGCAAGAGAGTTAAGAAGTGGGGAAGCTTTGATATATTTTTAGAGAATCATTAACTACAAACAAAATTACAAAAATGTCATGAGTCTGATTTCCTGGGACCAGACTTAATTAAGGGTGGCCTGGATGCATCAAGGGTTAAAGGAAATAAGAATGAATGAATTTCTATCTACTCATAACTGAGATCTCAATCTGTCCAGAATCATCCCCAACCTCATTGGAAGCACTGATTACATACACCCCCATATCATTTTGAGTGACATGATACAAGGTAAGTGTCCCATTCTTTGAACACACAGTAACTTCATTGGCCATATCTACTCTTCTCAGGGTAATCACTGCAGGGGGAATGACTAAAAGTTTTACATGTAATTGTGGTATTTTCTCTTTCTTTAACATTTCTAGAAGGGTGTATTGATATTGTCATGTTTCAAGGAGGTACTATATAGACATAAAACATATAGTAAGTCTTGCAATTTTGAAAATTTGGCCAGATGAGTAGAATTTTACCCGTTTTCTGACCTAGGTTCAAATTCTCGTTACATTGACAAGTGGTTGCTAACTCTGATAGTGAAATACCAGAAGGGAGTTGCACTTGTTTGTGGTAGCTTCACTCCAGCTATGGCTTCTAATCCACAATGGAAGCCCGTTAGCACCCATAGAGTGGGAGACCAATTAGAAAAGGCTGACATATTCTGCTTACACCAATAAGAGCAACAGGTCTTACTGTTCATTCACAAGAGGGGTGGTTAGAAGATTGAGGGGTCCCTGAAGTTTCTCTGGTGAGACCATTTCCCCCTCCCTCTCTATCTCTGTCATATCAGGGTAGAAGGGAAAAAGGGCTTGAATTTCTAAGGAAGTTGTCTAGAGATTCTTTGATGTTGTTGTGCACTGACATGGCAATTCTTGATTATTAGCCTGAAAAGAGTCAATCCAGAAAACATGCAGTTACTCTATATTTGGAGAATAGCATTCTCTTCTGGTAGGAAGGAAAAGGGTCTGGGTGGGACCCTCCTTTTTACATGTGCCAATCGTATTTCTTTAGTTTCCTTATAACCTCCAGGGAATGGTTTTGAAAATATGTTTAAACACTTAGGGTATACAAGATCTCAGAGGCCAATGATGACTTGTCAACTTTGAAAAAACAAATAGGAACCCTACACTCACCGATGGTTAATGACAACTCCCTGGCTAAATTCCACAGGATAGAGCAGCTGTGCAACATTATTTTAGGAAACATTAAGAAATAACCACAATCAATATGGAACTCGATTTCATTTTCCCAACTCATTCATCTAATCCTAGAAATTCTTTACAATCCACCAAACTTCTGACCTATTATTTAAGATAATGAAAAACAGAAACAAAACCAAAAAACTAACTAACCTTTAACATCAAGTGTTATGCTTCCTAATTGCAAGCCATTCTCATTTTTAGATTCACATTCGTACACTCCTGCATCCTCTAACTGGGCCTTGTGGATGGTATATGCGCCATCTGTAGACTTGAGCACTGTGTCTCCTGTCTCTGCTTTTTTCTTCAGGATTATCCAAGTTTTTGGAACATTTCCACATGTACAGGAGATAATGACCATCTCTCCTTCCTTGACACTCTCTGAAGGAAAAGCTGTAAGTTTTATGTCTTTTGGAGCAACTGTAAAGAGAATTTAAAAGGCACTCTGATTAAGTGAAATATAAATGATCGAGATCAAGAAATTAAGCTGTGCAGAGGTGGCTTTCTTAACCATCCTTAACAACCACAACTACCATTTACTAAATGCTAGGCACCAAACTGAGTACTTGACGTACAACATGTCTGTTAATACACAACCCATCTTATGAGTGGGATTCCCTTTAAGCTGATCTATTTTTCTAACTTGACTTGAGATCCTTTCCTCAAGCAGAGTGACAATACTATGACATCCATCCTAAGGGCTTTTTTTAAGATTGTGCATTGCCCTTTCAAGGTGCTTCCTTTAAAATAAAAATTGCTACTGAGATGAAGTAACAAAAAAGTCACTAATACCTTAGTGGAAAAAAATACTAAGGAGTCAGAGAAGAAATGAAAGTCCCCATGAAGAAAGTATGAGAGAAAACCTAAATTGGCCACTTCATGATCTTGCCCAAAACTACCTATGGCTTCAACCTGTCAACTAGGAATTATTTTGTTCTCAGTCTTGGCTCTCCATGCTGGAAAAAGGGTCTGGATCTGATAACTTAATCCATTCTAATGATTCTGTGCCATCAAGCTGATGAATTAGAGGGCGCAGTCACTGCTACTCTTAACCTCAGAATTTACAAAAGGTTTAAGTGCCTTCTTATGCTTCCAAGTAAATACTAGCAGGCACCTTATGATATTACCACTGAGAGTCTAATACAGCCAGATATGGTGGTTTTAATCCTAAGTAATCTTCAAATATACGTAAACCTCTTTCTATCCTTATTTCGACACAACAATCATTGCCTCGGAAGTGTCACTGAAACTCCTGGCACAGTTCCTAGAGCTAGCATTCCACCTGAGGTTAAAAGAATTTTAGGATAATTGACTTGGAATGGTTCATGAGAAAGTACTATTTCAGGTGCTTTCCATGCATAAGAAATATCATTAGCTCTTCAAAACCCTCAATATAATTTTTAGTAAAAATTTTGTTTTTAAAGAGGACTTTGTTCAAAACCAGTAACACAATCAAAATAATAACTAGCAGTAATAAGTCATTAATCACACTCTGCTCACCTTGGATAACTAATTCAACTTCTTTTCTGCTTACTCCAGCCTGGTTAATCCCTTCACACACATAAATACCAGAGTCTTCCATTGTTGTAGAAATCAAGGTGAGAGTTGTATTCTCAGAAAGAGGCTGCAGATGTCCATTAGTTAGCTGCCTGCTCAACAGGATTTTCGGAGCTGGAAGGCCATTGCTAGAACATGTAATATTCACAGAACTACCTTCCTTGACGGTGGAGGAAGGGCTAACCAAGATGGTTGTATTCCTGGGGGCAACTGAAAAGGTAGGGACACTTGTTAGCTTGACCCCTTATGTACTGAGTTCCACAGAGTTTTAATAATGTTGTAAAACTGGTCTATGAATTCTATGGATTAAAACAGTTTATAAACCTTGATAACCACCATTTACTTTAGCAGATACAGAATGATAGAAAGTAAATATAGATACATAATGGGTATTTTCTAATGGAAATAAGTTCTGTAGAAACTCTCTTGCCACCAAAGAATAGATGATCAATGATAGAATGTATTGACATTTATGGTGCATTAAATATGACCACAAATTATTTGAATCTCCTGTGAAAAGGTGGAGTCTACTTTCCACCCCTTGAATCTAAGCTGGTCTTGTGACCCACAGAACAGGAAAAAAGCGACACTCTTAAGCCGAAGCCTTAAGAGGTTGCTTTCATTATTACCCTCTTGAAATACTGAGCTCTAGTGACTAAACCTAGGCCACCTTCCTTGAGGGTGAGACAGCATGTGGAGAAAGGGAGGCCTAGACATCCCAAAACAAGCCTCAGATATGTGAGTGAGGACATCTGGGACCAGCCATCCCCCGCTTACTTGCCAACTGACTGAAAATGCATGAGCGAGTCCATCTGATACCACGCTGAGCAGACGAACTGTCTATGCAACCACTTCCAAAACTGCCAACTCATAGAATTATAGGCTAATAAATGGTGTTTTCAGTGTCAGGGTGATTTTTCATAATAATCATTATTTTGACATTTATTTTCAGTTTTCATTTTTTTTTTTAACAAGAGTTTTAACTATTAACCTCATGTTAACTATTGCCTGGCAAACATGAAAAAGAAATTGTGGCTACATCACACATGCACTTACCATTAACATAAAGTGTCTGTGTACTCTGCCTTTGTTTGGGTTCAAATTCCATTTCATCAATATTTAACTTGGCTTGACAAACAAGTACTTTTCCAGTATCTTCAGTGGTGGGGATGAAGGTCATTTCCAAACTCTTGGTCTCTAAGGATTTTTTATCCACGTCCTCCAAAAAATTTTTACTCTTCATGACACTCTCCCCCTTAAGTAATTCAATCTCTAGCCGGTCTAATGGATACACATGAGGAACCTTGCAGCTTATAGTGACGGGGTTTCCATCCACTAGAAGACCACTCATCTCAATTTCTGGATCTCTAGGGAATGCTGCAAATAACAAGGGAAAATGATGTTTATATGTGATGTTCAATGAAAAAATGGAATTAATCTCTATTAAATGCCAAAGTCTCAAAATGACAGTTTTAACTTATCTGGGATCAGATAATCACCAATATAGATATAATGACATTAAACATTTTATGTCATTCATTTTAAAATGAAAAATATTTATTATATAAAATATAAATAATACTAGAAACAAAAAATAGTACATGAAGTAATCAAGTAATAAATATACTTATTTTTTTCTTCTTAGTCCTACTGACAGCCATGGACTGATCTTTTCAAAGGACACATGGGTTGCCCCCTCTTATCTAATAACTATATATTTTAAATGTTTTTAAATATTTGCCATAATGTATTGAATATTTACTAGTCCCTTAATAATATTCCTTATCTCAGTCTTCAAAACAGCCTCATAAAAATGAGTATTATTTAACTTATTTTACAACTAAAAAAAACTTACAAAAACTTATTTGATAGCTAAAAAAATTTACAAAACATATAGAGGCTAAGAGGCTTTCTTTAGGCATCGTATCTAGTAAGTCGCTGAGTTGAGATCAGAATCCATATTTCTCTGAGCTCAGAGCCCAGACTCGGTTTCACAAAACGATACAGCCTCTTGGTATCAAATAAGGCCCCACAAGACAGTTCTCAATTTCAACATTTTAATTTCCAATGGCCAACTTTAGGCAGAAATATTTAATATTTTTCAGATATCACTTGTAGTTAAGAAAAAAACTGTAAAAGTTTTAGATTCTAAATAATATTTATAATGCACTTTATGCAAATCGATAATAATGAGACTAAAATAGCTATCAAGAGCAAGAGCAATGGTAAAAAATTTTTTCCTTAAGTAAAGTGCTAGAGTCATACATCCTCAAATATTTCCATATTGCAATAAGACTTCACCTCTTGTTCTCTTTTCTGTTGGAAATCTGCCTACATCAGCAGATCCTCGACTCTGGGTAATATGATCCACACTAAAATGTATCCTTTTTTTGAGAGATTCAAATCACTTTATAGATATATTCTAACTCGACTGGAACAAATCCTGAGGGGTAACAGAAGTTCGAGCAGGTTTTCTGGTAGAAAATCTCTACAATATGTTCTCTTGAATCCTGCTGAATAAGAGAAGGCAGAGTAACCCTCTCAAAAAATAACTTTGTGGTTACTTTGCATGTTTTGTTCCTTATTCATAATATACTGAGAAACTCCAGCAATGTCGATTTCATAGAGATTTGTGGTTGTAAAGGATTTTATTAAGGTGACAAGAATAGCAGGAAAATGTGTAGTGTATGTATGTAGTTTAATCAATATTGAGATCTAGGGTTATCTCTGGTTCTGCTCTTCACCTGAGCTGCTGCCACACACCATCCCTTGTGACCACTCTTATAGACTGTCTCCAGTTTTGGCTTTCTCCTGCTCCCCATTGCCTTATTCTTCCCATCCTGTCAATGAGCTTTCTAAACATGCCTTCAAAACAGTAGGCTCAGGGCACAACTCCAAATGGAATAGCTGAGCAGCAGTCATCCCTTACCCAGTTATCCAAATGGAAACTGACCCCTCCCACACTCCTTGCCTACTACTACCTTCAAACGCCCCATCTACACAGAGAGGAGATGGGAAACAGTGAGCATGTAGTGCATTCAAGTGCATGATGAGAGTCCTGACAAGACACAAACTCAGAATTGTGGCTACTGTGTGTTTATGTAATATATACTTAGGATTTTGGCCAATTAAGTTACATAAAAAATTCTGGTTCAAAGATTTAGGAACAAGTCACAATGCTAAATTCCCATTCTAAAAACATGGATCTCATTGTATACCACAGATTTGTATTATGTTTCTTCCAATGTGGGGGAAAAAACAGTAAACAATTTTGAAAACTACTTACAGTAGATGTCCACTTTAATTCCCTTTTCCAGTTTCTTATGCCCACAGGTCACAGTGCACAGGTACGAATGTTCATGCTCAAAACTCACAGGGCTCAGGGTCAGCGTAGATGTGGTCCCCTCACTGCTCACCTTCCCGCTCAGAGGACTGTCTATCTGAGTTCTCCACGAGAAAGACGGAGACTCACAGCCTGTGGCACCACAAGTCAACATAACTGAGTCGCCAATCTGAGCAACAATCTGGGGTCCAGGGGAGATCTCAACAGTAAATGGTTTTTCTGAGGGAAAAAAAAAAAAAAAAAACAAGACAAAAGAAGGTAAGATTATTTTCTTCTTTCATCACATTCCAATTTATGGTCTCTTAAAATTTGATTTCCTTTAAGTTAACACCTGTGCCAAGAAAGTATTATTCCTTTCCACCTTGAGACCATCGGGAATGAGATATTTTTTAAGGATGAACTCACACTACGTCAAAGGGACATGTGTATTCATGTGTTCGCTGCAGCACTATTTACAATAGCCAGGATGTGGAGGCCACCTGGGTGTCCATCAGTGGGTGAATGGATAAAGAAGAGGTGGTACATATACAGTGGAATATAAATCAGCCATAACAATGAATAAAATCTTGCCATCTGCAACAACATGGATGGACCTAGAGGGTATTATATTGAGCAGAGTAAGTCAGAGACAAGTGCCATATGATTGCACTTACATGTGAAATCCAAAAAACAGAATAATCAAACAAACAAACAGAAACAAGCTTACAGATACAGAGAACATTTTGATGGTTACAGAACTGGGGGTGGGGAGGGTGATTAAGGGGATGCATGAAGGGGGGAGGAGATTAAAAGGTACAAATTTGTAGTTACAAAATAGTCATGGGGATGTAGAGTACAGCATGAAGAATAGCGCCAGTAGTGTGGTAATAACTATATATGGTGTCAGATGTGTACTGGATTTATTGAGGTGATCACTTTGTAAGTTATAGAAATGTCTAATCACTGTGTTGTATACCTGAAACTGATATAATATTGCATGTCAACTGCAATTGAAAAATAAAAAATATAATAGAAGAATCAACCCACAGTAGTTTCTTGATTCATTCATTTAACAGAATGAATGGGGATAAAAATTTGTCAAGACAGTGGCATCTTTTCATAAAAATAATTTAACCTATGCTCAAATATAGTTTAACAAATCCCTGTAATAGTGGACAACAGCACAAATAATTTAAGAGTTTTCAGTGTGTCAAGCATTGTGAAAACTTTATATATATTATCTCACTTAATCCTCACACCAACTTCGTGAAGTGGTATTATTCTCTTCTTCCTCCTTTCCCTCCTCCTCCTCCTTGAGGAAATTTAGACTGAGAAATGCTAAATAACTTTGTCCAGCTTGCAAGTGGCAAAATTAAGACTTGAAGCTAAGTGAGGCTCATTCAAGACTGCAGCTTTTCAGTTGCTTGACCAACTAAATTGAGTCATCCTCATGTGGAGATGAAACAATATCTAAGAGGGGTACTGAAAAAAGCTACAAAATCCATCTTCTAATTAGATACAATATCTATAATGGACCAGTGCTTAGAGCTTCTGTACCAACGATGTAAAATTATACCATTGAAAGTCACACAGAATCACATTGAAAGCAAAGTCAAAGTCTAGGCATTAAAGTGACACCTAGGCTGCCTCTAAAATGTGTTTAATGCAATATAAAAACACTTCACAATTAACTCAAGGTTGGAAACAGATGGGAGGGCAAACTCCTAGGTCTCAAATAACCAGGAAAGCTCCCGGGCTGGGAGTGTTACCCCTGCTGGGCACACAAGATGCTCTGGGACAACTGCCATCTAGGGAGGAAGGGAATTCCAAATCTCCACTCTCTATTCCCCCGAAGACACCCAGAGTCGCTGGGAAGCTCCAAAAGTGACAGATGAGACTTCAGAGAAAGTCACTAATATCGTCCTTGTAAATAGCAGGTGGGAGATGGAAGAAAAAAAAATCTCAACATATAAATAATCCAAATATACTGTGTCGTGCAGGGGTCTCATCTGTGCTGGGTCTTTTTCTCAGTTTGGTTTGTCTGATTGTTACATTGTAGTATCTTCTAAAGTAGGCTTTGCTCAAATTACCTCAATAAAGGGATATGCTATTAGATTCTGAAAAGAGACAGATCATTCATTCAGAGCAATGCCCAGAGTGTCCAGATTCCTTATATGTTAGTGTGAGAATGGGGAACTTTAAAAACAGAGCCACTTCCTGCTTGTGAACAATTCTCAGATCATTTTTTTCACATTGGCTACATATGTTACTATGTGAATTTGTGGCTCCTGCAGGAGTAACTATTAGGTAACTGAAAGGTCCTTTGAAAGGTCAGTGCTCTCTTCAGTACTTAAGGTTTTTAGTATCCTGTGATGCAAAGTGCAAAACAAGAAGGCATTTCCCAGAACGCATTTCCTTCTCACTGAAATGGGATACAGCTTATTATGGGATGGAATTTTCCAGGATGGATGATTAGCTTTACATGCTTTTACTAGTGTAATATCTTTCTTAGTCTCCTGAAATGCTAATCTAACATCCAACTGAGTTCATCTACTGATGGTGAGTTTGAATTTTGTTTTTTTAACCATCCAAGTTTAAACCCCATGTTTTCACATTTTAAAAATTTGTGTGGCCCATCTTTACAATTTTTTCATCTTATATTTTCTGAGCACCTATTATGTGACAGGCACTCAAATATCATAAGTATGTGTAAGATGAATATATAATTGTGCTAAATTACATAATAATCAGATGGGTCATTAATAAAACTTAAGGAAGAAATTTTGGCATTGATGTTCTTTCAATATTGCTCAAATCTCAATGATAGCATCTGTATCATTATTTTTTCCCATTCTACTTACCTTGAACAATTAATTCCACTTCTTTTCTGTGTCTCCCAATCGTATTAACTCCTTCACACACATAAATTCCAGAATCTTCCATCCTCATAGCAATTAAAGTGAGAGTTGCATTCTTAGAAAGGAGCTGTAGATTCCTGTTATCTAATTCCTTGCTCCAGAGAATCTGTGGAGCTGGTAGACCTTCACTGGAACATGTCATTGTCACAGAGCCACCTTCTTGCAGCCTTGTGGAGGGATTCACAGAGATCACTGTGTCCCTGGGTGCAACTGAAAAGGCAGGGCACAATATTAGTAATTGCTAGGAATCATCTTGATCCAAAAGGGATAATGTATTTCTCAGACTGTATTTATGTGCTTCCACAAATCTGACAAATTTACTCTGTCGAATTAGTATAAAGAATTGCAAAGTCATAAAAATTAGTCAATCCAATTGTTGAATAATTTGGTTGAGTTACTTTTTTGATGTTTGGTGTTTTCAGATGGCCATAGAGAATTGGAAATTAAGAATTTACTGGATAAGATAGGAATCTCATCTCGGCATCCTTGCCAAGTATTCACCTAAGTTGGTTTCAACAAATATGGTGTGAGGCTATCAATCCATTGCCCTACAACACAGTCCACTTGATTTTTGGATGGCTCTTATTATTAGAACATTTCCCCCATTGAGCTGAAATCTACCTTTTGGTAACTAACTTTTACAAATTTGTCATAGTTCGGTCTTCTGCTGTTACAGAATAAATTAAATCCCTTTCCACACGATCATTTTTCAAAAAATTATAGCTCTCTTTTCCAAGTTTTGTGTTCTTTAGAAAAAAAATATCCCCTATATTGTCTATTCTTTTAAAAATATTGGCAATTTTTTTCCATCTTATTTTTTCAGCTAAACGTACGACAGATGGCAGTACTCCTTTTCATTGTGGTGTCCAGAGCAGAACACAGCACTTTCGTCTAGAACAGAGCACAGTGAGTCCACTCCTACACAGTTCTGGGACTACAAGACAATTGAACCTCATCCCCAACCTCCTACACCATGTACTTGTATACACGTGAGCACACACACATGCACACACACACACGGAATAAGTGCTCACCTTGTAAAATCTCTATGCCTTGATATTTCAAGGCATATTGTAAGAGTCTATTATTTCCCTTTGATAGACTGAGAAACAGAGAAATTAAGTGATCCAAGTTCACACGGTTAATGGAGCCAGAACTTAAGTTCGAGTCTTCTTAACCCAAATGCAGTGAGTGCTCTTTTCCCTGAATATTGCTATTGACAAATATTATGTTCTCAGTGCATAAAAATAGAGTAAAACAAATTTCTTCTTGACTTTGGCTGCTAGGTGTATTGCTGTATACATCCAAGACTAAATTCCCATAAAGACTTGACCACATCACACAAGCACTTACCATAAAATTGCAGTTTTTCGGTGGTCTCCTTTTCTTCAAACTTAATATCGATTTCATCAATCAGTAATTTAGCTCGACAAACAAGAGCTTTTCCAGTATCTTCGTTGGTAGGAGTGAAGGTTACTTCCAAACTCTTGGTTTCCAGGGACTTCTTCTCTATAGGCTCTAGAAAGTTCTGACTTTTCAAATTTTGATTGTCCTTCAACAAATCCATCTCCAGCCTGTCAAATGGGTAAACATCGGGGACCGAACACGTGACTGTGATCGGCTTTCCAACCTCCAGAGGGCCACTCAGGTGAATCTCTGGGTCCTTAGGAAAAGCTGAAAAGGTCAAATAAACACATATGAGTTGGCTTTTGGCTTGTGTTGTATAAGTTCACTTACTGATTTAATGCAATGCAAACTGAATCTAATGTTTTTGTTAATATGGTCAGGATTCATTGTTTAAATAGCTTTTTATGGTTCAGGTTGGTTTACAAATCACAGTTAATCACCTTTTAGTGAGTTCTGTTCTTATCCTGCATGTACTGAGGGTTGCATATTATTGGAGTAGAAGAAGGGAGAAGAAATTAATGTTTATTAAACACTTATATGTGCCCATCATTGTGCCATTCATTTAACATAAATGATTTTATTTTATCCTCACAATAACCCTTAGAGGTACAGACCGCATTTCACATACATATAAACATAGACTTAGCAGATCTGTATAACTTACCCAAAGTTACACAACTAGTAAATGGCAAATCTGGAATTTAAACTCAGGATTTCTATTATTCTATATTTCTGATTTCTACTGCAGATTTATGTTATGTTAAATCACATCTCTTTTTTTAGTCAGGGCCAATATATTTTCGTTTTACAGATAAGGAACCAGAGGCTCAACATGTCATTGCAAAGAATATCCGGCAAGATATGCTAAGAAATAAAAAAAAAAAAAAAGCAACGTTAAAAAATTGGCTTCTGCAAATGGTGCCTCTGACAGGAACTGATCCACCAGAAATGAACACCTGTGCAATCTTTAAATTCTGGAAGGCAGATTTGCCTCCTGAAATACCTAACTCATGTCTACCCAGTACCCCACTTGAGCCTTTCAGAGCCGTGGGAACACACTATTTCAGTCAGGCGACACCGCCTCTGAAAAGGCCGTCTTTTCATTACAAACTTTCACGAAGGTAACACCCTGACTGGATTGGAGACTGTGCAATAAGAATACAAAGTTTCCAACTCTAATTACAATCATGTGTAGAATGCAGACAGGACTGCTAAACATGAGAGACAGACATACTTAAAGAAAAACTTCAGGCAAGCTAATTAAAGCCAAAAGGGTCTTCATTTCTCTTTTTAAAATCTCCAACTATTTTGTACTTGTGAGCAAAAGCAAAGGAACGGGAAATGTTTTGTTATGGCGAAAAAAGTCTTTTTCATTTTTCCACCAATTATTTCTGTCCCTCATATTCTATAAGAAATATGCCTGGAATCTCCACAGTTTGCTGTCAGGTAACATAAGAAGTTGCTACTTTTCCCTATATTTATATAAGGGGGTCTTTCGAGGAGCACGGGAGGCTGCACAGACTTAAAGTATGCGTGGAGGACCCGCGTAATTGAAAGCAGCCAGCCAGGCGCACTTCCTCAGAAAGCATTAGGTACACATGGCGTTTGTTGAAGAATCTATTAGAGTTACTGGGCAAAGCCGAACTCCACTACAGCTGAAGGGAAATGACACAATTACAAGATATTCGAATGACGTCTTCATGAGATAACTGTAAGAAATTTCAGTTTTTTGTTTGTTGTTTGTTTTGATAGAGTAGTCATCAGTGAGCAAAGGCAGGAGGTTTATTTCAGGTTATTTATTTTACTCCTCTTGCTAACTTTATTTGCTGGATTGAGAGTAGATTCGGATGTATTTTAGTAAAACGGTAAACTAGGGGTATTTACTCACATTCACAAGGTGAATCGAATTCATTTTACAAATACCCCTGAGGTTGAGCGGCTGAGCACCAGGGCTTGATGACATCACAACACCACCGCCACCACCACCACCGCCACCACCACCACCAACAACAAACAAAAGGATCTCTGAAATTTATTTACACTAAAATCAAATGAGTGAACTGTACGCAGACATTTTTCTCATATCTAAGGGGAAAACTTCTGTATTGAAGCCTATTACTAAATTATATGTCGCCTGCTTAAACTGATTCTAAGTACCAAATTGCATACGAATAAATAAATGGAAAACCCCCAAAGGATGGCATTCATAAAAAATTTAGATGCATGGCCAAGTAAATAGGTAAAGATATAAGCAAATAAAAATTTGAGGAAAATAAAATTTAAAAAACCTTAGAGATCTTCATTTTATGGCTAAGAAAATCAAACCCTGGAGCAGTTGAGTTTTACCTATAGTCATCATGTCTGTGGCAGAGATGGAAAGAGAAGCCAAAATTTGGGTTCCTGGTCTGGTAGTGATAGATTCATCTGTCTCTAACTTTCTTGGTGCATTATGTTCTCTAGCCAGGAATCTAGACATGGCCATTTTTTTTTCTTTTAAAAAATATTATTTAAAAAAAAAAAAACTTATTTCAGGCAAACTTGATAGAAAATCCAAGATTCTCTGAAATACTCACAGTAGATGTGCACCTCGATTCCTTTTTCTTCTTTCCCAGATCCGCAAGTCGCTGTGCACAGGTAAGAGTGCTCATTCTCGAAACTAACAGGATCCATGGTCAGCGTGGACGTGGTCCCCTCATTTCTCACCTTCGCATTCAGCGGACTGTCTATCTGGGTTCTCCAAGAGAAAGATGGGGACTCACAGCCTGTTGCACTGCAAGTCAGTGAAACGGAGGCACCAATCTGAGCGACAATTTTGGATTCAGGGAAGATCTCAATTTTAAAAGCTTGAGCTGTGAAGGCAAAAAGAGAAAAGCTAACTTACACTGGTTCATTTAGTAATCTGCTCTTCTCTGTCCTAGTATCATGTCCAAAATACGATCTGACCAATCCCTTTACTAAACTGCTTTGAAGTAACTGTAGGCAGCCAAAATGCATTGGAGTCACTGCCAAAAAAGGTGCTGAAGTAATCTTCACTTAGGGAACTCCCAGTTCTTATCTGATGCCCATTTATCAGACTTGTTTTGTTATTTTCTAAGTTAGATCTCATTAGCAAGTACAAGAAACTGGAGAGATAGACCTTACTAGAAACAGAATCTGATTACTCATTTGACATTGGGAAAAAAATATACAGAAAACATCAACTTGCAGCTCCAACTATGACATTATAATGGTATATAGCAATACTCAATAGCACATTAAAAGTTAAGTTTTCTCACTGCTTAAAAATCCTAGTGCCTTTCTTCACTACTGCAGCAAAATTGACTGAAGCCAAAATCAAGGCTAAAATGGAATGCAAGCATTTGAAACAGATCAAGGAGAACTTACAAGCCACAAACACCATCCAAAGTACATTTAAGGCTCCAAAGATCACGACCATCTTCCCAGGCATTTTAAGTTGCTGCTGTGATGAGAAAATAATGGCTCCAAAACCCTTCTTTCTGTCCCACCTGAGAGTGCCTGGGAAAAAGTCTTTAGTTCCTAAAGCCAGTGAGGAGCGAAATAGAAAGTCTGCTCTTTATAAAGGGTCTTGTTGCAGAGGCGGAGGGAAATCCCTTCAAGGGGAAACCCGGAGCAAAGCCGCCTGGCCAAATCCAGTGTTAACCCCTTCGGTGGCTCTCAGTCCGGAGGCTGCTCTCTCTGCTCCAGAAAAATGAAACACTTCTAAGGTTATAAAATTAAAGCTTTTCCTGATTTTTATTCCACAAAGATATTTCTGCAAGAAAGATAGAAAGTAATGCTCACTACAGACGGAGAATATCTGAATCCATGACAGGGGAAGACAGAGGGGGAGAGAGAGAGAGAGGTAGAAAGAGAGAAAGTAAATGAACTATACTCTAATTTTTGAAGTAGCTAAATAACCACTACGTCATGTGAACTGATTCTTCTCCATGAAGAAGATATATTTTTAATTCCAAAACAGAGATTAAGTTTCTCTTACCAGAAATAGGAAAGGGTCTTATCTTTTGGTGAGTTATTTTTAAAACGAGAGACAGCATAACTTCTTAGTTTTATACTTTTTATTCATATAGTTCTTTTGACAACATCAACTTTCTGAAATAATTTTCTTTAGTAGAAAATAAAGAAATGCTATCAAAGCAAGAGAAATCATTTTTCTCTTTTACTTCAGAAAAGTTAGCAACTCTTTGGTTCAATTGCTGGCTAATTGGAAGTCTTTTGCAGACTTAAATGCAAATATATGGAATTCATCTGAAGCAGGCTGTGAGATTTTACCACAAACATAGTTAAAACATGAAAGATAATTTGTTTTTGTTATATGGGAGGGGATAAAAACAAATCCTATGTTCTCCCCCCCCCCCGCCCGCCCCAGTGAAATGACATTTTTAAAGCTGTTTTAAAATGGCTGTTTATCCTTGCATATGCATAGCTCAAGTCTGTGCAAAATGCTTGCCCATCAAAAAGAAACCGGAATAGCCACTTCCTTGTGTTACACACATGCAGGTCTACCTTCCCTATTGAACCATCAGTTCCCTTCATGGCTGGAACAAGTTCTTGTTCATAATCTTATCTACCTCTGCCTTCCTAATATCTAACGCATGGTTTTACACTTAATGGATACCCAAAAATTGTGATAATCAATATTATAAATTAAAATTTGGAAAATAAACTTCCAAAACACTGGTAATAATATGTAAATAGTGCATGAGAAAATGCTGAAGTCTACAAGAAAATCTCACACCTCACAGACTAATGGGGATGTGTACAATGAGCAGCGCTGTGCTGTGTAATGAAGGCCGCAACTGAGGTTTGGAATCTACACCTGTCTCTCCATGGCCGGAGAAGCTTCTGGATCTCCTCTTGGATACTAATGAGGCTCCCACGGAAGGACAAGGAGGAAAAAAGAAGTGAAAGAGGCCATTCTAGGGCTGGGATAATATGTAAATGTGACTTCACCTACTAAATATCCCATGATCAGAAAAGTGGCTTCAAGCAAAATTAGCTGGTAAACAAGTAACCTAGATGTCCTTTACAATGTTGGTGTTATGGGAGAAAATGATCAGAACCATTTATGTTACCTGTTTAACTTCATAAGAGATCTAAGGGGATCATGGTGTTTCAACGCATTTCTTTGAGGTACAAAGACAAGAGACCAGTAGGATCTAAAATGAGATCACAAAAACCAGCTGATGGTAAATAATTTCAGTTCTCAGTTTGGATATGAGTTCAAGTTTGGGACATTGGAGAAATGCCAAGTCTAATGAATTAGTTCATAGTAGTTTCAGCAAAATATTTGATAAAGTCCATCAATACATCTTTGAGTTGGATGCCATTTGAGGTTCGACCTGCTTCTCCCAGTTTGAATTAATTGTACTCTCCTCTGTGGCCTCTCTACACTATTGCACACTGGATGTTAACATGTCTACCTTTCCTAACTTACAGATTGGGGTGGTTTTATTTTTTCATCTCACCATCTATCCCAGAATAAGGCATTTAATAAAACTTATGGAATGAATGAATTAATAGAGTTGCAAGTGTAGGTTAACAGATTGAGACTAATCTGCCTGAATAGAGTGTTACTGGGTTTTGTTTCTGAAGTCATTCAGTTCAACATTTTTTTGTCAGTAACCTAGAAGATACGATAATTTAATTTATTCATAACACAAGATTGGGAAATATGGATAACCTTAGAGATGACGGACTCAAGATAAGGAAGAGCTCAAAGGATGTAATAATGATCCAGATAATAAAGAGAAATTTAATGGAAGTGCATTAAAGTCTAGCTCTTAGATGTACAACATCAAATACCTGCGTACATTATGGAAAAGAGTTGGCTTGACTATCATCCATACAACACTTTGGTGGCTTCAGTGATCCATAAAGTGAACATGAGACAACATTGCTATGAGAAATCAAAATAGGTGCAATAAGCTCAAGGTGCACTCATAGCATTCAACCTGCCAATCACCTGAGCCATGACTATATTGGGAGCAGCGGTGTCTGATTTGGGATGCCATTCCTTATGAGAGAGACTGATATAATAGAAGGTGTCCAGAGGCAAAATCCCTGAAATAGTAGGAGCTGTTGAAGAAACAGGATGTTTTGTTTGGGTAAGAGACACCTGTAAAGCCATGTGATAATTAAATGACTAACATACAGAGGAAGGACAGTACTTGCTCTGTGTTATACTAAAGGCTAAAAGTAGGACTCATTGGTAAGCAATTACTAGTTATTAGCTTCAAGAGGGCCAGGAATGTGTCTTGTTCACTATTAGAGCTTCAGCACTTAACATAGTGACCAGTAGCGAGAGGGGCTTGGTAAATCAATACTGAATTAATAAATGATAACAACTTGAAATAGAGCTTGACTTCGAGCTCAGGAGTCATGAGTTCAAATCCAGCTACTCAAACTAAGAATTGTAAAACCTGTACAAGTATAAGTAGCTTCTCTGCACTTGTTTACACATGCTCAAATACGGATAATTAGTACCATTTCGAATGATTTGTATGATTTTTATATCAAGTCAGAAGTGATAAATAGATAAAATGCTATATAAATGACATGTAATAATATTAAGATACAACCATATTAAGTTCATTGTAAAGGACTTTCCAGTTATTAAAACTTTTCAACAATGGAATGGGTCATCTTGTGAATTTATCAACTCCTAGTCTCTGAAAGTGGTCAAGCAAGATTGGATGACATCTCCTAACAATGTGATCAAGGTCAAATCTTGCCTTATATAATATATCCAACTGGATAGCCACCAAGGTGCCATTTAATGTTAAGGTTCTGTTATTTTGGATAGCGGTATTCATCCTTTCTAGCCTAACTTTGTCAATTCCCTAATTGTCCATATGAAAATTGTAAGCATCTTCTGATGTTTCTCTGGTTGGACTCAGATGCTTCAGGCATACTTTTTTCAGCCTGTTTAATAACTACTGAGTATGTAAAAACTCCAACTCTTTCACAGTTTCCAAGTAGTCAATTTTCCATGGGCCTCCCTGGAGCAGAAGTTTTACATTTTTTTTTTCTTGAGCAACCTAACACATCTAAGGGAAGTGATATCCCCAGTAGTAACAGCGGCTCATTATGATAGTGATTCTCACCCAGGTGAGAGGTAGAGCAGTTTTTTTTTTTTTTCGAAAGCTATCAGAATGGGTCTGGGAAAGTGACAAACCACTTCCATATATTCTACAATGTCAATTCCTCTTCACTTGAGAATCACTACTTTAGATAGACTCAAAGGATCTATGTCTATGATTCCATTTGTCTCCACGTAGCAGAGGTGTTTTACAGTGGCACGACTAATGCGAGGTCCAAGGGCATGCAGGTAAAGGCTGAATCAGCTACTTGAGGTAAACGTCAGGACCAAGACTGACTCTAGTTTCCGGTTCTGTCATCCTTAGCACACGGTTAACCCTTGTGATTCTAAGATAACTGCTCCACCACTAAATATGTCTGTATTTCAGGCAGGAAAATGAGGAAAAAGTGAAGGGTAAAGAGACAAAGTTTATCTCCTCTTAAAGAGCTTTCTGAGAAGTTCCAGGTGGTGACTTCAACTTACGTCTCATTGAAAAAGTAGGAGATCGAATATTTTAAATGAATATATTGCAGCCTCAAATAAATCAGGATTCTGTTTGTAAGAAAAAGGAAAGAATGAATGATGAGTTGTCAATTATCAGTGTCTGTCATAGTTTCCTAATTCAGTCAATTCACAAAATGTTTATTGAGTGACTACTGTACAGACATTATACAAGCACTGGGAATGTACAAATGAAGCCGTGGACTAAACCCCTATCTCAGAATGAAGAACTGCAAGGTATCAGTGAAGAACTTTCACATAGTTCAACTTGTGGCCTAGAATGGGCCATGTATTTATCACTGTCTGCAATTAGATTATAAAATGTATTTTAGCAAGCTGATATAAGTTAGAAATTTTCTGGAAAGCAAACCACAGGCAATATCATTGGTTAAAAGCCTACATCACCATGGATTTATTGTGACTTTCTGGAATTTTGAGAAAAATGTTACCATTAAAAGTAAAAATGTCTATTTAATAAAACACATGTACCTGATACAAGTGACTTACTGAATTTTTAATCTGGCAGTGATTGTTACATATAATAATAGGAAGAAGACTGACACTATGTAATTATTTCTCCTTTTCATTTTGTAAATTTATTTAACAGAGTTCAGAATTTGGTCATTTATTCTTTGACTACCCCAATTTTTTAAGAATGTTATCAAAATGTTATCATTTCATATGAGCAAAGATGCTCTTTTGTATTCTGGTGCTCCTGTTTGGGAGAACCTTCTCTTACTCTCTGCTAATCCCCATCTCTGGCCTTCTTAAAAACTACCTTGCTTGAGTTGCTCCATTACTTACTATCTCCAGCATGGACTTTACTTTCTTAACAAATTTTAACTCTTTGGGTCTAGAAGTGCTGCTCATTTTTACATATTACCTGTCTGATGCTCTATCTGCCCCAAGTGGCTGTGAAGTGCATGCTTTCTGAGCTGTCAGGTGCTATTACGCCAACAGATAATTACTGAGACAATGATTCAGGACATTTCTTTCAACTTTTAATAATACTTCATATTTGTGTAACTCTTCACCTCATTTTCCAAAGTGCCTTAAGATTACTGCCTGTTAGCCTCACAGCAACCCTGTGAGAGTTGTAAGGGGTTTGTCTTCATCTTCTCAGTGTTGATCAGGAAAATGAGGTTCAGAGAAGTTTGGTTGAATAAGATCACACAGACAGCAAATTGAGTCTTAAACCTGGCTCTTCTCTCTCCCACCTTACTACTTGGTGCACGATGCCAAGTTGCCTCGGTCCCCGTGTTTGTTGGAGGGATGTACCTTCCATTCACGTTGCCACTTAGAGGACCCAGAAGCCCATGAGCTCTCACTCCAATCTGGCACTGTGAATATGACGAATGACCTGGGAAACTGCACCCATTTCTCCTCAAGTTGATGACTATAAGCTTCCCAATGCCATCATCAGGGACATCTTTGAGGTTTAAATGCTGGGACAGCTTATCCTGAGTTTTCAGAATCTTTTGCAAATGTATGAGAAGGAGAGGGCTGAGCAGACAGTATGGGAACACTGTTCCCTGATTCACTCTTAGGAGCCTAAGACACTAATTAAAAAAAAAAAAAAATCCCTTTGCTTCTTGTCATAGCTTAGAAGGAAACTGAATGGAGCACCTGAGCATCAAAATGCACTTCTTACCTATGTTTTTGTATCTGTCTCCAGTCAGCCCTAAGAGAGATTTCGTTGGAAGCCAGCCCATAAGACTGTCCCCCTATACTGGCTGGCCCCAAATGAATCCAACTTCATTCTTCATTAGCAACATGAGAAACACTAAAGAACTGAGGAAATGAAAATATCCAGGTCCCTCCCTTCCAAGAGGCTTGCAAAACATCTGTTTACATTGTGAGAAGAGATTTGGAGAGGATATTTCATGAGCTTGTGGTAGACAAGGGCAAATAATAAATACATGAGAAAGAAAAAAAGGGGTGAGTACCATCACTCTGAACCAAAATGTGTTAGATCTATTTATAAATTGTTTATTTAACTTGGGAATGATCTTGCAATTTACAGTGATCAGAGTTTTGTATAGGAAACAAATAAGAAAATGTATTTTTCTGCAAGTAGACTAGAGCATAGACATTTTCCCCACAAAGCATAACACCTTGGAAATATCCCTTTAACATGTGGTGATTTTTTAATTTGTGTGCTAAATTAACATTCCAATATTCACAAGCAATATATAAGATTTTCTTTTGTAACCTAGCGCCACTGCAAGAAGTATAGCTCAACATTGCACAGTTAAATGGTTTAAAAAGACATTTTGACATTTGCAGGATATCATGAAGAAAAAAGTAGTCAGGAGTAAGGACACCTGGGTTCTTTATTCTGTAAGTAAAAGAGTAATCTAGAGCAAAAGCCTTAACACCTAGGGTCCCAGTTTCTTCATCTGCAAAACAGAAGGATAGGATAGATGGTCTCCAAAGTCCTTCCCTTTCATCATTATGATATCTGGGCTAATAATGAGTAGTTAAAAAACTATAGACAAATCAACCAAATGTCTTCTTCTCCAGGTGTTATAACTCTAAGCAAGCCAACACAGATCTTCTTGCAAGGCACATATTCCTCTGCTGAAGTTCATGGAAATTCTTTTTCATACCTTTAGGTCATTGCTATTGTTTGTTTATGCTTTAGACCAACATTCTGCTGTTGTTGGCTGAGACTCAGGGCTCTTGGGTTTACTATGTATGTCCCAATGTTTCTATTTGAGCTCCTGGACGTGGACATATCTATTTCTTCTCCAGAGTTAAGACTGGTGACAAAATGAATATTTATTGAGTGCTTCCTATGTGCCAAGCACTGTTCTAGGTGCTCAGAAATACAGTGGTGACAAAGCAAATAATATCCCTGCTTTCATGGAATTTACCTTCTAGTGAAATGTAACTAAACTAAACAAAGAAACATAAAGATCAAATGGACTGAGTGAAGGGAAGTTAAAAAGAACAGGGAAGCAAAGCAAACACCAGGTGGAAGTACAAAGTGTTTAAACAGAACTTTTTTTCAGAAGCTTCCCTTCTCTGTTACCCTTTCTCCAGTCTATTTTTTAAAAATAGATTGTTAATGGCCTGAGATATAAAATATGATGTGAAATAAATATTGTAATAAGTTGCACACCTAAAAAATTTACTGGTTTTTCTCTTGCTAGATTTAGCTACAGCAGTGCAGGTTCTGAATGGTGTTGGATTCACTAAGGCTATGAGTTTGACAAGTGAGGACAATAAAGGGAAAAATGGGGCACAGGAGGTGAGGGTGAGTCGGGAACATGGTATATAGGAACAATAAGACTGTCAAAGAACTGTCAAATTTGACTTGCAATCAAGTAAATGCATTGGAAAAATAGGGAGGTGTTGGTCAGAAAATAGGAATCTTGCTATCAAGATTTCAGTTATGAGGCTTTTCCATACAAACAGCCTATTTTGGCTCATGCTGCGGACTTTCTTAAAATATCTCAAAGGTGAACAACCCACCAAACAAGCAGCATCTGGCCTCGGCATGCCCCATACCTCTTGTGAAGCAGCCCCAAGGCCAGCACTAGTGGCAGCCAGCCTCAGTTCACATCTTAGCCTCTCACAGACCTTTCAAGCCCAGCACAAGTGGTAACCATCTTCGGATCACTTTGTAGCTCACACCAAGAGGCCCCAGGTAGGGCAAAGTCAGTGGCTGAACTCAACCTGCAACAGAGCCCCTCCCAAGAAGCTCCAGAACCAATACACCCGATTGTCACCTTCAGACCACACTAGAGTACCACCCAATCACCTCCACAAACGATATACCCAAAGGGCAGATTCAGCAGGCACCAGAACCCTGCTAAAGCAAATTCTGCTCTATAGGGTCAGCTTCACCTCCACTATAGTCACAGCCAGTTCTTACAACCAATCAGCCTGAGAGTGAATCCCTCCCATTGATATGCAAAAAGCAAACAAGGCTCAACTACAACAGGAGAGCACACACAACCCACACAAGGGATACACCTGTAGTACTTGGGTCAGGTGACCAGGGAAACTATGCCACTGGGCCCCTCAGGATACTTACTACATAAGGTCACTCTACTAATACCAGGAAAATAGCAGCTCTACCTAATACATAGCAATAAACACAGGGAGGCAGCCAAAATGGGGAGACAAAGAAACACGTCCCGGATGAAAGAACAAAATAAAACTCTAGAAAAAGAGCTAATCAAAATGGAGACAAGTGGTCTACCAGATGCAGAGTTCCAATCACTGGTTATAAAAATACTAAATGATCTCAGTGAGAACTTCAATAAAGAGATAGGAAACATGGCATAGAAAATGTTTTTAAAAACTCAGAAATGAAGAATGCAATAACTGAAATAAAGACTGCATTAAAGGGAACAAACAGTAGATTGGGTGAAGCAAAGAATCAAATCAGTGATTTGGAAGATAAGGTAGCATAAAACAACCAATCAGAACAGCAAGAAGAAGAAAAATTTTTTAAAAAATGAGAATAATTGAAGGGGCTTCTAGGACAACATTAAGTATACCAACATTTGCATCATAGGGGTACAGAAGAAGAAAGAGAGCAGGAATTAAAAACCTATTTGAAGAGGTAATGATGAAAAATTTTCCTAACCTGGCAAAGGAAATAGAAATACAAGCCCAGGAAGCTCAGAGAGTATCAAACAAGATAAATCCAAAGAGACCCAAACCAAGGCACGTGTAATTAAAATGCGAAAGGTCAAAGACAAAGAGAGAATCTTAAAAGTGGCGAGAGAAAAACAGTTAGTTACCTACAAGGAAGCTCCCGTAAGATTCTCAGTTGATTTCTCAACAGAAACTTTGCCAGCCAGAGGGGACTGACAGAAAATATTCAAAGTGATGAAAAGCAAGGACCTATTATCAAGATTACTCTACCCAGTAAAGCTATTTTTTAGAATCTAAGGAAAGATAAAGAGCTTCCCAGACTAGAAAAAGCTTAAGGAGTTCACTACCAAATCAGTTTTACAAGAACTGTTAAAGAAACTTCTTTAAGAAGAAGGGGGGGTGGTGGTGGAAGGAGATAAAAAATATGAGTAATAAAATGGCAGTAAGTATGTATCAACAATTACATTCAATGTAAATGGATTAAATGCCTCAATCAAAAGACAAAGGGTGATTGATGGAATTTTTTTTAAACTCTTACATATTCTGCATAAAAGAGACTCACTTAAGATGTAAAGACACACACAGACAAAAAGTAAAGGGTTGAAAAATGATATTTCATTAAAGTGGAAATGAAAAAAAATCTGGGGTAGCCATAATTATACCACGCAAAATAGACTTTAAAACAAAGGTTGTAACAAGAGACAAAGAAGATCCAGTAATCCCACTTCTGGATATTTATCTGAAGGAACCCAAAACACTACTTCAAAGAAACACGTGCATCCATATGTTCATTGCAGCATTATTCACAATAGCCAAGATATGAAAGCAACCTGGATGTCTATCAATGGATAAATGGATTTAAAAAGAGAGAGAGAGAGAGAGAGAGAGAGAGAGAGAGAGAGAGAGAGAGAGAGAGAGGTGCATATACAATGGAACATTACTCAGTCATAAAAATGAATGAAATCTTGCCATTTACAACAACATGGATGGACTTAGAGGGTATTGTGCTGAGCAGAGTAAGTCAGACAGAGGAAGACAAATGCCATGTGATTGTACTTACAGTGAAATAGAAAAAAACAGAATCATCAAACAAGCAAACAGAAACAAACTCATAGATACAGAGAACATTTTGATGGTTGCCAGATTGGGAGGTGAAAGAATGGGTGAAACGAGAAGAGGATTAAGAGGTGCAAATTAGTAGTTACAAAATAGCCATGGGGATACAGAGATTAGCATGAAGAATATAGTTAGTGGTATAATAACTATGGTGTCAGATGGGTACTGGATTTATTGGGGTGAACACTTTGTAAGTTATATAAATGTCTATATAAGTCTGTACACCTGAAACTAATATAATATACATCAACTGTAATTGAAAAATAAAAAAATTAAAGAATATACAATGCTTGGAAAAAAACATTTTAGTCATAGGTGATGATAAGAATGACTATGAAATAAATGAATAATGATAGAGATAATGATTATTATAAACGAGAAGGTCAAGGAATTCAGAGGCCATGCCCATGAGGGTATTCAAGTTACTAAGAATGAAGGTAGGACTAATAGAGAGGAAGGAAATTGAAGTAGGCGTCAAAATCATTAATGAATAATGTAGGGTCACTAGAAGATATCAGGAGGTTAAAGAAGATGAGCATTGGGCAGTAGTGGAGAAAAGAAATGCTTTGGAATTGGCAACGAGAAGAAAGAGGATCCATAATCTAATCTCCAGGCTCAGTGGCATTTGGGGGTCACCATTTGACAGGGCTCCAGTAGAAAGGGTGTTATCAAACCAACCAAGGCTTCCATTAGAGTAACAAGATGAAGGAAAGGCTTAATAAAGATAGATACTATCAGAGATTTTGCAGATGATGATTTTGAATTCTGGAGGGCACAATGAAAGCCTTAGAAGACCCAGAATTGGCTCAGAATAAGGAATGTACAGAGAGATATTGAAAATGAGTTCAGACATTTGAACTTGTCAAGAAGGGTATAAGGAAAGGTGGGATTTGCCTGGATGGTCTCTTGGATGAAGGTCTAGAATCAGACCTAATAATTACCATCTTCTGGGGCCACATCATAGGCAATTTCTAGTGGTAAGACTACGATGGGCAGGGGAGGGGGAGTCTTTCAAAACCTTCTTGAATTTTGGAAGAAGAGCAGAATTGAGAAAGGTGATCTTAACAGAAATAAGAGGAGCTTAGTCAGCTTCCCTTAAATCTTACAGTAGAATCTTTAATGTTTGTTGACCTTTCTCTAAACAGATATTTAGATAGACTTCTGAGGGTATAAACAAGTACTAATGATACATAGAACATGTCCTCAACAACTAAAACATCCCAAGTAATCTTGCCATCCCATCCAGTTAAAAAGATTAAGTGAATTGTTAAAACATGATAGAAAGGTATATCACATTTGTAAAGTGCTTTATAATTTTTTAAATTCTTTAATACATCTTATCTCATGTGAGCCTCCTAACACTCCTAGGAAGTATGCAGGGTGACTATTGCCATCTCCATCAGATGCAGAAGGAAGCTATGCTAGGGGCAGAGAGGTTCGTTGACCTACCAGCTACATAGCTGGATAATAGGAAAACTAGGACTAGAAGTTAAATGTACCAATTCCATGTTTAGTGTTCCTTCTGCTCTAACACACTGCCTACTTTCAAAACAGTCCCAATTCAGCTCGAACCCAGGCCTCTTTTGGTCTTCCTGTACCAGTGACTTGCCAGGAAAGCCTTGGAGATAACGTAGGCATCACCCTTTCCTAGGATGTGATATCGTCAGAGGCAAACTATTTTTACCATCTTACCTTCCGATTTCACAAAAATTAACTTTCTTTTTTCAAATCACACTTAAAATGTACCACCCTGTCAAGCAAATATATTTGTAAAAAGTGTATTGTGAAGTGTCAACTGATTTCAAAAACTCCCTGCTTTCCATCTCTGTATATTTTTATTGGCTCAGACATAAGCTGTGGAAATTCCAAGACTTCCATATAAAAAATTAGAAAAACTTGCCTGTGATTTGCCACATTATAGCTAAAATAAGGCATAAGGAGAATATCCTGTTTTTGAAGGCTTTGTGCCAGGATAAATAAGGTAAATACTAATTGATAAAAATATTTGGAAAGGAAATTATAACTTGCATATTGGACTGTCTTCATGGAGATTAAAAATTTTTTATAAAGATTCAGTGAATACCAGGGTCACAGTGACCAGCCACAAGACTGGGGACAGAACTCCAATCCTGAGAGCCATTTTTCCACTCATCACTGGTGACACCAGAATATCAGCCTTTAGGGTTACACATTAAACATAAATAATTTTTGAGTAGTTCCATTGAATGTCAGCAGGAAAAAGGAATGCATGACCATTTTGAGGAAAAGAACATAAAAATAATTATTTAAGGATCAGATATGCAAAGAGAATAAACCAGATAATAAATATATACAATGCAACATTTGATTTGCTGTAGAAAAAGAGAGGAACATATAAAGTATTTCAAAAAGTAGCATTCTGTAGCCACAGCACATTTTTTCTTTGTGGCATTTAATGTCTGCTATCTTATTCATTACCACATTATCCCTGGTACATGGGCTCATTTTACAGAATTTAAACAGTAAGGTGGATGTTAAGGGTTTTGCAGTATTATATAGTTGGAGGCAGTATGGTAGGGCAAGTCTTAGTTCCACTACTTTTTCTTTAACATCCTCAGGTAAGTTACTTTTCCTCTCTAGGTCTTGGTTTCCCTATCTATTAAATGAAGATAAAAATAATACACATCTAATAGGATTGTGTCAAGGGTTACGTGAGGTAATGTAAGTAGAGTTAATAATACATTTCATGGAAAACAGAAAATACTTAATAAATATCAGCTAACCCATAGAAAAAGAAAGATCATATCTGAACTCTGATTTGTGATCTTTCTTCATTGGAGTCTGCTGAAAACTGATGATGCTTCATCCAAAATACACCAATTTTTTATTATTTTAGGTCAATTATATGGAGTAGACTGTCTACAGTTTTAAGCCAGAAAGAAAGAAGGGAAATTGGGTGACTATATGTGTTTGCCCTATTCTCCATTTTCTGTGTTGCTGGTGTGTTACTGGTGTGTGTGTGTGTCCGTGTGTCTATGTCTGTGTGTTGATTACTACTGGAAAACAGAATCTTCTGGAATCCAAAACAGAAGGTCATGGCATCGTCTCAAAGGCTGCTTATCACATTACTGTAACTGGGGGAGAAGTTGGCATGGAGAGATTCAGATTACTGCCCCAACACTGGGCTGATGATGTTCTGTCACAGTGGTTCTCCAAGCACGCTCCTCAGACCTGCAGTATCAGCATCAGCTGAAAACTTAATAGAAATATAAATTTTCAGACCCTGCCCCTGACCTACTGAATCAGCAACTCTGAGGGGGAAGCCAAGCAATCTGTGTGATTCTGATGCTGCTAAAGTATGAACCACTGTTCTCCAAAGAGAGCTTCTCAAGGAAATCCCCTTTTTCTCCTAGGCTGTCCAACAAAAGGGGCCAGAAACACACTCTTGTGGTCTAATCTGCCTCTTAGCACAGAGCCTCTATATGTGTTAGTAATTTTGCTCCAGAGAAGATTAAATCATGGAAAAAATGTTCCAAGATGAAAGGAAACAGTATTTTATGTTCTTGATCCCTCCCCCCCTCAAAAAAATAGAAAATAAGGACAATCGGAGGCATAATTCTAAGTTCCTATTGTAGTTTGCCTTTTCCTCTAGGCTTAATAGCTTAATAACTTATGAACTGGACAAGACCTTGGCATTTCTCTAGTCCAAATAAAGCCCAGAAGAGTCATCATGTTCCCAAATACACAGGCTGTTTACAGAGACCACGGTTACAATCCAGGCCTCATGCCTAACATGAGCTCACTGCTTTTGCAGTGGGTTAATAGACTCTGCTACTTTTTGAAAAATAAAAATGTCAGGGCAATTGAAGAAACCTAATAGATTGTTTCCTCCTAAAATTGAATCTGACCAATCACTTAACAAGCTAATGCTTGTTTTACAGGCTCTGGAAAAGACATTTGCTTAAGTGACAGTTGACACAGTTATTGTTTATGGGGGTGGATTGTCTTTAAAAAAAAAAAAAAAAAACGTGGAAAATTGACCTAAAAGTTATATAGGTGGTGGGTGGCTAGGTCAAAATTCAGCAAGAGAGGGGATCAGAATCTCTTAGGTAAAGGCTTATAATGTTTAAAACCTCCTCCTCTCCAAACACACACACCTGCATTTCAGGAGACTCTAAGAGGAGTCTCCCTATGTCTCTCCCCAACTTGAGAGTCAGTCATTGTTTTTGATGAAGTAAATTTCCATTGTGAATTATAGGATGAATTCTCCCTTGTAAAATAATTCTTTGACTTAGCATGGAAGTTCAAAGGCCCTGTAAAAGAGAAATATCTGTGTAAGAATGTCTGGAATGACTGTATCAGGATTTCTTGGGGACTGAGAACCTCAAGTTGATAAGAGAGGTATTGCATGCAGTGTGGTCACTGGGGCTACCACAGGACAATATCAGAAGAATGTGGAGGCTTTGTATGGAATGACATTAAAAACATAGAAAATAATACGTACATAATGACAATGAATTGCAAAATACAATTAGTCTAACACTCAGATTATTTAAGTATTTATAAACTATTTTTGAGGAATCTATCACAAGGTGGCTTTGCTCTATTTCCTTTTTTCATCAGATTTAAGTCTAGCCTCTCTTTTCATAAGCCCATGGTGTTAAATCTTACATATGTTTCATATATAAGGGGTATCAATTAAAAGATTTATTACCTTAATAGATCTTCAAGGCCAGCTGTCTTCTTGGAAATTCACCTCTAAACCTGTGCCAGCAAATTGCACTCATTTGATTGTCCCTGATTTTTGATGCAGAGGTACATTGGAAATGGTTAAATGAGATCAGTAGAGTATATATAATAAATATATAATAAATATATAATAAAATATATATTAAGAAGGTAATTGTTGCCTCTATTCCCAACTTTTCATCCCTTTCCATTAACTCTTCACTGGAGAATTTTTCTTTCTCTGATCACTATTCATCGACTACAGCAATTCTTCCATTAGAGTAACAGATATGAATAACTCATTTATATAGTTTTTTGTACCCCATTGTCTTATCCACTCTAATGCTATTTCTTATTACTAGATGGAAAGAAATGTTTAAAATGAAAGGCTCTCCCCTTAATGGTGAAATTTAAGGCTAAGGCAAATGGGTGAAATGTTTGAAAGTGTGGAGAATACTCCACCAGTACCAGGTCATAGACATCAAAGTTCCTCAGAGTCTGTGACAATAGATTGAAAATTTGAATAAGATATCAAAGTAGAAGATTTCAGGTCAAGGTGGTCTCTCTACCATTCTTATGCAAAACACAAGTGAATTATTCAGTGAATATGTCTACTTTATTAACACCTTTGAGATTTCGTGAGTGGAGAGAAAAAGAAGAAATAAGGTAGATTTGAAAGACTTGAATAACTAGGATATTTGTTAACTGGGGGTAATGAATAAAAGACTGATTTAGGTAAAATACAGCTTGCTGGATTCATTGACCAGAGAGTTGCCCAGTCAAATCTCTCCCACCATCTCACACAGCCTAGTCATCTGGTTTCCCCACCACCGAGAAAGGGAAGAAGAGTGAGAGGCTCTCTTTTATGTATTAACAAAAGGGCAGGTGTTTGTAGGTGTACTGCGGAGGAGGCATCTGTCTTTTCTTATTCTGGGGATTATGTTTAACTTGTCACTTTGTCATCTTCCTTTTGTGTTTCTTATATTCCCCTTTAACATTTTCACCTTCTTTAACTGACTCCTTTGTTCCATGAGATGTTAAGGGTCATCAAACTTTCATAGCCATTGTCAAGACACCGTCATTTTTGTCAGGAAGATCAGTCACTGAACTTGTCCCCTTCTACCTGGTAACTCTTTTGTGAATTTTAAAATGTTGAAGACACTCTTGTTCTTTGCTCAGTCTTACTCAGTCTCCTATATCTTGTAAGACAATGAAGGACCATAGTATGTGGCCAGCCCTCAAAAGGTTTATCTTTCAAAATATCTTCCAAAAAATAGTTTACAATAAAAGCATTAACAAATAAGAGCATTAATATCTTCTGCCCTCTGTCTCTCTCTGTCTCTCTCTGTCTCTCTGTCTGTCTGTCTGTCTCTCTCTCTCTCTCTCTCTCTCTCGTGCACGCGCGCTCGCGCGCGCGCGCGTGTGTGCGTGCGTGTGTGTGTATGTATTTTACTTGATTTAGGAGCATTTCTGTAGTAATTATTTGACCAGAATGCTCCACTCTGAAAGATCCAGATATTGAGTTGTCACTTGTTCAAAAAATAATTTTAAGACCCCATTATTTCTGGTATATTGTGTTAAGTGGTTGAATTTATTTTAGTCATTTGTGAGAATTTAAATTCTATTATGATACCCAAATAAGAATAAAATTTAGTTTATATTGTTTGCCTTGATTTTATGTAGCTTTGTATTGCAGAACACTGGAAAATTCATCTCAGAGACACATGAAAATGTGTTGGCCAGGCTGGATGCTACCAGTTGCTCTAACTAGTCACAAGTCAGGATTAGAAATTAAAGACACAGGAAGGATGTATTTTCTCCTTTGGTTTCTAAGGAAATACTGCTGCAATTTATTGACCCAAAGGGAAGAATTGGGTAGATAAATGATATTCCAAAATAAAAAGAGCAGATGTTGGTCATGGTAGAGACTTTCCTTGTCATTTTTAGGGGGAATTAATACGACCAGCTTTCCTTAAATGCATAGCTACTCTGGTTTTTGGGCCAAAAATGTACAACTCTTTAAAAACCCTATGATTCAAAGCTTATTTTTAATTGCCCTTTCCCTTCAGAAAGATTTGTCAGAAGAGAACTATGCCAAACTAATCTCTAGAAAAGCTAAGCTACATAACCAACAAAGCCAGCCATTTCTTTTATCATTTTCTTTATATTACTTTAATAATTTCTTACCAAAAAAATCCAAAATTTACATTTTAATGTTATTACAGCTGATATGATAGCAAATACATGGGTTGCTAGCTTTCCTTCACCAGTCTGATGTCACTAAACATGTGATGGGGAAGAATATGGAGCCTAAACACTAATATAAAAACTGGGAGAAGGACCAGTTGGAAGGTAATTGTATTTCAGTTAATGGAGGTTTTGGGGGTGTGGGGTGAAAGTGAAAAAGCATCAGTCAAGAGAAGCAGCACTGAGATTTTTTTTTTTTTCATACTCAGAATGTCAGAACAAGATAACTAAGAATTTTTGAAGTTCACTTTGCTGGCTTACTTCACTGATATGCAATTGAATTAAATAATTAATTTAGAAATCAATAAAAGCAAGTTCTAAAATGTTTGGAAACTGAAGAACACACTTTTATATAACCTAATAGGTCAAAGAAGAAATTAATGAGGAAATAAGAAAGAATTTTGAATGAAATGGAATTTAAAACAGCATAAAATTTTGTGAGATGCTACTAACTCCGTGTTTATAATATCTGTAGTACCAAACACCTAAAAAAAGAAAGCATCTTATGCCATAAGAAACTAGGAAAAATTGTTGACAAACCCATGTAAACATAAGAAAGAAAATAGTAAAGATCGGAATAAAATAGAAAATAGAAAAACAGAAATTCTGAGGGGGAAAAAAAAAAGCTGGTTCTTTAAGAAGAGCAATAAAATTACCAAACCTCCAGCAAGCCTGACAATTAAGAAAAAAGAGAGAGAAGAAACAAATTACCAGTATCAGGAATGAAAGAGATAACAACACTATAGACTCTGCAGGCATTGAAAGGACAATAAGGGAATATTATAAACAAGTCTATGCCAATACAACTTGGATGAAATGGACAATTTTATTGAAAAACACAAATGATCAATACTCATTCAAAAAGAAATAAAGTGTATATCCCTATACTAGCCTGCTGGCTTCACTGGTTCGATCTGCCGAGCATTTAAAGGAGAAATGATAGCAATTCTACACAATTTTTTTTAGAAAGCTGAAGAGGAGAGAATAGTTTCCAATTCATTCTATGAGTCTGGCATTACGTTAATACTAAAACTGAAAAATATATCACAGGAAAAGAAAACTACAGATAAATATCTCTCATGAACATAGGTGAAAAAAAATCTAATAGAAAGTTTAGCAAATCAAATCAACAATATATTTAGATGATAACACATTTTAACAAGTGTGGTTTATCCTGGGAATGCAAAGCTGAATTACAGATTAATCATCATAATTCATCATATTAAGAAACTAAAATAGAAAAACCATATGACAATCTCAATAGAAACAGGAAAATCATTTGATAAAATCAAGCACCAATTCCTGATTAAAAAACTCAGCAAAATAAGAAGTGAGGGAAACTTCCTTAACTTCATGAAGATCATATTCAAAAAACCTACAGCTGGCATCATACTTAATAGTGAAAGAATTTCCTCCTAAAACCAGGAAAAAGTTAAGATATCTACTCTCACCATTTCCATTTCATATTGCGTTGGAGACCCTATATATTAAATCAGATAATAAGGAAGGGAGAAAGACATCTATATTGGAAAGGAAGAAGTAAAACTGTCTTTATTCACAAATAACATGATTTTCTATGTAGAAATTCCCATGCAATGTAGAAAAATAGAACTAACAAGTGGGTTTGCAAGGTTGCAAGATACAAGATTAACATGCAAAAATCCATTCAATTTTTATATATTAGAAATGAATGATTGAAAATGAAAGTATAAAAAAGATACTATTTATAATAGCATCAAAAAATGTTATATTTAGTTATATTTACATAGCTTTGCAAGACTTGTACACTAAAAACTATAAAGCATTACTGAGAAATTTTAAAAGAGACATAAGTAAATAGAGAGATATACCATGCCAATTGGTCAGCAAACTCAATATTGTTAAGATGTCAATTTTCCCAGAATAATTTAGAGATTTAATACAACTTCAATGAAAATTTCAGCAGTTTTTCCCTCAGAAACTGACAGCTGATTCTAAAACTCATATAGGAATGCAAAGGACCTAGAATAGCCAAAACAACTTTATAAAGAGTAATAAAGTTAAAAAAAAACTAATACTACCTCATTTAGCGACTTATTAAAAAGCTATGATAATCAAGACAGTGCAATATTTGAATAAAGAGAGACAAATAGATAAATGAAATAAGATAGAGAGTCCAGAAATAGATTGATGCCTATATGGACAATGATGCAATTGTGCAAAGGCAATTCAGTGGACAACTGATAGATAGCCTTTCAACAAATGGGGTGAAACAGTTAGAAACCATATGCCAAGAAAGAAAGAGAGAAAAAGGAGAAAAGGAAGGAAGGAAGGAGGGAAAGGGAAAGAAGGAAGGAAAGAAGGGAAGGAGGCAGGGAGGGAGGAGGGGAGCTGCTAACGGGTCCATATCCAAAGGGAGAAAATTTAGATCTACCATTTGTGGAAGAAATGCAAAGAATCTACAGACATGTTTTAAAGTCACCATACATAAAAAGGGAGGGTAAAAATTTAACTAAGATTTATTGCTTTCTAAACACACACACACACACACAAAACAAAATAACAAAAAAATTCTAATTTTTAATAATGTTTATCAACCCAGAGCTAAAATTTTAGAAAATAATAAGAAGAAAGGGCTAGACACAGGGGACAAAAAGAAATAAAAAAAAAAAAAAAAAGAGGGGGAGATGAAAATGTATTAAGATGTTTGTCTGTTTGCATAGGGGGAAATATTAAGAGTAATAAATTGTATGTGTAAGGAAACCATACAAAAAGCAAAAATAGAATATATAACTTTTAAATGGCCAGAATATAATTTAATCTAGTCAAACGAAGACAGAAAAGAATTGTTTTTAAAGGGAAGAAGATAATTTGAAAATATAAAATGAGTTAGCAGAAATAAGTTTTAATATAAGAGTAATTACAATAACAGGATATAGACTTAGTGATCAAAAGAGAAATGTCTCATTTTGTGTTTGCAAAATCAAAACCAGGAGTAAGCAGTCTACAGGAGTCACACAATTGTAAGAAAAAGACAAAGAGAGTTGAAAATAAAGAGAGGAAAGGTGAATATACCCAAAAGAAAATCAGTTTTGAAATTTTAATATCAAAATATACTTCAAAATAAAAACATGAGTTGAAGAGTGATGTTCTATAATGCTGAGAAAATGAACAGTTCAAGAAGTCACAATCGGTAGTTGGAATTATTAACATACCTCTTTCATAAAGTAATATATTAAACAGAAAATTTCTTGAGAATGAAAGTTATCTGTGACAAAGAGTATGAAATTTGATATTAATTCAAATTGCTATCATCTCTCTTGTCCTCTAGTTTTCATGTCTTTTTACCTGCTTTGCTCCTTTCAACAAATCACTTATCTTTGAATGTTAGTATCATCCTCTTCACAACAGCATACACAATACCTAGCTGGCCAACTGCGTGACTTTAAATTTCCCTCTCTGATTCTCAATTTCCAGTTTCTAAAATAGATAATTTACAAATATACACTTTACCAAATTTACTAGGTTGTTAAGCCCAAATAAGAAAATGTATGTAAAGTGTTTGGTGAAATGTGATTTCCTATTAATGTTCTTATTATTGGTATGCTTCTCATTATCACAGCAATTTGCTCACTGTTTTAAAAAATTGGAACATGTAGATGTAATAATACTATCATATATGTATATGAATACATATATTTTCCCATCATTTTTCATCAACTCAGGTTAGGTATTAATATCCACACTGTAAAGACAATGGCACTGTGATTCAGAGAGGCCATGGAATTCGACGAGGGTCGCTGATGAAAAATTACAGGGACTCTGTTGAACTCATATAATCCTGACACCAATGTTAAAATACAACACAGTATTTACCAAGTACAAAAAAAAAGTAATAAATAAACATTCTAACCAAATGTGAATAGACACTCTGAAATGAGCTTAAAACTAGGAAAGGAAATGGCTCCTTAGTCCTTAAAGAGGTGTGGAGGGCCTGAGGAAGTAATTAGAAAGGCAGTCAACTTTCACTGCACCTCAGAGCGTGAGAGAAACTGCTGTGTCATAAATGCAATGAAGCATCTAGTTCCTGAGTCGTCAGCCAATGGTAGCCAAGAATGCACAACATGCCTTTATCCTATCAACCATTCCATACAATGATCTATTTCAGAAGAAATGTATGGAGATATTTTCCTCTCCTACACATGGAGTTTTCTCAGAAAGCACAAAATGAAACCAGATGCGCAAACAGAGGAATGGCCTTTCTCAGCAGGGGTAAAAACAGCTAAATCCTCAGGGCTTTGTTCTTCTTGGGTTTATCAAGAGCATCCAGGAACCCCACTGCCTTTCTAGGCAACAAGACAATCCGTGTGCAAAGGAAGACAAGAAGATAAGAAGAGTCTCAGGGGTGGAGTTATTTGGAAGACACCCAAGGCATCTCTCAGTGTTAGTGAAAGGCAAGGTCTAGTTAAAATGATTAGGAAGCCACTGTAAGTCCTCCCCCCTCCCCCAACCTCCTATATTTCAGAATCTTCTTGCTGGGAAAGCCTTATTTCCCCTTCCCCTTACTGGCCAGCTTTGTCCTGCTTCCTCATTGCTCTGGCTACAAATCCGTTTTTAATAATTTGCATCTCAGAGTAAACAAAAGTTTTATTGCTGGGGGGCACTGGCTTTTCAAGTTTCAACTCTAATTGTTGAGTGAGAAACTCAGTCCTCATATCAAAGCAATTGTGGGAAGAGAGAGGAGGAGCTTCGGGTGGAAGCTGAGGGTCTTGCCAGGCCTATGGCGTCTTGGAGCTGAGGCCCAGGACTGCAGGACAAAGAAGTGGGCAATTCCCTTTTCACTTGCCAGCCCTGAGCCCAAGTCACACCATTTACTAGCCAAGGATTTTGAGGAAGGAAATTTTGTGGCTACCTTCTCAGCAAGGAAAAAAAAAAAAATAATCTCATTAGGGGTGGGTGGGTGGTTTTACCAGCCACAAAGAGGAAATTTAAATCTTTCCCCACTGAAGTATGCAGCTCTGCTATTTTTAGGCCAGAAGTAATTAAACCAGAAAAAGGAGAAAACAAACACAAATTATGAGATTTTAAAATTAAATAATACACTTCAATCTTAGACCTTTCAGCAGAAGGAAAGACTTGAGAATTAAAATGGTCTTAGCTTTCTTACCTTTAGCCATGAAAGTTATTCCTATTATGGGTTTCTCAAGAACAGAAAGTACAGTAGGGGTGGGATGGAGGTAAGGGACTATTAACTTTCTTTCACCCACTGGTGTATAGTAGCCTTAATGCAAAGACTGTGTATTATTCATCTAGGTATATTCAGTGTGTGGCATGTAGACCACAAGTAGCACAAAGGTTTTAACTTGTTTCTCAACTATAGTCTACTACTGGGCCCTCAACTCCCAGGTGCTGGTATGTGGCTTGTTAGGAATCAGGCTGCACAGCAGGAGAGAGGTGAGAGGGACAGGAGAGAAGCTTCATCAGTATTTGCAGCCACTCCCCAGCACTAGCATCACCACCTCAGCTCCACCTCAGATCATCAGGCATTGGATTCTCATAGGAGCACCAGTCTCTGGTGACTAAAAGATTAGAGACTACTGGTCTACTGGTAGTTGTTACTGGGAGCTCTGTATTGAGTATTCCAAGGCTCAGACAGTGCTGTGATCCATTAGCACTGTCTCCCATGGATGTGATGTGATCTGTTAATGCTGTCTTGGAAGGGCACCAGTTGGGGGAAAAGAGAGAATCCAGATGCCCGGATGCATTTCTTATTCCCTCAGTTAAAGTATTCAGTAAATGATGACTGAATGAATTTACCTGTAGTAGGAAGAGAGGTGAAGGAAATGTTGCCAATGTAAGAATTTATTCTGTGAGATCCAGAGGACATCTCTACAGAAATAAAGAACTATTTTGCAGGAGGCTATGCCTGTGTAGGGGTAGGGGGTATATAGGAAATCTCTGTCACTTTTCCACAATTTGATTGTAAACTGAAAACTGCTCTAAAAAATTAGTCTTTAAAAAAATCATTTGATCATGACATCTTGGTGTCTGTCCACTTCCACCAAAATGCAAATAAAAATAAAAATGCTCAAGGAGGAAAGTAAACATTCCTTTTCAATAGTGGGTCACAGGACCGAATCTATGTGTAAGTCGCTTGGTTGTTTGCTTAATATCAAAGGAGTATGGCTGAAAGGCCAGAGTTAGTGATGGAACCCAAAGTGAGTAAAAACCATATGGAGGCTTCATTTGTAGCTATCTTCTTTAGTTATAAATCCTCAGTAGAACCATAGTTTCATAACAAGGATTTAATGGAATTGAACTCAGGCATCTCAAAATTATGTTATTAATTGCATTCACCTTAAGTCACAAGGGCTGATGGGTTGAGGCCTGCTGGCCTGACACCTGGAGATTGTTGATTAAACAAGAGCAATGGCAGCGGATGGTGAGGCACTTCAAGTGTGCTTACCAAAAATATGTTTTAAAATAACTATTTTGGCTACAAAGTTCATATCAACCACTTTCAGTTTAGATGAGTCTTTGGGTCACATTTTGAATGGCAAGGTGATTTTCTATACAAGAATAATCTATCTCTAGCTTCACTCCAATTGCAAGGTCAACTCACTATAAGACATTTCATTTATTTTTCCTAACAAAAGGATGATTGATTGCACCCAAATGAAGAAAGGGATTCAAGAAGAAGAAAGATAAATGGGCATTCCTCTGCCCAAAGGAGATATTCAAACACTTGTGTTTAGCCTGCAGGATGGGCATATTCCCCATCCTCCATGTGTCTCAGTCTCGGGTCCAGAAGGGAGCAATTACCAAAATGTCTATGTGCATAAGGTCCTGGACAGCTGCCAAACACCCTCTATGTGACCAGAATATATAGCTTCCTTTAAAATGGTGCTATTACAGTAACTATTCTCATACCACCAAAGTCTCTGATTAAATGCTGGAAAAATCTAAGCTTTTCTGCCTCTCAGCCACTGCCCAGATTCAGAGAAGGAGAGAAGAAAGGAAAGAACAGATAATGGTGGGGGAAGAGCTTGTCAGAAAAGATTTCACAAAAGTAACAGCCCTCGAGCTGAGGCTTGCAAAATGAGTAGATATTCTTCTGGAATTCTGAAAGAACAGTCTGAGGAAAGATGCAGAGCAGAGAAACAGCCAGGTTAAAAGACTCACGTCTCCCACATTATGCTCATGTTCTGGCATGAGTTCATGA
Source organism: Eidolon dupreanum (assembly GCA_028627145.1). Lineage (NCBI taxonomy): Eukaryota > Metazoa > Chordata > Mammalia > Chiroptera > Pteropodidae > Eidolon > Eidolon dupreanum. Next base: position 27,261,471 of record CM053517.1, on the reverse strand, counting down.
CTTGGGATGGCGGCATCACAGCCTGCACTATTTAAATGATTTTCCTGCACTGTTCACAGCAGCTTGGGAGCCAGGCCCATTCTGAAAAGATCTACCCAGAGGCAACGAGCAGCCTCAGAGTTTTAAAGCAAAGATAACATGATTAGAGTTATGCTTCAGAAAGATCACTCGGGCAGCAGTGAGGAAGATGAATGGCAGAAGGATCATCTGGAATTTAATGTAACAGCCCAGAAAGAGCAAGAAAGAGTGACCTGAACTTAAAGACAGACTCAGATATTTGGGGAACCTGAGGCGGCTAATTATTACCTCCTCTACAAACTCATATTTTCGACATTTGTTTAGGGAAGAGGCTGGATGCTCATCTCCACTCAGCAAACACAGAGCCCTGCATTACCCGGAACCCACCTGCTTCCTAAGGCAGTGGAGTGATCTCCCGCTGTTCCCGAAGCAGGCCCCGGCAAGGACTCAGCCCTCACTCCTACCAGTGCAGTATTCTCCTGAGGATTATTGGTATAAACAAGATTTTGGTTAGTCTTTAAGTGCTCCTTATAGATTAGCATCGCAGGCTCTCAGCTGTCTTGACCCACCCCTTGATTTGTCTCTGTTTAAACTAACCATAACAGAGCATTTAGTGATACATGCACTATTAAAAGAGTAGAATTCAGGTGACTGAAAAGCAGGGGATAAGGCAGAGGGAGAAAAAGTCAGCAATGGACAATGAGAAAAAAGAGTTGGAAAGATAGAAGAAACCTGAAATAGATGAGTTTTAGAAGCTGTATTAGATGAGGTTGACTAATAGTCCTTAAATCTCAGTAGCTTAACACGTACAAGTCTCACTCATGCAACATCCAGTGTAATTCCTAGTGCAGAGGCCCTCCTCCAAGTGGTGACTCAGAGACCCAAGTCGCTTGTACCTTGTGGCTCAGCTATCTCCTGGTTTCAAAGGTGCCCTGGGATCAGCCTGTTAGCAGGCGGTTAGAAGGTCACATACCTCAGTTCAGAAATGATGCACATCACTTCCTCCCACATTCTGCTGGCAGTAACTAGTCATGGAGCGCACCTAGGCACAGGGACAGGGAAATTTAGTCCCTGTCTGGGCAATGCCGTCCAGCAGCGAGATCTAAACCGTGAAAGGGGACCCCAAAATGGTCACCACCCAGCCAACTCTGCCACAGGCACCAAAGAAAAAGTTCAAATACATGAGTAATTGATAAATTTGATTTTTTCCCATTAAAAAAAATGAATGAATAAACAAAATGGGGTGTGTACATAATATAGGCTATTATTTAGCTTTAAAAAGTAAAGTCTGACACCAAAATATGAGTGAACCTTGAAAACACTATGCTAAATGTAATAATGTCAGTCACAAAACAGCAGATGTCATATGATTCCACTTATATGAGGTACCTAGAGTAGTCAGATCATAGGATAGAAAGTAGACTGCTAGTTGCCAGGGCTGCAGGGAGAGAGACTGGGGAGTTGGTTTTTAATGGGTCCAGAGTTTTGGAGAAGATGAAAAAGTTCTGGAAATGGATGGTGGTGATGGTTGCATAACACCGCAAATATCCTTAATGCCACAGAATTGTACACTTTAAAAATATTAAAATGACAAAATTTTTGTCATGTGTAATTTTGACCACAATAAAAAATATTTAAAATTTTTCATGAAGATATTAGATCTGTGTAAAAAATGTCTCATATCTAATATTCACCAGGCATAAACTCTTCCAGGATAAAATCACATATAAATAAAAAACACTTAACTTTTTAAAATATGTGTTTTATCTACTTTAATTGAATAAATAGCCACAGAATAATTTGTCTCCAAGTTGACCTTCAACTCTAGAGTATAATGAACCCCACAGGTTTTCAAGTCTAGGTAAAAAACAACTGGGTTTCCTTAAGGCTTTGCCTAGTTCTCTTTAGGCCAGGAAATATACCCTAAATTCTTGACAATTTGATCCAGCACTAAAAAGTGGACCAGTATATCATTAGTAGAAAAGCATGATAGCAAACCATATATACAAAATAGGACACTTATTTTTCACATAAATATGATGTATATGTGTGTGTATATATATATAACTAAAAAAATTAATAGTAACCAACTATAGGCAGTATGCTCTCAAGAGATGGTTACTTTCTTCTGTATAGTTGTCTTCTTTTGCCAAAATGTATCTAATAAAAATGTATTACTTTTAAAATCCACTAGTCAAAAAAAGGTAGATTAGTTTTCAGGCTTTGAGACTGCTGGTTTTGTTAACTTTGGGAAACTAAGCTCCCAGAATGTACACAATGGTGGATTGCTGAGATACCCCTTGCCACCAGAGATTTCTTTTGCTTTTTCTTTAATTTAAGCACCTTTGACACTAACCTGAGTAGGCTTAATTTTCTGCTGTAACTTAACATATTTCAAAGGACTAGGGGATCAAACTGTTACTAATGAACAGGCCACATAAACAATTTGTTCAGTGATTTTAACCTTCTTGACAAATACTTCTGTAGCAAAGGGCACAGAGGAAGTGACAGGATGTCCAAGTAAAATATGCAACAATAGCAAGAAATGCATTTGTGAAACTGCTCCCAATATCCTGACAAACACAATATTTGTATTCTCTTTTTCCTTTTTGCCCTCCATTCTTCTGACTCCTGTTTTGATTTTCTTACTTGCTTGTGCTTCTTCAGCCGTCTGTCTCTGCAGCATTCTTTAAGACAGTTATTGGGCAAAAGGGAACATGAACCTATTGCTCACCTTATAAGAACAAAATGCTTGATAGAGAGTAAGCAGTTAAGAACTACTTCTTCTCCTTCTTCTCCTCCTCCTCCTCCTCCTCCTCCTCCTCCTCCTCCTCCTCCTCCTCCTCTAACAGAGCCGAGATTGAAAACTGAAAAGGCAGCTAGCTATTACAGTAGCAATGCAGAGTTTAGTTCAGTTTAGTCCTGCTTTCAGGAAAGCTTTGGTGGAGCCAAATTTGTGAACCCTTAGGGAGGAACTGAACCAGAATGATTCATTTTCATTGTCTTTTGAGAAAGGAAAAATAATTGGAAACCCAATATCGTTTTTTGTTTTAAACACTTTTACAAATATTAAGGTACATATAATTTGAACACAAAACTTGTGTTTCTTAGATTTACTCACAGCTTTTTCTTTCATTGCTTTTTGTATATGGGTTGTAGCTTATATCCTCCAAAGTGACTTAGGGTACTGGAGTATCAGAACCATGTTTTATAGATTTTCTTGTATCTTGGGTAGAGTTAAGCACTTTGCCAACCACATGGTGGTTGCTTAATATGTACAAATTGATTTTTTTTAACCAAAGGAATATATGTACCTTTTAAACAACAACAAAAAATTCTAAAAATGTAAAGAAATTTCATTAGGAAAAAAAACAACACAGTCCGCTGTACACATCCTCTATCTCCCATCCATCTTCGACTTAGGCAACGACTTTGAATTCTTATAGCTGTTTCTGCTGGTATTTTTTTCCATATTAGATTCTAATACGCATATTACTTTTCGATTTATCAAATTGACATCTTCTTTATTGACCTGTTTGCATTGGCAGAAGATTTGACGCCCTTACACCACCATTACTCACATGCTCGGTTCCCTTCTCTCCTCATCCCGATAAAGTCATCACAGTGTGTGGCAAAAAAGGTAATCAATGACTGTATTGCAGTGATGATGTAAATATTATTTACCACTGAGCCAAAGAGTATGCAAGAATTGTACTTTATCAACAGCCTTCTGTTCTGCTTTCTTTTTTCACTTGCAAAGTTTTCTATATGACTAATTCCTTCATCATATCTGTCAAATGTTTGTCTATATTATTTTTCAAGAACTCTCTTTTTATTCTTTCCCCTAGAGCTCTCCCTCTGGATTTCTGCATCCTCCTGCACAGCATCGTTCTGAGACTTCCTCTGCTTGGCTGCTATTCCTCAGCTAGCTCTTTCCCAAACATTGTCTTCCTCCTTCTTGCTTTTCCAGTCTCCAGTAGATTTCTATGACAGGATGCATAGAATTACTTTTTTTTTTTTTTTTTTGAGAAATTACATGTGCACAAATTGATTATTTTTCCACACTTGATATCTGATTATGAATGAGCCAAAGAATGGGGAAGGGAGTTGCATGTGCAAAGGCCCAGAGACAAGAAAAAATGGCATGTTTATGAAACTGTATAAAAGTCACAGACTTGCACCAATCGGATGAACAATAAGAAAATGGATTGCAACATTTTCATAAGAAGATAATTTCAAATGAAAACTAAAGAAATAACTTCAGTTTAATATTAACTCAATAATTTGCAAAAACCAAGAATCATATAGAAGAGCACAGGAGAGTTTTATCAATAGTCATACAGAGTTAGCGACAATACCGTTAATGATAGAATTCTAAACTAAAATTCTAACAGCAGCAAGATGTGGTGAGGAAAGATGATTCAAAGAAATGTTTTCTGCTGCTTTTCAACAATTTCTCCTACTTCTGTGTAAAATCATTACGGCTATTTACTCATATGTTGACTGAAACTTGACGGGATATCAGAATTATCCAGGAGAGCTTTAAAAAAAATCGATTTCCTGTTCTCACCCCAGATCTACTGAATGAAAAGCCCAGTAGGCTGGAAATTGGAAGAAAGAATTTGGGGTAAGAGTAAAAGAAACTGAGATTATTATGGGAGTGACAATTAATGGAAGCTTACTTCCCTTTTATGCTCTCAGAATACCCAATTATCATCTAATCAGGGAGCAAAGGCTATGTTTTGCACTCACTATATCCCAATGTTTAGAAGTTTCTCTGGCTGATGACACACACTCAATCAACTTATGTTGGATAAAAGAATGGATGATACACTTCACCTTAAACTCTGATTATTTATCTCCCCCACAAACCCCACTGCCCCTAACTAGCCTGCAAGATACTTGAGGACATATCCCTAAATAAAATGCCAAAAGTGTAAATACATGAAACAGTAAATATAAGAAAGAAGTTATTGAAATATAGAAGAAATATGGTATATAAATTTAGTATCAATTTTAACTGGTTGTTTCTGACATCAAAGACATAAGTCAAGTCATGTTGCATCCTGTTGTTGTTTTGTAAAAAATATACAAGCAAAAATAAAATTTCAAGATTGGAGTTGAGGCTGAGAGGTAGGGAGAATAAGAAACAGCCGAAGACATTTAGGAGACTGTTCCATGTTGAGGCAGTATTGAATTGGACACAGAAGTCTTATTAAAAGAAAATAGCTTGTAATGTTCTTATTACACAGCTGTTAATTAGCAGCATATAGTCTCTGTTGGATATTTGGATAAATAAATATTTATTTATATGATGGAAACCATATCCGACTATTATTTGCAAGAGACAATAAAAAGCTGACTAGTATCATCTTTAGTGAGGACACTGAAAACTTCCCCTTCCAGGAAGACAAAGCTTCACAGACTGTTTAACCAACGAGGTGCCAATCTTTTTAAAAAGTTAAATGAGAATAATAATAACAAGCTTTGAAACAATTTGCCAAAAATTTAAAATTCAAAGATCAAGAGTTTTAAGTCTTTTAAATCTAAGAAAACTTGAACTATCTTTTCTTGGGCATCATGTCACACAAATATCTAAAGCCCGCTCCCCACCCCCAACACACATATCCTTTTTGATGTGTAAGTTTCATACAAGGACAGACTTTGTGGTAAGCAATTTTCCGTCTTTTCCATTGGGAAGAAATGGAAATTCTGTCGGAATATCCTGTGGCTGATTTCTTTCCTTTCACTTTTTATTTTTTTTCCTGGTTATTAACACACAATTATTTGTAAAGTACATACAAGTATAAAGTAGCAAGAATAAAATTACCCATTAACATTTTGGCATAATTTATTTTAATTTTTTCTGAATTCCTTACATAACTAAAAAATAGTATGTAAATTTAGAATCTTGACTTTTTCTTGCTTACTGTCTTTGTGAATAGATTTTCAACCTATTTCTGATTGTTCTCGTTCTCTTGTAGCACATTCCTGGAAGAATATATAGAGTACAAACACATTAAAATTTTTAATATATGCAGCCAAATTGCTTTCCAGAAATTTTATACCAATTTACCAATGATGAGAGTGCCTGTTCTATTTTATTCTAATTAGCATTGGATTTTTAAAGCATTATTCTTTCCTAATCTGAAAGACAGAGATATTATTTCCTTCTTTAAAAATTTGCATTTGTGTGAGATTGTTATTATTTGTGGCTTGTTACATTTTCTTATGTGAATAGAAGATTCATGTCCTTTGCCCATTTACTCCTCAAGGTCTTACTGCTTTTATTATTACTTTATATGAGTTTTTAATATATTAAGATTATAAACCTGTCTATCACGTTTCTTACAAATACCACACTTTCTTGATTCTGAGTTGCCTTTGATGGGAAGACACATCATTACTTTAATAATAGCTTTTAAGAAAAAATACTAGAGTCGTAAGATGTTGATTATGACATCTTGATTTCAGAGACATTAAAATATTAAAATATGGAGAATATTAAAAAGTAGTATTGACTCTGAATTGATACAGTATGAATTCATTGTGGATACTTATAAGTTGATCATACCATTGATAGTATTATCTAATGAGTATTACTGCAACTGGATGGAGTAATATGACCCAATATCTAACAGTATAGCTAGTTTGATGAAATAATAAATTTTAATACAGGTCATTAAAATATTAAATTGGAAGCAGTTACCTGAACTTGGATCTTAAATTACTGCAAGCCATTTAGTTCATAAGTACTGCTTGATAAAGAAGAAATTGATGGGCAAGCGAATCCTAATGTTATGTGTTGAGTTATGTGTGTCAGGAAATTTACACCTCTCTACAGTTATACTTTTGTATCTATATGTATATGTATCTATGATCTCTCTAGCTTGAATATGTGTGTATATATGTGCATGTGTGTGTTATGCACATGAGTGTGTGTGGGGAATAACGATCCATTAATGCTGAGTGTTTAACATTGACAAACCTGCCACCACAGAGCCACTTTTACAGAACTCTTTTCGTCTTCATTATCCAACAAGAATCATAGAAAGTCCTAAAAAAATGTGGTGGTTTTGAAATATGAAGGTCTATTGATGTGGAGTTGTACATGTAAAGCTTGTTATAATGGCATAATCCAAATTAGGCTTCTCTGATTGGATCAAAGGCCTGAATATAGTACTGTCATTATCCTTCCTTAATATTCACTGAATCCAGGGCCACTTGTAACACCCCACAATACCAACAATTACAGCTATCATTTATTGAATGTCTATTGATGTGCTAATCACTGTGGAAGAATTTTGTGAAGGAAAATTGTCCAGGCAGAACCAATAGATTGACTTCAACTTGCTTATTCACTCTAATATTTATTGAGCACCTCTTGTGTGCCAGGCACTGTCCTGTGTGCTTATAGGACCTGGAAATATGAGAAATACAAGGTCCCTGACCTCCTGGTACTCGCAATGTGCTGAGTTTGCCATGGGAATAGACAGCAAACAAGTAAACAGCTAAGTAAGAAAATGTTAGAGTGTGAGAAGTGCCATGAAGGAAATAAAATACAACTTATTAATTGCTGTCGGGTTAATTGAATCCTGGATATCCAGTGGATGTTTCTTAAGCTCATGCTTTATTTAGTAGACATACTCTGTAGTATCCAGCTTCTCTTGGGGCTGACTTAGGAGGCATGCTGATGATTAGCTTTTATTAACACTTTGGAATCCATTAAAAGCTTCACATCAGTAGTTCTGATCAGAGCTGTCTCCGACTTCTGATAGCATAGATAGGATGATATAGATAGATGATAGATGTAGATAGATAGGTAGATAGATAGATGATAGATAGATAGATGATAGATAGATAGATAGATAGATAGATAGATAGACAGATACATACATACATGATAGATAGGAGAGAGAGAGAGAGAGAGAGAGAGAGAGAGAGAGAGAGAGAGAGAGAGAGAGAGAAGAGAGAGTTCTTGAGAGGCAGTATAGCATAGTGGTTATATGCAAACACTATGGAGTCAGACAGTCTGGATCTGAACACCAAGTTGGTAAACTGTAATCTTAAGACTGATACTAACTTCTCTGAACATCAGTTTCTTCATTTATAAAAAGAAGTATATAATAGTACCTATATCTTAGTATTGTGTGAATAATAAATGAGATAAAACTTGGCTATAGTCAGCACATAATTATTATTAGTGTTATTAGTCTAACATTCTATCGAGTGGCAGCCACTTCCTATTTCTCCTGTTCATTGTATGTAAATCTGATTTGGGAGGATAGTTATGAACCAGTAGTACCTGATTTCTCTTAGTAGAATAATTGATGTTAAACAAAAATTTGAACTAGACATTAAACACATTGCACTCCAAAGAAGTCCAGTGGTGGTCCTGTTGCTGGGGAAGACAGTGGTACTGACGATGGTCCTGGTGCAGGCAGCGCCATGGGAGCCTTCGGAACTGCCACATCCCAGAAGCTCAGGTGCCAAGACTGGCTCCAGGAAGCCTGGGTTTCCACCCATAATAGGAGCTGTCAAGAGGGGAGTTATAAATAAGGATGGAATCTACTCTCCCATTGAACTAAATTCAAGATATGCAATGACAGCTAGAATTAAGATAACTTTGCCAAAAAGAAATCAAGAGAAACAATGGGCACAGGAATTTTCTCTTAAAATTTATTTCCCATAAAGGACTTTTTTTTCCCGCTTGTTACCTGTAAATATCTCAATTCACAGAAAGGATTAGTAATAGAAAAAAAATAATATTACAATATTTCCCAGTGTCCCAACAGCTGTTTACAGAGGAGAAGATGAGATCAGATAAGAGAATTAACTTTTGATTCAATTTACTTAAAATATTTGCTTCTTCGATTATGGACTTCCAGAGCTGAAGCCAAGGGGGACCTTTGAACATATTCAGACACCAACTTTTCTTCCTCTTCTCCTTCTTCTCTTGCTGCTTCTGCTGCTGCTGCTGCTTCTTCTTCTTCTTCTTCTTCTTCTTCTTCTTCTTCTCCTCCTCCTCCTCCTCCTCCTCCTCCTCCTCCTCCTCCTCCTCCTCCTTCTCCTTCTCCTCCTCCTCCTCTTCCTCCTCCTTCTCTTCCTCTTCCTCCTCATTTTTTTTTCAAATGAAGAAACTAAGGTCTCATAAGGAAGTAGAAGCTTCCCTGACTCTTGGTCTAGTGCTTTTTTATTACACACATTGTTCTTCCCCAGCATGCATTGGCTAGTCTTTCTTAAGCATTCTGCAGTCATACAAAAGCTATTCAATGACCTTCGTACAGACCAAAGACTTCATAGCAGGACACTGATATCATGATAACATCTGTAAATTCCAATTTCTTTTTATACTTAACATAGAAAGGATCAAGCAATGTTTTTGAAATTAATACCAATGTCTGTTTCTAAGGGATAAGTAATAATTTTTAGCTGCTTAAGACGGGACCCCAGACATACATCTACCTATTCTTGTTATTTGGAGCCTGGGCATTTTTTCATAGGATTTGTGCTTTGGTAGAATACAGAGAGAAGGAGAATAGGCTCTGGATGGGGCTGAGAGCCAATAAGATTACCTTTGTAGGCACTTATGTGACCCTAAGTGAAAAATTCAGAGAAATTATGCTGTTATACTACTTTGCTCATTAAGTCAATAAATATATATGGCATGCATTGTGTAGGAATTGGAAAATCAAGACTCGGCCCTAAAGGGAGGCAAATGTAAGAATATGTGATGCAATCTGATCAGCATAGTCACTAGCTCAGATTTGAGGAATCAGGCAGGGCTACAGTGCTGTGTACTGGTGACCTCCAGTTTGCAGGATGAGTAGGAATTGGTGGACAAGTTAGGAAAGGCATTCCCAGCAGAGGAACCAGTAAATTGTGAGTATTGTTCATCAGAGATAGCTAAATTCTGAAGAATGAGTAAGAATAGGTGAATAAGATAAGAAGGAATAGTTCTGGCAGAGGAAGCAGATTAAATCTTGAATGTTTCATTCCAGATTTTGATAAGTCGGAGGCCATGTGGGCTTAATTTTATATTTCTAACCCTAGCACACAGCGTGGCTGAAAGTACAATAAGTGGAATGAATGATTGTTGAGTGAATGAATGGATGCACGCAGGGAGCTGTATCCTTATTTTCAGTACTCAGAATTCAGCACTCATCCCAAATGGGACCTAGGAATCTATGTATTTTTCCAAGCTCCCATGAACCTCAGGCATTAAGCATACATCAGGCCACTGTGATCAAGAGTAACATGTGGCAGCAACTGTTTGATTACCCAAGACACACCAAGTTGAAGAAGAGGAAGGCATTGTTTTCATAGCTTTGGGTTCTGCTGGGAAATGACGATCTCAATACAGAGATAAAAATAAGCTACAGGATAAATCAAGTTGTCCCTTAATAAAAACATGGACTGGGGTGTGTATGAGTAGGGGATAGGGAGCATATTAAATTTCCCTTTACAGAGCAAACGGTCTTCCTTTGATGTTGTTTTTTTTTCATTAAAGATTGTTTTATAGTGTCTGGAGAAGGTTAGCTGTCCCTCAAGCTACACAGCTGACAGAATTCAAGAGCAAAGTTGCTAATGCTCCCTAGACCCCTAGACCCTGAAGACTTCTCCTACTGCTGGGGACTAAAGTTTGGGTGAACAAGCCCGTGGTTCTGAGGTCACTGGGGCAAATCACTTTCATTATGTTTGATCTTTTTAATCTGAAAAGAATACATACTAGTGGTATTTTTTTCAAACAGAACAAAAAGATAGCATAATTAAGTAATTGTTGAACATAGGTGATGGATAAAGGGAGGGAGGTCATTATATCATTTTTTCTATCTGTATATGTTTGAAGTTTTCCATAACAAAATATATTTTAAAAAAGAGTCTCCATCCCTTTCCATGGTCTGTATCCTCTTAGGCCCCCAATTCCACTCTCCAGAGTTAGACATGATAATGATTTATTCTACATTCTTTCAAACATTTTCGATTATTTACAAGCACTTATATGCATATACAGAAGCTATTTTTAAAATAGTATCTTATATTCTGAACCTTGATTTGTTTTTCTTCTTAACAATATATTGAAGATTTCTTTTCATAGCAGAACATGTAGCCCTACCTCATTCTTTTAATGGCTGTATAAGTATTCCATTAGAAATAGATATAACTCTGTACACTCTATAGTATTAATTGTTTATATATCTTTCCAAATATAATAGGTAAAAAAATATTTCATTAATTAGAAGTGAGGGTCAGCATTTGTTATATGTTTATTGATCATTTGTATTTCATGATATTGGTGTTTAATGTCACCGATTATACCTGCCTTGAAAGGCTCACTTCTGGCTTTACAGCATCATCCTCTTTTGTTTCTCCTCCCAACAATCCAGCCACTGGATTCCGTTCTAAGTTCTCCCTCGGTGATCCCAGACACTAACAAAACTTTGATTACCATATCTGTGCAGATGCTTTTCAAATCCGTCTCTATCCCAGATCTCTCTCTGGTCTGAGACATGTAGAGCTAGCTGCCTCCTGACGATGATCACTTGGATGAGGAGCTAAACCCATTAAGTTCAAATGTGTAAATGAGTCATCCTCCTCCCAAACATTTCCTCCTCTCTGAATTCCCTCTCATAGAGAATGGTGCCAGAGTTCACCCTGTCACCTGAGCCCAAATCCCAGACTTACTTCTTAGATGTGCCCCCTTCTTACACCTGCACATCTGATCAGTCATCTGTTGCCCTAATATCTCCTGGATCCACTTTGTTCTGCATTCCAACTGCCACCATCTCTACTAATTTTACCTTAATTTCTGGCCCGGATGACTGCCCTGGCCTCCCTGCCTCCAGATCACCCTCTCCCCTCCTCACTTAAGCCAGAGTGATGTTTCTAAAACAATGACTTGACACTCTGTTTCCCTGGCTGAAAGCACAACAGTGCCTTCCTGATTCCCTAGACTCCATCCAACTCTCCACCCAGCAACCAAGGTACACTGGAGGTCACTCGTACCTGCCACAAGCTGATTTCTAAAAATCTAGGAATTTAGCGTGCTGGCTGTTAAATTGCTGCTAATTGAAATCAGCCACAATGGAAGCAATTCATTGATTGACACCCCCAGAACTGGTTCACCAGCACTTATCACCTACCCAGTTTCATGTCTTAACATTCCGGTGCTAGAGCTCTGCTCTCCAGCTATACAGGCAGACCTCAGAGATATTGCTGCTTTGGTTCCAGATCACCACAATACAGTGAGTCATCATCTTTTTGCTGGTGGAGGGTCTTGCCTTTGTTTTATGTAAAATGCAACATCGATGAAGCACGATAAAGTGAAGCACAATAAAACGAAGTCTGCCTGTGCCGAAATGCTGCCAATCATCTCACTTTTGCACCCTTATTCCACCACTCCCTCTGGAGGGAACCTTCTCCTCTCTCTGCTGGTTCACTCCTACTCATTCTTTAAGTCTTACATTAGCACCCACCTTCTCAAGGAGGCCTTTCCTGAGGTTTTGCCCTCAAGTCGATTGACGTTCTCACCCGTGCACTCCCACAGCACATTGTCCTATATAAATCTGTGACTACATCTGTGACTACATGCAAAATGGGGGCTGGCTGTTTGCCACATAATATTAAAAAAATTCAAATGCATGATTTCATTTAATCCTCACAAAATTGTATGAGATGGTTACTATTTTCGATGAAGAAATCTTGGCTTAGAGCAGTTCTATAAGCTTCCAGAGGTTAGAGACTGCCTTGTATACCCAATATGTATCACAGTACCTGGTACTTAGTCGGTGTTCAACACAAGTGGATACTGAATAAATTAATTCTAAACCTCTGCTTGCCAAATTTTACATTATAACATTCACAGCTTTGGGGCCCAGTGTCATATTAATATCCATAAATTCTCTAGAGGCTTAGAAATAATGATGGTGAAATGTTTACCCACTAATCTTCATAAATAACTGGTGTGACCCTCTTTTTCCAAGAAGCAGCAATCAAGAGTGCACTCTAAATTGTTGTTAGTCAGACCCCAACCCCACACCTCCTGGGTTTCTATATGCCTATCAAGCCCACGGGGCTGGGACTTCTCTCCTAAAAGCATTGGATTCCTGAGGGTCTGCAAGATGCTCAAGCTTTTTTTATAGTGTTCTGTTTTTAAGTTGCAATTTCTCCATGACTACCACTGAGACTCAACTGATCCTTTACTATGGTTTCAAAACAGCAGTCAGAAAACAGTATACTATATTCTTCTGTCCCTAGTTTCTTTCATTCAACATTATGTCTGTGAGATTCATCCATGTTGTTGCATGTAACAATAGCTTACTATTTTACATTGTTTTGTAATATTCTACTATTAATAGATATTTGGGTTCATTAAAGACTCTGGTTATTATAAATAAAGCTACTGTGAACATTCTTGTATACCTTTGAGGTGGACATATTTCTCTTGGGTGTATACCTAGAAGTAGAATTGCCGGAGTATCAAGAAGGCTATGTTTAGAATCATTATCTTTAGCTAATTGGAAAAAAAAAAGTGGTGGTAGGGGAGAGAAAAATTACCTTGTATTGATATCTATTGTGTTATTTGACATTCTTAGAGAGTATTTATAGCTGCAGTTGACCAAATTGAGTAGATGTGCTTCTAGGTAAAATCTAAAGACAAGAATGGATAAAATCAGAAGGCCCTTGAACTATATCACTAATATATTATAAATGGGCCAATGAGAATAATTTATGTGATTTATTTGAGCCTGTCAAGAAGTGCCAAAGTTTTAAAATTCTAGTCAATAAAAATTCTTGGAAAGATATGAATACTCTAATTAGACTCAACTCTAAGACCTTTGATACAACACAAAGCTATCTAAGGACCCTGAGTAATCACCGAGAAATAATTTCTCATAAGAAAGTAAATGATGCTCTCACCTAGCTTTATCTTTTCCTTTGCCCACTGTAAGATTTGAAACTTCCACTTGGAAGTCATCAGACAGATTGAAAATATTTTCATTTATTATTTCAGTCATAGCACCCACCTTCAAATAAAATATCTCCTCGCTCTTAGGGTTTTTCCTAGGTTAGAGTCTTTGTGCTGGGAATAAATCTGGTGCCAAGTACACACTAATAATTAAATTATGCTTATCCTCTGGGGAAGCTGAAGTCTGATCAACATCCTCCACATTGTAGATCTGATTCTTCTTTCCCTTGAATGCTTCCCTGCTCTCCCTTCCTCTCCCCACTACCACTACATACAAATGATTTTCGTTCACTTTTCTGTTTTAGTCTCCTTTTGCAAAGAGATCTAATCACTGCATTTTCTGTAAAACCTCTTTGATCATGCAGATCTCTAACTATCTTCTCACATCCCATTGGCGTTACATCAATTGTAAAAAAGGTTATCTTAGGGTTTTGTCTAGACTTAAAAAAAAAAAAGGCATCCTGGGAATAGTTCCAGGCTTTTTTGATTAACTGGGCAGTTCTGGAAATTAAGTCTGCTTTTGTCATTCCTCACTTGAATTACGGTATTCATCACTGGCCTTCTATATCAGGGTGTGCTGCAGAGAGTTCCTGCTAATACCGGATGCAACAGCTTGGATTCTCATAACAGTATTCATCTGAGGTCATTTTACCTTCACATATAAATCTTTATTTAGATTTCTTAATAAATGAAAACCAATGTTAGACCTTTCTAAGAAATTCTACCAAGTCCTTATCATAGAGTGTATCCAGAAATATTTTTTTTCTGATGGTCTAAACTCTGTCTGTCTAACTGAACTTTGTTTTAAAGAAAACTGCATTGGAGCATACTATTTTATACACTATGTAGGAAATCAGTCTTCAAGATTGCCACATTTGTCCCTATGTTGGAATCTACATGCACAAGTAAGAAAACTATGAAGACTATAATTTTTGTTCAAATTATAGTATGTGGCTACGCGACAGACACCAGTAAATTGAGGATAGCTAACATGTTAATTACAAAGCCAGATCAGCAATTCCTTCATGAGATGGGGCCAGGAGCTGCTTCTTGCTAAGTGGTCTTTTGCCTACCTTGCCACTGAAATAAAGGAAGGGAAGGAACTAACATTCAAGTGCCACATGCTAAACACCCTGCAAACATTTTACATTAGTTAACTGAAAATTTATGATTGCAGGAGGGAGTGAAATAACTCTTCACGATAAAAAGAATGGGGAATTCCTTAACCTTTGGATGTTATGGATTTTACAGACTCTTGTCCAATCAGAGGGAAATTTCTTTAGGAATGACTGGAAGGGGTTGAGCAGCTGAGGTTAAAAGACATTTCTGTCTTGAATAATTACTGGCCTGACACATGAGTGTAATTTTTCAGTTCTACTTCTCACACCTTTAGCTTTGCCCTATCTCTGTTTTATTAAGTATTTAAAGCAACTTGTTAATAATTTACTTATCTGCTTCTATATTGCTGTTTAGCTGCTACCCTGGGGATGGGATTTCTCCTAGGTTCTTATATTGGCTCTTGTCCTGCTTGGGCTGCTTGCTCTTCCAGAGATTTTTTGGCAGTACTGTTGTTTGGTTCCTGATATTATATCTACTAACTCTTGCTGATTCCTCCCAGATATCATTTCAATTCCTGGTCATTTCTGGACTTGCTCCTCTTCAAACTGATAGCACCTCTTTTGGTTTCCCTCTTTTATATAACTTTACTCTAGAGCTGATGTATAGGACGTGAATGCCCAATGCACATATGATTGTCCATATCTACTACACCTCTGTATACTTTAATTAAATAAATCACATTGACCAAAAATTGTGACCAGGATGATTGGTTCATCTCCCAAATGGTTGTCTTCAATTCTTTCCCTCCTTCCATGTGCACCCCGCACCGCCATCTAAAGATGGAGTCCATTCTTCTACCACCTGAAATCTGGTCTGACTCTGACTGCTTCAATCAATAAAATGGAAATGACATTGTGCCAGTTTCAGGCTTGGCCTTTGTGAGGACCGAGTTTTCACTTCCTACCTCTTGGAGCCCTGAGCTGCCACATCAGAAGTATAAATTACTTTGCTGGAAAGAAAGATCACTCAGAGGAGCACAGTTCTGTCAAACGTGATTGAGAAGCTATCTTGGGCACTCAGCCCAGTTGAGTCTTCACATGGCTCCAGCCTCAGCAGCTCTTTGATTACAACTGAGGGACCCAAGTGAAGTCTGCCCAGTGAGTTTATTCAACTTACACAACTAGAAGAGACAGGAATAAGTTGTTGCCTTAAGCCACCAAACATTGGTGTGATTAGTTACACAGCAAAAGATAACTGAGACAAATGAGTCCCCAAGGCTCAGGATAAAGCAAGAATCCAAATCAAGTACTTCCCCTTAAAATTTATCTCTAGATTTCCCTTTCCACATTCAACTTAGTTGGCCTTTCTCCAGTTCTTCTACCCATAATTTTAGTAACAAATGTGAATTATTACTATCAAGTCCTGTTGTATCTACCTCTAAGTCTTACATATGTGTGTGCATATATAAATCTTAAACTTTGTAAATTTACTATATAAAAACACACAATCACAAAAGCTATTGGCAAATCACAAAGTCAGTCTTACAGACTAAATGGTGGGGAATCCCAACGGAGATTACCAAATTTTACGTATCAATGATTTATTGGGCAACAAGGATACACCATCTGATATATGTTCTTATTCTTTTTTCCATAAGAGGATACTAACAGAAGCTATTCTATGGCCTATGAAAAATATCCAACATAATAGTTTGTTCTCTGGCTTCCAAAAGAAAATACCTTGCGTAATAATTTCCCATCTGACTTCCAGGCAAAGTTAATCTTCTGCCAGAACTAAGAGACCATTTCATCCCTTGGAAAGTAGAAAAACAGAACTTCCTAGATCCATAACCTGGCTTTGAAGAGCAAAGCCATCTCTTTCTTAAACTCTCTGACTCTATATCCTGATTTCAGTAACTAGATCTTTGATTTGGTCTTTGTGTCCACTGATAGAGAAGAAATGTTATGTAAGAAAAAGAATAGCCAAAAATATATTTTACATTTACAACATACTGGGTATTTGTCTATGTGCTGATAGGTCACCTCCTAGTCCAGTAATATAGGTACTTTTCTTCTCTGCTCTGAATCTCAGCAAATGCCCCCAGTGTCCACCCAGCTCTTTAAGCCTAGTCTAAGTGACATCCTTGATGTCTCTCTTTCATTCACACTTTGAATCAACTCCATTATCAAGTCATGTCATATCTACCTCTAAAAACCACTGAATTGTACACTTTGAATGGGCACAATTAAATAAATTTTATTCTATGTGAATTATATCTCAATAAAGCTGTTGTTTTAAAATTAACTCTGCGGCCATGCTACCCTGAACAAGCCCGATCTCGTTTGATCTCGGAGGCTAAGCAGGGTCAGGCCTGGTTAGTACTTGAATGAAAGACCAGGTGCTGTAGGTGTAAAAAATAAAAAAATTAGAAATGTAAGCTGACAAGGTCCTTGCAATCTGTGAGGTCAACCAAGGGTTGCCTTACCTAAAATTAAAACAAATAATAAAATAAATAAAAATTAAAAATATTTCTAGAATTGTCCCACTCCTCCTCCTCGCCACCATTGTCTTTCTTGTTCAAATCTCCATCTTCCCCTGTTTGGATTACTATGGCAGCTTCCTAGCTGGTCTCCTTGCTTCATGAAGGTTTTGCCCTCTGGCCTTTTTCCACATAGCAGTCGGTGCAATCCTCTAAAAACATAATTCTTAACATGTTACTTTCTTGCTCAAAATCGATCCAATGATTTCCAATCATACTAAGAATAAAACACTTCAAGATACTACAGGATCTGGCCTCTCTTCCCAACATCATATCTACCACTCTCCACCCCCTCCTTTTACTCACAACATACTGACCTTCTTGCTTCTCCTAAAGTATGCCTGCTACACTCCTGTCTCAAGAATGAATAGTCTTAGCATTGGCTGTTCTCTCTGCCTGGGACATGGTTCCTCCAGATCTCTCACTATTTACTGTGAACTCATCTGAGACCTTTTAAAGCCATTCTATACAAGATTGCAGTCCCGCTAAATCCCTCCCCATCATTTATTCTTTATGTCTCTAACATGCTATATTTTTTATGCATTTATCTTTACATGACATCATATAACATTGTTATTATTCATAACAATGTAATTTCCATGAGTGAAAAGTCTTTGTCTCTAGCACTTAGAATAGTACCTGGCACATAGCATGTGTTCAGCAAATATTTTAGAATGCTGAATGAATGTGAATGACAAATCAAGGAATAAATAATATTAAACATCCCTATTTGCTAAGTTTGCTAGTTCTTCCTACTTGAGGACACACTCATATCACAGACAGCAACCTAGGAAAACATAATTGTGCTCTGGTTGGGTCTTATTTCCCCCCAGAGCTTGATGGATTGCAAGTGTTCTAACTACTTTGAAGAGATACCTGCAATCTCAAACTGGCAGGAGGAAAAGGTCTCTAATATGCCCTTGAAAAAGGCCTAAAGTGCCCTTCTCCCACTGAAAAGACACTTTGACCAATGAACAAGTTCCAAGTCACAAAAACATTTTCCTAAAATTATCTGTCCTGAAGCTCAATGATATATTCTCCAATAACCACTTATTGCATATAACTATATGGTAGTCCCTATACTGGACACTGAATATATAAAAATAGATACAATATAGTCACTTAGAAGGTTTCCTCAGTCACCCTTGACTAGTTTTATGTACAAGATTTAAAAAACAACCCGATTTTTCAATAACACATGATTAATTTTTAATTTCAAAGAATGAAATTATTTCTCATTCCCTACCCCGGTGAGAGAGACCTTATGATCACTCCTGCCCAGTGACAATTTCTATCTCAGTTCACATTCTTCTCCCACCCTTCTCTCATAGAACACGTCTACCTTCTTTTCAGAGGTTAGCCCACTCACCACACTCTTGGCCCTACTCCTTCCGACTAACGTTCCACCATTCAATCTCTAGAACTTTCATTATCAAATATCTCAAAACAACATCCCCATTCTCTACTAACCTTGTTTTCTTACCTGTCACTGGCAATCTTCTTGTCTAAGCTCAGTGTCACTTTCTACATCCTCATCCTCCTGGCGCTCTCTAAAGTATTTGACCTTGACCTCTCCTTCCTCCTCAGATTCTCATCTGCCTCAGCTTAGTTGACCATGCATTCTTCTGCCCTCTTCTCTTTTCTCTGTCAGTGCTCCTCAGTCTCCCTTCCAGGTGTATCTTCATCTTCTCATACCTGTATATGAGGATCCCCTCCACCCTCCCACCCCCAGGCTCTGCCTTTCAGCCACTCTTTCCCTTTGATATTCTCATCTGCATCCATGGCTTCAACTGTCACCTCATTAGGGAGTCTCACAATCTACATTTTTAATCACAACCGCAATCCTAAACTCTAGTCCCACAGAATCATTTGAATCTTGCAGCACACCTAGCACACAAAAGGTTTTAAAGCTGTCTTGAAGAGAGAAATAAATGGACAGCGAGTTGTAGTCAATAAAGGCTGACCTTTCTGTGTTAAGGAAACAACACCAGGGTAAATGAAATGTTTCAGGTTGAAAGATACTGGCACTTAAGAACTTGTGAGTGGGTGAATTTGCTTTAACTAGATTCTTTGATGAAAGAAATCTTACTCATCGACACTGGCATCTTTTGAGCACAATTATTTCTGGTTAGTCATGTGGCTTTTCATATGATCTGCTGCTTTTGGCAGGCTATTTAAGCAAGTTTATCTCACAGTCAGCAACCAAAGCCTTCCTATTTTCAGTTTTATTTTTTATGAGAGCCCATGAGACCTTCAAGGCCGGTACTTCCAAGTTCACTGGGGCTGAGAGAACTCAGTCCAGGGATCAGCAAGGCACATTCTAATCTCCAAAGTGGGCAAAGACAGCCATTTTAAATAGCCCAGAACAGTCTTCGGAAGAAATCTTTTCCTCCCTGGTTCTGACACATGCTTATGGGATGATTCAAGTGATAAATGCCCTTTTCGTGGGTTCATAAATTACAAATTGAGGAATTGGTCAAATAGCTTAATCATGCACCCAGTGTCACATACAGGAAGATGTTGAGGGAAGGAGGACAGGGAGACCAGAAGTGAGCTCTTGCCCTAACTTTCTCCTAACTTAGAGTAAAAATTCTAAGTTCTCAGGTCTGAAATTCTGTGAGTCTATGAAACTATGCATCTTCAAAAAGATTGGCTTCTGGCCTGTGGGTAGCCTACTCTCACTGGACATTTTTACAAATGACAGTGAGGTCGAGATTCCTTGGCCCCCTTGCCTCACCCATGGTTTTCCTAACTAAGCGGGGTAAGCAGGTTTTGTGAAATGCTAGCCCCAGTAGTTACCACAGGGTGACAATAGATAACTCATATGCCTATGGCTGAATTTAAGTGCCCCTCGCTAGAATGTCTTCAGATAATGAAAACGAGTTCTCCCCTTTCCAAGGAGAGACCATTCTTTAAAGACAGAATGTACCAAGGGCGCTTACTCTATGGCACAGTTTCTGACAGAATAACTTCATACTCTGTTCAGTTCAAACTTCAGCTCAGCAACAGAGTCATTCCCTGACTTTAGACAAGTTGCTTACTCTCTCTGTGCCTCAGTTTTAGATCTGTATATTCCTACCTTGCATGGCTACCACGAGGCTGTTTTGTGGATATGAAAGTTCCCAAGGCCCAGCAGGTGCTGACATGAACTTAATGTGTGTACTCTTCCTCTCAGGACTCCTCCATAGCCCATTTCAGTTCCTATCTTGAATATTATTTTAACTTTCTTTTTTCTTCATCTTTTAGTTAAATACTGCTTTCACCTATGTTTAATATGTTTCACAATAAGCTGAGAAATCTCACACACACACAAAATTTGGACAATCCAGGATGAAAAAAAGCACCAAGTCATCCAGTGTAGAATCACCATCTACTTTTGGGTTATGGACAGAATCTGAACTCTCTCACATCCCACAAAAATTCTTTTGACCTATAGCAACTTTAGCTTTAAAACTTCCTAAATACTGACACAGAGTGATTTCCTGGCTTGTTCTTAATAATTGCCCCCAGAAACTCTGGGTCTGGAAACTGGCAGTCTTACTTTGTCCCAACTCCCTCCTCAACAACCCAACTCACTCAAATTCCTGTATCCACCCAATGCTGACCTTGACCTCCACCAACAAAGTGCTCTTTCCACTGCCAATTCTCATAACTCCCAAGAGTAACAATCACTCTCTCTCTCCCTCTCTCTCTCTCTCTCTCTCTCTCTCACAGCATAATGGGAAGCGTTTCATAGCCTTCCTTGTTTCACTTTGCCAGGTGTGCCTGTGTGAAGTAGGTCAGAGCCCACCCGAGAAGAAGCCTGAGCATCTGATGCATGTAAGACAGTGCTCTATTTCTTAATATTTTCAGGCGTAATCTTGGCTGTGTGCTTTGCAACTAACCAGGCTTCAGTTCATGGAGGAGGAAATTAAAGGCAAGAAGATGAATTATTTACTCAATGCCAAGAAGTTACCAGTAAAGGTCAATGTTATAACTGAGCTCTCTGTTTTTTCCTGATCTCATCCTTTCAGTTGATAGCAGGGCCCTGGCTCAGGGGAGACTCTTAACAAACATTTATTGAGAAAGTGTTACATGAATGAATGTTCAGGTTCCTCCACTCTAAACTGAGGGTGACACACTCTCTTCTAAAATTGGTGCAACCTATTGTTATCTTCAGGATTAAGTGTTGGAATATTACTTAGGAGTCCAGATGTCTGTGTTTAGTTCTCCTGCTTCAGCTTGATAAGACTTGAAAATGTATACACAATACACAATGATACAACTTTTAGATATTTTATAAGCTAAGCTAGGAAACGACAAAAGGAAAAGTTTGTTAGTCTCACTGTATGAGGAGTCAGAGGAAGGAAAATGATCACACCATAGATAAGTGCAGTAGTGTTATAATTTATGTGCTTTTCTAAACCTTAGCTCATTTGAACCTTGCATCAACCTTACGGGAATGACAGGGCAAATATTATATCTCCATTTAGCCTTTGAAAAATTGAAAACTCGAAGAATGTGAGTTTTTCCAGGTTAGAAACTTAATAAATGGTGGAACCAAAACTAGAGCCCAGATCTTCTCTTTCTAGATAAGAATTGATTATTCTTGTGCTATCGATCATCAATTATTAGGCATTTAACCCTTGATGACAAGTTTGGCTTTTTAAAAAATGGGTATATTCTATCTTCCCACTTAAGAACCCTAAGGACAGGGCTATGTCATATTCAGATCTGATTCTCTATATCTAAGCACCTTTCCTTTCACAAGGTAGAACCTCAATAATATTTAATAACTAATATTATTTTGATGGATAACAATAGCATTTTTAATAAATAACAGCTACATTTAGCATGTTGGCCCTTTGAGATATTGACTAATTCTCTGGTTGCATTACTCAACCAAGGACAGTTTATTTCTCAATGTGTGTCCCATCATCAGCTTGGTCTGAGCAAAATTTGTTCATTTTAAGAGGTGTTTTTATTCTTTCCAAATGTGCCTCTTCTGGTGTTCCCAAAAGGTCCTTGATTGGCCAAATGATGAAAAAATATATTCTCTCCTATATGCTAAGTTTAGAACCATCATCTTACCCCTTGTTTTTTTAGGGGCCAAGGGGAGTGGGGGGGTCCTTATGCCTCTATTGGAATTGGTTTCCCTGTTACCTATTCAAGGGCGGTTTTGGTCAAAAACCTCCTTCTCATTTTTAGAATAAAAGGCATGTTTAAATAAAAATCTTCATGATTAATATGAAGTGCTCAATGTGTGCCATGTTTTTTGCATTATCTCATTTAACCCTTAAATGATTTAACTCATTTAAGATCTCATTATCTAATAGGAACCCTTTGGCATAGGAAATATTATTCTTTTTATATAGTTAAGGAGACTCAGTCTTAGAAGTCACATAGCTAGTAAGTAACAGAGATGAGATTTAATCCTAGGTTCCTCTGAATGTGGAATTTAACTACATAGCACTGTTCCTGTCACTATTGATGTTGGCAGATGGAGATCATGTTAGTGGAAGATAGTCTCAATTTCCTTTTGAAAATCTGACATTTCAAGCTATTGACCGAAAGAAATAACAAAAAGCTTAGTTAATCCACATACCTAATCTGCAAATATGCAAAGGATTTTTACTTCAACATTATCTGTAATAGTATGCAAAACTACAATGAGAGACCACCACACATCTATTAGAATGGTTACTGTAAAAAATAAATAAAGTAAAATAAAATAAAACAGAAAACAATAATTGTTTGTCAAGATGTGAAATAATTGGAACACTTGTGCACTGGTGGTGGGAATATAAATGGCACAGACATTGTGGAAAACAGTATGGTGGTTCCTCAAAATATTAAAAATAGGATCCTATATAACCTACATGATTCTGCAATTCCACTTCTGGGTATACACCCAAAAGTACTGAAAGCCTCATCTCAGAGTGGTACTTGTACACCTATGTTCATAGCAGCATTATTCACAGTAGCTAAAACGTAAAAGCAACCCAAGTGTCTATTGACAAATAAATGGAATATTATTCAGCCTTAAAAAAGGATGGAAATTCTGACATATACTATAATACAGATGAAATTTGAGGACATTATGCTAAATAAAATAAACCAATTGCAAAAAGATGATCACTGTATGATGTCACTTATAAGAGAAACTTAGCGTAATCAAAATCATAGAGACAGAAAGTGAAATGGAGGTTGCCAAGGGCTAGGCAGAAAGAAAAATGTAGTTATTATTTAATGGAGATAGAGTTTCAGTTTTATAAAATGAAAAAGTCATGGAGGTAGATGGTGGTGATGGTTGCACAACATTATGAATGTATTAATACCACTGAACTGTACACTTAAAAAGAGTTCAGATGGTAAATTTTATCTTATGTGTATTTTACCACAATAAAAAATTGGAAAAAAATTAGACCAAAGTTGAGTAATACCAATTCATGGTCAATGTGAAGAACCAATCCAAATGTGTTAGATTAAAAAGTAGAGTCACAAATATAGTGGACAATCTGGTGATGGAGGGGGCTTGGGAGGCTAGGAGAATGGAGTGAAGTGTTAAAGAAGTACACATTAGTAGTTGATGGATGGTCACGGGGATAGGGAGCATGGCATAGGGAATGCAGTTAGCATGCAGTTAGTATTGGTTAGGTGGAGAGCCAAAGCAGAGAAAGAGCAATTAGGGGGATCATTTTATAAACTGTAGAAATGTTTAACCAATGTACTGTATAGTTGAAACTAATAAAATAAATTTTTTAAAAAAAAGTAGAGTCATTTTCACACAACAGAAAAATAAAGAAGAAACACAAAAGGGTCATATTCAGAGGGAGATGGCTTGTTTTTTTTTTTTCTACACCTACGACAGGTAATGAGGATAAGGGTAATTCAGAGGTACAGGTCCTGTGGTGAAACAACCATTGTATGGTGAAGCAGTGGGAGGTCTGGCAGTCCGGATGGCTCATTCATCACAGGGCGGAAGGCACACTCTCAAGAACATGTAAACTAGATGAAGAGCTCTCTCTGAAGGTTACAGCAAATGTGCCAGTCCTCTGGGTTCTCTTCACTTCCAGTGATTTATCTTCATCTTTAAGATTCTGGGAAGTATGATACATCAGGCAGGAGTTACCAAGTTTCTGAACTGCCAGCCTTTAATATAGAGAAGAAATTTTTTCCAGATGACCACACTTTAAGGTGGAAAACAGCAGGGATCTGCATGGATTGTTTATTTTAAAAATCCCTAATAACTAACAGAGCAAGACTGGGTTTAGGAAGCTAAATTAAAAACTTGTTTTGGTGATTTTTCGGAAGGGACATTTTAGGACAAAAATTTATTGTAAATTTTACTATGCTTTGGTCTTTGGAATGAAAGTCATTTACCTAAGATTAAACACTGATGGTTAATTCACCCTCACCTTTACCACTGTATTTCTGGAATATATTTCCTGTACCTTCCACAGATTTTGGCCTTATTTTCTGTGGAAAGGGAATTCGATGGGTCATGTGTCCCTAGAATTCTTTTCATAGTTTGTTCTAAGTTGTTCTCATCCCCTCTCCTAGTTTGCCATGTACCTGTGAACCATTTGCCCATCACAATGAATAAAATGACTAATCTAGATACCGTTCAATTTAAGGCAGAGAGCTCTAGATGAAAAGCCAACCAGCCCACACAGGGACCAAGCCTACGCCTTTCCTCTCAGGAGCATCAGACCCTTATTTTTGCAACAACCACCGAATTTTACAGGGAACTGAGGCATTTAGTAAACGTTATCACTGCGACAACCTTATGCCATTGATAAGCCCACAGAATGGAGATCCACAAAATACCTAGAAAGTTACTGCACAGTGTAACTGAACAACAGATCAAAAGTTTACTCTGCTTTCATTCATCCATGCATGCATGCATTCGGCAATATTTACTGAGTAGCTACTATGTGCCAACCATTAGAAATGTAATGGTGAACAAGACAGATGTAGTCCCCACAGTCACAGAGCTTATGGTCTAATGGGAGGAGGGGTACAGAGAAGCTGAGAGGAAATCACAATATTTTGTAATAAATACTGTCATAGTGGGAGAATTGAATATATTGTTGGGACCACAAGGGAGGAATAACTAATATAGGTAGGGGTGTGTGTGGGGGGGGGGCGATTGCCAAGGGCTCTTAAGATTAAATCATAGCTTGATATTTAAAATAAGAGTTTTAGTTAGACAGAGGTAAGGGATTTGAAGAAGAGGAACCAGCATGTACAAAGGCACAGAGGCTAAAAGGAACATACCATTAATCTCATGATATTTTAAAATTTTCCCACATTTTACATTTTTTTATAGCAATTTTTTTTATATATAGCATTAGGCAGCTGAACTCAGTTTAGATGATCCCGACTTGGTTGGCAGCATCAAAGCATCACAGTCGGGAGCCAGTTGAACATGTGCCTCTGTCCACAGTCAGACCTGATCAGGGCCACGGCAGTGTCATAGAGCTCCTTCACAGCCTGTTTGATCTGGTGCTTGTTGGTCTTGACATTCACGACAAACACGAGTGTATCGTCTTCTGTCTTCCTTGTGGCAAGGGGAGCTTGATGATGGCATAGTGGCCAAGCTGTTTCTCCTGGGGTTTCTCTTCCGAGGACATGTGGGCTGCCTTCAGAGCCACAGTGTTTTGGGCCATTGAAAAGTGATGTCGTGCGTATCTCTTGCTCTCTCTCTTTTTTTTTTTTTTTTTTTTTTTTGTGGCCATGGATGCCTTTCAGCGCTGCTTTCTTTGCCTTCAAAGCCTTTGCTTTGGCTTGGGCTTTGGGGCGGCGGGGGAAGGCAAGGGCAACGGCTTCCTTTTTTGCTATTGGCACCATCTTCCCCACTTTTTACTTTTCTTCTCTGTGACAGAAGGCAGTGATGTGGCCAAACACTGGGGCAAGACTGTATCCAGAGTTGCTGAAAACTCTTACCCAGGAAAGTTATTTTCTCTGTTTACAATGGTTAAGCTGTTTGGATATGACATTTATTGTTTTCCACTTAAAATATGTCCAACTTGCAGCCAGAGAGCATAGCTCACTCTATTTCCCAGAACCCAGGTCAGTATTCTGTATACATTAAAAGCTTAAGAAATGCTGGGGCTAAACAAATAGATAAACAGCAAAGAAAGGTCAGCAACCAAGCTGGAACTCCCAGAATTTTCTAGGGGGTCGTAATGTTTATCCCATGAGGTTTTTAAAGCCAGTATTAATTGCTTAAGTTTCAACTTTAAGACCTCAGTCACAAAGGTCCTCATTAAATAGTATCTTGGCAATGTAAATAGTTGCTGCCCCTCTGACTTTAGCTAATTGACTTGATTAATTAAGGAGACCAAAATCAGGACCTTCAGGGTAGTTTGCTTAAAGAGAGAAGGAAGATCTACTCCATAGTTTCACACATGACTCACACCCTAAACTCAGACTAGGCTAAAAGAAATAGCATTGTATACAGTACATGGACCATATTAGACATTAGGCGCTGTACTAATACCACTGACATGAATATAAATAAGTAGTTTCTGTCCCTGTAGTGGACCTGGCATACAGTAGTTTCTCAATAAATATTTGTTGAGAAACTGAGTGAACACAGTCCCACATATTTAAACAAAGTAGCTGTCATAATACATTACATTTTTGTTTTTATAGTGGGACTCTCTCTTAGGCTATGGAAATTTCTGTATCCTTTGTAGTCTCCACAAAAGGAAAATTCCTCCTCTGAAGGAACACTCAGCATTTTTTTTGAAAACAGTAAGAGCTGCAGTTGCTGAAGGGGCCCTAGTCCCCATCTCGCAGATACTGCAGTGTGAGCCTCTGTTCCAACAATACCCTACTCTGGGCGCAGCTACTGGCCTGAGAGTTACAGCATGTGGCTAAGGAAACTGCGGTCGTCCTGAGAGGACGCTCTTCTACAAAGGATACTCATTTGCTAGTAGCCCTCAGATTGCCCAACTCCAGGGCTCACAGCCACCAAGAAGAGAGTCCTGATAGCAGGAATCAGTGACATTACTTCCTGATGCAGAGGACAAACATGCTCTCTTCCTCTGAACCTGGAAAATCAGGCTCATTATTAGTGTCACTTTTATTCATAGTCATACTCAAAGTAAGATTTACTGCTCCTCAGATGAGACAGTCTCAAATCTCAGGAAGTCATATAGGAGTTTCTGGGCGGATAAGTTCAGAAGAAGGGAGGTGGCCAGAGGCAGAATTCCAGGGAAAGGAAAAATGCTGGCAGCATTTATGTGTTTATGATGTGCTAAGCACTGTTCTCTGTGCTTTACCTGTGTTAATCTTTTTAATCCTCCCAAGGACCGTTTGAGGTAGTCTCAATTATTATTTATGGCAACTGATACACAGAGAGATCAAGTAAGTTGGTCTCATGCAGCCAGAAAGTGTCAAAGCCACAATGAGAAGCAGAACCTGAGCCCTTCACCACTACAGAGTAGTGTACACAGGTCCAGAGATGGGAGAACAGGGCCTTCTGGGGGAAATGGAACTGGACATGAATAGGACAGAGTGCCCAGGAGCGAGCATCAGAAGAAATGAAAGTGAAGGGGTAATAGGCCAGATGTTAAAGGGTCTGTGTACCCAGCTAAAGCTTTTACTTACTCCTGAGAACAACTGGAGCCATGAAAGCTTTTATACCCAAAACCAGATCCATGCTTTAGAAAGATGACCAGCAACAAAGTAGAGAATGTATTGCAGAGGGGCCACTGAGCAGGAGACCAGCTAAGATGATAATGTAACAGTGGAGGTGATAAATGGTAAGGGGCTTGACTAAAAAAAAAAAAAAAAAAAAAAAAAAAAACAGGAACAGAGAGAGAGGGAGGGAGAGCTACAGGAGCTATTTAATTGACAGTATTTCTAGAACTAGGAGGGAAGCTGGCTAGATGTAGAAGCTGATCAAAAAACAAAAGGAAAGAAGGATGACTTCTAGGTTCAGGATTGGGTGGAGGCTATGCCATTAACCAGAACGAGGAATGTAAGAGGACATGGTTTAGGAGAAAGACAGTTTGTTCAGTTTGGGAATATTACATGTAAGATGACTATTTCCAGTCATCTATTGCTACATAACAATCCATCCTAAAACTTAGTAGTTTAAAATAATAATTTATGATCATTGCTCATGGTTCTGAGTCAGCTGGGTTCAGCTGGGCAATGCTTAGTGGGATCTCTCAGATAATTACTGTCAGATGTTATCTGGGCTGCAGTCTTCTAAAGACTCAGTTGGGCTGGTTGTCCAAGATGGCTCAATCACATAGTGGCAGTTGACGACTTTTGGGTAGGAGTTCAGCTGGGCTTTTCCACCTACACATGTTTTCTCCATGTGTCTGGTGACTAGCACAGTGCCTTTGGGACGTGCAATTAGAATAATGGGTGTTCAAATTATGGGTCTATAGTTCAGGGAAAGATCAGGACTGGGGATCTAGCTGAGAAGACAATCAGTATGTAGAAGGTGACTGAAACCATAAGTGTAGATGAATCTCTGTGAGAACGGGCAAAATGAAAAAAGAACAAGAACAAGAACAAGACCTGGTAAAAACCTTGAAACACCAACATCTGAAGGGTAAGCAATGGAACAATGAGCCCCTAAAGAAGACCAAGAATGTGGGGCTATAGAAGCAGAGAAAACCACAAAAGAATATGCTTACATAAACCAAATGCAAATCATGTTAAGAAAAGTAAATAGTCAACAACGTCAATTGCTGAAGAGAAGGAAAGTCATGTGAGGCAAAAAATTATTTTCAGCAAATTTGACAAATAAGTGACTTTAGTAGGAATAGTTTCAAGGAACAGGAAAAGCAAAGAAACAAATAAAAGACACTGAAGTGAAATAGACAATGAACGGTAGCTGGGAGATTGAAAGCAAGACGTTATCACAAGACATACAATTGAAGGAGGATTTGTATTTTAAGATGGTTGGGGCAAGGGCTCTGGAGTCAGATTGAACATTTGCATAGATTTGCATATTGGCTCTCCCAGCTGTGTGACATTGCTCAAGTAACTTAACTTCTCTAATCCTCTTTGAAGAGGTGACATTCAAGCCTACACCTGAAGGAGAAGCCGGAATTAGCCAGGCACTGGGTTGCGAAAATAAAGTTCTTAGCTGTGGTAACGGTAAGGCTGCGAGCAAGTTGGAAGCACACTTGTCTGCAAGCAGTAGACTGGGGTGGAACAAGCTGGCAGGAGAGGTGGGCGGGGTTGGGGGGGGATATGGTCTGGGGAGTAACATGAGATTGAGCTGGGGAGGGAGGAAACAGAAGCCTGATCTTTCTGCGCTTTATTCATAGGGGAATTTCATTACAAATTCAATGAAAAGTCAATGAAAAATTATAAACAGAGAAGTGACATTATTTAGCACATTTTTAAAAAGATCACTGTTTTAAAAAGTACATCTACCCAGCAAATCTACTTCTAGGTGTTTTCCCAAAACAAATGAAAACATGTGTTCACAAGAAGACTTGTTCCAGAATATTTATAATGGTTTTATTCATAATAGCCAAAAACTGGAAGCAGCCCACATAAATAAAAAAGAAAGTTATAAACGCAATATATAAAGCGACATATTTACAAATGGATCTTTACTCAGCAATAAAAAGGAATGAATTACTGACACAGGTGAGGGTATATTATATGATTGCATTTATATGATATACTAGAACAAGCAAAGCTCATCTAGGGTGTAAAAAACTTTAGAATAGTGGTTTCCTCTGAAACGGGAGTGGGAGCAGGGATTGCTGGGAAGGGAATAAGGGAGCTTTCTGAAGGGAGGACTACTGTCCTATACTAGATAAAGGTTAGGATTACACGGTCATCAAAACTCATAACAGTACATTTAAGAACTAAATTTTACATTAAAACAAAGCAAAAAGCTACACAAATATTGATCTGCAATTAATTACATGTGTGCCAAAGTGTTTAGAGGGAAGGATACTGATATCTGTAATTTCTTTGAAATGCACCCAAATTAAAATGGGTTAATGAATGAATAGAGGGGTAGATAGATGGACATAAAAGCAAGTATATGTGTTAGGGGCTGAATAGTGTCACCTCAAAATTCATATGTTGAAGTCCTAACTCCCGATACCTCAGAATGTGATCTTATTTAGAAATAGAACCTTTAAAGAGGAAATTAGGGAATACAAGATCATAAAGGTGGGGCCTAATCTGGTATCAGTGGAATCTTTATAGGAAGAAGAAATTGGGATACAGACGACATAGACTGAGGGACAATCATGTGAAGACACAAGGAGCAGGCGGCCATCAGCAAAGCCAAGGAGAAAGGCCTCAGAAGAAACCAAATGTGCTGACACCTTGATTTTGAACTTCTAGCCTCCAACACTGTGAGAAAATAAATTTTTGTTGTCTAAGCCACCCAGTCTCTGTTTTGTTTTTGCTTTTGCTTTTGGCAGCCTTAGCAAACTAATACATGTAAGTAAAATGTTAATGGTAGAATCTACAGGATTAAGTATGAATATTCACTATAAAATTATTTCAACTTTGGTGCATATTTCAAATTTTTCGATGTAAAATGTGTGTGTTGGGGGGAGAATCACTCTCATCTCTGTGCATAATGGATTTAGGGTTTCATTGTTGAAGACGGGAAGAGGCTATTGCAGTGGCCCTTAAGTGAAGAGTGAAGGTAGCTTGTGCTTGGGTAGTGAGAGTGAATTTGAAGAAAAATGGGCAGATTCTATATTTATGCTAGAGATAGAAACAGCATAACTGTCTGAGAGATTAGATATAGAATATGAATGACATGACAAAATCAAGGATGACTGATATGTATTCCTACAACTATGTAGCCAGTGGTATTTACTAAGATGGAAAGTATCAGAGTTATAGGAGAAAAACATAAGTTTTGTTTTGGTACGGTTAAGTTTGAAATGCCTGTGGGATAACCAAGTGGCACTGTCAGACAGTAAGTTAAAAATGAAATTTAGAGCTCAAAGGATACAAAACAGGTAAACTGCTTATCACCAGGCCTGGTACATAGTAAACATAATAAATGCTTAGTATTATTCCTAATTGTTTTAATATTATAGGAGATGTTGATAGAGGTGAATAGCTTACCATTGTATATTAGTATATATGCTGGTATGTTTTGCCATAGAAAGGAAATGAGATTTAAAATATATAGTTATATGTGAGATGCTTTGTGATATGGCTAATATAAAACATTCGAACAAGATCCTGTACGAAATAAGATAGGGCTGAGAGAAAGCTCAGTAGGTCCTGTTATTGCATCCACCCCTCAGGCAACATCACTTCAAAGTCACCTCGGAAAAATGAGAATTTATTATGCATTAAATAACTCATTCTGATGTTTAATAACTGCTGCAGTCATTTTTCTCCCAATTTGAATTTGTCTAAATGTAGTGAGAGCTCAAATTATGAGCTCCTTTAACTCCTAATATTTGGTATGATTATGTTTATGCTTCTCTGATACACTAGAATCTCCAGATGGATTTGCAATGCAATATTCCTGGATGCAAAATTTTAAGACATTTTAGACATCTTTGTTAGAATTCTGTATTCTATACCAGATACAGCACACAGATAGAGCCCTTAGATTAACCATGTAGGCAGGAAAATTGGGGGAAAATGAAAACCTGTCATCCATGTCATTATTTCAGCACTAAGCCTGTAGGGAGTAGGAGAAGTGTCACTCAGAGCATCTCTGCAATTGCCCGAGCTGCATCAGTGTCATCAGCTACCTGACACGATCATTTAGAGCTTGCTGAAACTCACGTTTCCTACCCCACTTCTACCCGCTCCTCAGTGGAAACAGGACCAGTGTTTGTTCAAACTTAATGGAAAATAGCAGTAAGCCACAATCTTAGCTTAGTCTCTCCTTTCACAGTAACAGCCAATATCTTACTTGAGTGCTTGACAAAGTGCTAGGCACCACGTTCAGTGCCATTGCATTCAAACTTCCTAGGAACAGTCCTGCGAGGTGGTATCTATTATTATCTGCATCTTACAGATGAGGTTTCTGATGCTCCAAGAGGTTAAGTAATCTGCCCAACTAGTAAGAGAATCGGAGTTCAAAATAAGGTCAGACGGTCAGCAAAGAAAAAATCTGACTGCTGTGCCCTCAGCATCACCAATGGGAATGCCATCAAGCGCCCAGAGGGTTGCCTGCTCCTCCTGAATCTTCAACCACAACCATGAGCTACATGGCTTCTTTTCTGCGTAAGAGGGCACAGGTCCTGCTCCGCATGAACTCAGAAGCTTCCCTGGCAAACCCTCCTAACTCCAAGCTCTTTTAGATTGGAGTACTTTTCCCAGGGCATAAACCTTCACATCTCCCAAAGGAGATTAAATAGAATACAAATACCCCTTCAAAAAGCAAAGATGGCTTAAATTCACACTACCCTAGATGTGACATGTGTTGAGATCCAACTGGATTAGATTTAGATATTGGAAATTGGAGAAAAAAGGAGAAAGAGCAGCTAGCAATAAAGGGATATGGAGGGACCAGAAAAATATTGAGAAGTATGTATGCAGGCTCTGAAGTCAAACTTCACCTACCAAGTTGGTGACTGCCAATCAGACCATTCCAAAAAGAATTAAATATGATGTGCACTGGCCTGCAACCTCTCCTTTACACTCTGGATCCTCACATATCTAATGTATGAGACTTCCTGGCACCAAAAACAAAGCTCCCACTTTGCCTCTTGTCCCTCTTGCTGCTATTTATATGTATTTATATTGAAAAGCTTGTCATTCAGAAAAATGAGTCCATCTTTTGGTAAAAATCGAAAGCTGGACTCAATCAGTGCTTCTCCAGGCTTTGGCTACCCCCATCACTCTGCTATGCACCGAGGAAGCAGCATTCTCCACATGACCTGGGGAATGGTGACCACAGGTGGGCTGCTTTGCCCCATTGGCCTCATTCAGACCTCTTTAAGGAGTCCCACTTGCCATAAACTATGTTTATTCCCTGGGAAACCTCAGAATGGGCTAAGAGAACAAAGGTAAAGAGATTTGCCTGGGAGTGCTGGGGTAATCCTTTTATTGAAGATACAAAATCAAGTTAACTTCAACAAGATATTTATAAAGGTTTACTTACTGTCAGCCATCCACATTAGACTAGAGCTGGATTAAGGGCCAGCCCAGCCAGACAGTTGCCCCAAACAACAATCTAAAAGAGGAACTAAAGCCCAGCTAACTGCTAAAAGCTCACCAGTATGTAAAAAGGTGGAAGAAATACATATTTACCTTACCACCTATAGAGTACTAAATATGAACAAGGAAGACTAAGTGTCTCCCAGTGAGGAGTGAAGATTAAAGGAACAAGTTAAACTGCCTTTTAAGGAGGTAGGATGGTCAGCCCCAGGGCCTTTGCTTAGCTGAATGAGATTTGCAAATTTTGGGGCAGAGCTAAATTGCCCTAGACTAGAGAGAAGAGGCACTGTTTCTTCTCTCTCAGTTTGAAAGAATGCCAAATTATCCCCCTACCCAGGGTAGCAATCAGTCTTGGTATAGCCCTGGCTGGAGGGAGAGTCCATGTGGACAAGGCCTGTATCTCTTTTGTTCAGGACTGTCCACTCAGCATCTAGCTCAGTGCCCAGAAAACATATACACCTAGAGGACAGTATTCACACAGTGTACAGTCACTCTATATAGCCCCACTGGTGATGCACTACCTTTAAGGGCTATATACAGTGGCCTCTGAGATTTGTTGGTTGACCTACTGATGAGTAAATAACATATAGATGGAGGAAGGATTAACTTTTTCACAGTAGCTTTTTTTCCCCATGTTCACTTCATTGCCTTAACTTAGTTTTGTGCCTTCCTAATTGACTTGAGAACTAGAGTGCTTTTTCTACCCATGCTAATTTATTATTTCACTCAGCTCTGTAGCAAGACCAGATCATATCATTTTCTTGCTTAAAAGCTTCTAATGGCTTCTCACTGCCAGTGCAAGGAACAAAATTCTTAGCATGGGGAATATGACCCTCTTTGAGTGGTCCAAAATAGCCCAGTATCACCTCTCACCCTTCCCTCCTTTTTTGCTCTGTGCTCCAGCCTTATCCAGTGACCAAATCCAGTACCTGTTTTCTCACTTAAAGCCACTGCACACTTTATTCCCTGTACGAAGGATGACATTTTTCCCTTTATCCATATTGGTATGAATTTTCCACATTTAGTGTATCTTTAAAAACAGATATTGTTGATCAAATTTGCTTTTTTAATAAGCTTTTAATTTTAGAATAGTTTTAGATTTACAGGAAACTTGCAATGATACATAGTACATGGAGTTCCCATAGACCACGCACGCAGCTTTCCCTATTGCTAACATCTTATGTTACATGATGCACTGGTCACAGTGAATTAACCAATATGGATACCTTATTATTAACTAAAGTCCATACTTCATTCAGGTTTCCTTAGTTCATAATAATGTCCTTTTCCTGTTCTAGGAAATTACACGCCACTCAGTTGTGGTATCTCCTGAGGCTCCTCTTGGCTATGACAGTTTTATAAACTTTCCTCATTTTTGGTGGTCTTGACAATTTTGAGGACTATTGGCCAGGTACTTTGTAGGATGTCCATCTATTAGAATTTTTTTTTTTTTTTTTATGATTACACTGAGGTTAAGGGTTCAGAGGAGGAAGACCACAAAGTGCCAGTCTCAATACATGATATCAAGGATCAATGCTATTGACATGTTTTGTTGCTGTACATGTCAACCTTGATCACCTGGCTGGAGTAGCATTTTTTAGGGTTCTCTTCTGTAAAGTTACCCCGCATTCCCTTTTCCATACTGTTTTCTTTGAAAAGAAACCACTACATGCAGCTCATATTTAAGGGCTGGGAAGTTATGCTCCACCTCCTTGAGGAGGAAGCATCTGCTTATCAAATTAGATTTTTAAAAACATTTAGTCCTCTTGAATACCTGTTTCTACTCACAGGTTTCTAATAACCAGTTTGGTTTATTCTAATGGATTGTTTTGACTTTGGGTAGTCACGGAATTCGGGTAAAAGGTAGATATCATAGTTCAGTTTTCTAATTTCCTTTCTAAGGCTTATTTTGTAAACTATAATTACTTGTTACATTTTAAATATATAATTTATAGTCTTTATTTAACCTTTACAGATAATAAAGAGGAGAATGAAAGACTTGAAATGTTAATGATTCGGATGAGCAGATAATGAAAATTATTGATAAACCGGACAACTATTGTTTTATATATATCTACCTAGGCAGAGGTGGTAGAGGAATTCTGGTCACTGAAGAAAAATAATTTTTTCTTAAAGTTGCACAAATAATTTCTGATAATCTAAGGACAATTTGGTGTACTTCCAAGGATTTGCTTTTATATTCCCCATATCCCATTCCAGTACACATTATTACTCGAGTATCAGGATCTGGAGGAGAACAGGGTGACTTTTCTTCATGCCTGTACTGTATGTTCTTTGGCTAATATACTTTACCAAAATAAAGAATTTGCCCCTGCTTATTATCAGATTCAGACATATTTTTCTCTTTTTGAATTGGCAAGTCTTTAGAGTAAACAACTCTTGGCAAAACTTATTGTGTTTATAAAGTCTTTCTACTTGAAACACAGAAAAACCCACCACCAAAAGAAGTATTTGTTTTAGCCTCCCATAAAAATCAGCTTGCAAAAAATGCAGAAAAGTATGCCCAGTTGGTAACTAGTTCATCACTCTGTTTCACTGAATTCAAAGATCTTTTGTTTCAAGCCAGTTTATGTGTAGATA
Organism: Eidolon dupreanum; assembly: GCA_028627145.1. Lineage (NCBI taxonomy): Eukaryota > Metazoa > Chordata > Mammalia > Chiroptera > Pteropodidae > Eidolon > Eidolon dupreanum. The sequence continues at coordinate 27,225,163 of CM053517.1, read as the reverse complement.
AGGCCTAAATCTAGATCCTTTTAGATTTACAGTAAAGTTTGTATTCCTAAGTATTCCCAACAACTAAACACTTAAGACATGGTTCAACTGGCTCAATTTGATCTCTGGAATCTCCCTAAAAGTGCTTTCCCCGAGGCAGAATTTCCCTGAGGGAAAAAAAATAAATAACAAAAGAAATGAAGTCAAACTTTATTTTGGAATATCTGTATTGGTAAGGGAAGAAAGCTTTTAATCACAGAAAATGTATCTTAAAGTTAAACTTTTTAAAGCACAAGTGCACAGTACTTGTAAATTCAGTATATAGGAAGCAAGCAAAGCCTAGTCAGTAGAATGACTGATCTGGGAACTTCACAAAAGGCATTCTATTTGATTTTGAAGTGGCCAACTATAAAAAGCATATTATATCCACCCCCTTATTTCCCCATATTCTGAGTAGGTGATGCTGGATATGTCTCAGGCAGACACAACAAAGGAATCAACAGCACCAGGACTACGTGCGTGACTGCTAACGATTCTTCCCAGCAAAAAGAGTCGCCCTAGGAAGATGCAAATGTGTCGATGTGAAGTGAGAACCACAACTACTACATTCACTAAACAGTATGCGTAGGAAGATCTGATTTTTGGCGAAATACAGATCTACAGCATAAATGTTTATATTTGCAAAAAAAATCAGACTAAAATGCTAATCGCAGTTAACACTAAACAGTGGTACGCACTAAAACGCTAACAGTGCTGAATAGTGAGAGTGAATCATTTTTATTTTTATCCTGTACTACTTTCTGAATTTTTCTGATAGTACTTTTTAAAAGCTGTTTTAGAAAATGATAAACATAAACATTTCTCTTTCTTTCTGGAATTTCCTTTCTTTTTCTCAGTCATATTTCTCTGAATACTTCATAAGTACAATATTTACTATCGTACCCTTCATAATCTGCAACTAAGTAGAAGGAATTCTGTCTCTTTGAAAAAATGTATTGATGATATGGTATCTGATGGCGACTAGGATCAATGGGAGATCATATAGGAAAAATGAAAATTCCATTTATTTTTTTTTCTAGAAGAATTTTTAAAGGCCTGTAAAAATTTATGTAAAAGTCTGGGTATATATCAAATTATTACATTTATAGCATCTGTTATCATTCATAGTCATAAACATAATGACTTTTTTCCAAGAGAAAGAGAAGTAGGCAGTTTTTCTGGTTTCTTCACATAACTAAAAGCCTCAAAATCTTCAGGAACTGATAAAGACTATCAGAGTCCTTTTGGCAGAAATGAGAAGTTTATGCACTCAACAAGCATAATTTCTCACATTTAAACAAATTTCCAATGGTTTATGAATTTTTCGAGTTGTAAAATAGAAGGGTTTCTGGCAGCAAAACTTTAATATGCATTGACTTTGATAGCGCATGCGCCACAGAAGTCCTGGCAGAAAAATGCACCCTTCGTATGCCCTTAACTGCTTCTTCTCCAGCCACAGGCCCATCCCTGGGTCAGAGACCCTCCTGCCGGGGTGGGTGGGCACACAGGAGCAGTGCGGGAGGAAGGAGACAACCTACAACCAGTTGACTGGGCAATATTCCAAACACTCTGACAAATTCACTGAATGCAGAAAACCACAATAAGGGGATCAAGAACACAGGTTCTAGAACAGTGATTCAGCAGTTAGTTTGCATAGGAATCACCCAAAGAGCTTGTTAAACACAGATTTCTGGGCCCTGCACCTAAAGATTTAGGGTCAGTCAGTCTAGAGTGAGCCCAAGAATTTAAATTTTTAACAGATTCCCTGGGTATTGTTGTTGCTGGTCTGTGGATCACACTTTGAGAATAAACAGAGTCAAGTCCTCTGGCCTCAAGTACCCTCTCCAGCATTTAGTGATGTCAAACAAGTGAATGAGAGAGTTCTTCTCCAGCTCGGTGAGCTCCTCTGTGAAATGGGTAATGACAGCCTCGGCTGCATGGTGCTGTTGTGAGGATAAATCAGAGAAACCATCTAAGGCTCTTGGGGATACAATAATGTCTGCTATTATTTTTAATGTTAATAGTGTTTTGATATTTTATCTAACCTTCCTGATTGGAAATTGAGGAAACTGAGGCCCCAAGAGCGTGAGTGACTGTCCCATGTTCCTAGAACTAATGACCAGTGAAGCTGGGATGTGGAACCCGGGCTTCCAGCCTCTCTCCCGACACCAGACCGAATGCCCTGGGGCATCTTGTAGAGGCTGAACGTTCGCTGCCAGTCTCAAGCCCATAATCTTTATGGAGGAAATTAATACAAAAACAGCCGCCGAAGGACACAAGCCATCTGACAAAGCCGACTGACAACAACTTTGTACCACTTCTGCCAAACTAAAAGAGAACTTACCATCCTGGGTTAGCAAAATGGGAAACCGAGGTCATGCCAAATGAGGGAATTGTCATAGCCCTAATAACTGAGGTGTCGGTATTGCCATTTCTGGAAAAGATGGGGGCGGGGTCTGGTTGACATCAAACACATTTCTTGACCCCCAGAACATGTCAGGAGGACAGTTCATAGTCATAAGCTTAGCTTTCAACAGGACACTTGGGCAGCAAAAAGTTGTTCCCAGAGTGTTGCCTACCTTTGGCCTGCCGAGAAAGAGAGAATTCCATAACTTTGCCTTTAATAAAAAGCACAATTATGTATTTTTAGAACAGAACAAACCTTTTCTCCAGCCAATAGAATGTGATGTTCTTTTCAATTAAGCTGCTGAGAAAGGTAAAAAATCCTAGCTTTGCTATAACATGTCTAACCTGAGAGTCAAGGACTAGGATGCTCTTCTCAAGTCTCCAATCAGCTTTCAGCTTTCAGAAATTGGGCATTAAGGGAAAACAGAGATTCTCAGGGCATTGTCTTCAAGACAGAGCAGAAAGAAATACTGTTGATAAAGAACAACTTTACAGCATCCAGATGATTCCAATAAGCCCTACATGATGTTAGAAAACTACTTGGAATTATGCCGAATTGACAATTTATTTCATAGAATTATTAATGATGATTAATTTGATTGATACATATAAAGAGCTTAATACAGACCCTCACACATAGTAAGTACTCTATAGTGTTTGCTGTTATGATTATGAATTTTTGTGATTTAGTTCTCTGGTAAAACCACAAGGTTTACAGGCTGGTTCAGATTTCTGTGGCTTTCATGATTATCTGAGGGGGAAAAAAATTGTTCCCTCAATGGAATGAAATAGAGAAAGAAAAAGAGTGATTGAGGGGAAGAGAAATATTTTAACAATAAAAATTTTACTAGACACGGAAACAAGCCTTTTTACAAAGAACTGAATTTGTTTTTTCGCTTGCTTTTTTTTTTCCAAATTAGCTTACATAGTCTGTGGAGAAACATTCAGCACTTTTCAAAACCACAACTGATTGATTTTAACCTAAAATAATCAGAATATGAACACAAACACACAGTAGGAAACATTCTATGTATTTTTTTTTCTGACTTTCTAGTACATCAAAATCAGGCTCTTAAAATCTAATTATATTACAGGGCATTTGTCTACCATACTTACTTCACTAACTGTAATTTTTTAATGTGTCCTGCTCTCTTACTGAATTTTGAATAGCCATTTAAACAATTGTTGAATAAGACATTTCCTCCTATTCAGAGTATGAGGGCCCAAATGCATGTGGGATTGTGTTTTTTTGTTTGTTTGTTTGCTCGCTTTTGTATGTGTTTCAATACAATGTTGGAAATATAAAATTATGTAACTATTCATGAGGGTAATAAAAATACCACTCAGGGCAAGTCAAAAGTATGCTGATCATCCTTACATCTCCCTAAAGAAGAGAAGTTCAGTAAACAGGGGCATCAGATCCAGCTGTGTAAAAAACATGCCAGCATATGATCAAGAAGGGCCACAGAAAACAGAATGTGGCGTTCATCAGTCAGTCCTCTACCTTCCATGCAGTCTGTGTCCCTGCAGGTTCTCCTCCCTGGTCCTCGATTTGTTAACCACCATCAGACTCTTTGTTCTATTTGTCCATTACAATCCCATCATGCCCTCCACTTTCTGCTGCATTTCAGAGATGAGTTTAGGGTTGAGTTCCCTGCTTTCTCCATGTCACGTGATCTTGGGGAGCTTATATCCCACCTCAGCTGGCTCCTACTGACTCAAACAAACTCTTATCCAAGGCCGGTGACCCATACAGCTCCCTGATTTCCTGCAAGGGGTGACTCTGAAATTGAAATATTAGGTAGCATTGTGGTTAAATGTTTTGTTCAATCTTATCAACTTAGGTAACGATTTCATAGAAGTCAAGGGGGAAATGAGGGTAACAAAGTTTTAATGTGAAGGACAAAGCTTCTCTCAAAGAGGTTCACTGTTACATAAACATATTTTATCTTCTTCACTGAACTTACCTTCTTCCATAGCAAATTTATGTCTTAGTCAGACATGTTCTATTAGTGAAGGATGTCTAGACACCTTTCTGGTTTCACTCTCCTGTAAAGTCAAGTACTTTATTTTTTTGAAGCCTGTAGACTGCCTACATCAGGTATAAAATGTTATTAAATTAATCTATCTCTCAATGTTACTTTCCCCAGGAAGAAAAACGTTGAAGAAATCAAAACAGCGGCCATTATCCAGGCAAATAATTATTTAGTTTCATTAGCCCTTGCTGAGAGTCATAGTTCTATCACTACGGGCAAAAGGAGGCAGCTCTGCCTCATCTTCATATTTTTAATTCTAACTAAGGAACAAGAGGATTTTTTTTTCTTTATTGAAGTTTAGAAGGAGATAGTGATATGTCTTTCATCACTTCAATGCTTTACTTGCAGAATACCGTAATTTCTCAAATAGCAAAAATGTGTAATCTTCATGTGCAAAAAGAATTATATCCTTCATTGCAGAATTCAGGCAGATCAGCTAGCTAATTCTGGACCAAAGAACAGTGATTCGCTATATAAAAATTCACACACAAAAATTTTTTTCTCTAGTAAGCTTCCAGGCCATCTATCTCAAAGCTGCACTAAATAGTTTTATATTCATGAAAACTTGTTTCAGACCAAAGGTGCACTAGACTTCGAGAGAGCAGTGGCTGGGTAGGAATGTAGTGCCACCTAGCTTCCCTCCTGAAGGATGTTTGTCCATCACTAGATGTTCTCAAATGCCTGAAGAAATTAGACTGGGTTCAACAATACTAAGGCTTTGTGAGGCAGAAATAGACAAAAGGGAAAAGACCTCATATTCATGCAAAGACAAGTGAACATCAGAGGAGGACCCAAGAGTTAGGCAAGATCCTCTATAATCTAGTCCCACCACCCTATCTAGCCTTCCCCCAAACCCATCACTCCAAAACTCTGCAGGAGGAGACTAGATATTGTAATACATAAAGTGCTTGTGATGATGATTACCTCCATCACATATTTCTCCTAACACCTCAACATACGCTATCAATATTCCCACCCCTGTTGTAAATCCTTTCCCAGACTAAAGTCCCTTCCCCATTCTCCCTTTCAAATTCTTCTAATTCTTCAAGTTCTACTTCCTTTATGCAGCCTTCCTTAACTGCACCAAAGTCCAATAATAATCTCATCTCTGAATCACGTTGTGTTTTCAAGTCTTCATGTGTGTTCATTACTCTGCACACACCTACCTGCCCATTCCAGTTGTGTACCTGGAGTTCTCCATTCACCTTTCAAGGCTCAGCTCAGCTGTCTGCAGCTGTTCCTGACCACACACCTTGCCTCCCTCAGACAAACTGCTCTGAGGTCTCTCGGGAACATGTTTCTATTAGCAAACTAATTTTTTTCTCATTTTACTAGACTCTAAACAGAGACTGTGTTTTAGTCTTCTCCTTTAAAATAATCATTAATAAGTTGTTGATTTAATAAATGGTCAAAAGAATGAAATATAGCCTTTTAATTATTTCATGTGTGACTCATTGTTTTTCTAAATAGTCTACATTTCTTGGGAAGAACTATGTCTTTCAATCTTTCCATTGCCATAACCTTAAACATAATGACTAATCTCTGCCTAATCCCTTTTGACCTTATCAAAAAACACAAACAAAAACCTTCATTTCCCTAGTTAATTTACTCTCTCACTCTCTAAAACAAGCAGTCTCCTTTTTCCTTCTATCGACACTCCTACTCTCATTCCTAGCTAAAGCCTTTACTTCTTATTTCATGGAAAAATAGAAATGATCTGGATTTCTAGCAGTATGATTAATCAGAAACTGTGAAACCCTCCTTCTACATAATATCTAAAAATGTTCAATAAAGTATTTTAAAAAAATTTTTTTTAACTTTTGCAAATAATTGGATGAAGTGGCAGGAAAATTAGGGAAATGAGCTGAGGTCAGATGACAATAGAAGACAAATGAAGCACTGAAGCACATGGAAACTTGCTGAGGCATCTGACTTTGGCTCATTGCCCAGGGGAGCTGGAGGCAGAGCCTGTAGCAGGCAGCATTGGAGCTAGGTGAGAGTTGGCCCCCAGAAATCCAAAACTCAGACTATTCTTAACACAGTAGCCTGAGTGACCATTTTAAAATGTCACTCTGCTGCTCACAATCCTCCATGAGAGTAAAATCCCAGGCCCTTCAAAGCTCTCCATGATCTGAGGCTCTTTCCTACTTCCTTGAACTCTCTCTCACTCACTCCACTCCTGCCACACTGGCCTTCTTCTCTTCCTCTGGCTATTGCTATCCCTGATATCACTAGCCATGCTATTTCCCACATTGGGTCCTTAGCTCCTTCTGTTTCCCTTTCTAGTTCTTTAAACTTTATGTGGCTTGTTCCTCACTTCATCTGGTTCAACGCTCAATATAACATTCTCAGAAAGGCCTTCCCTGATGACATTATAAAAATAGACCCCCTTCCCCTTCATTCTCTACCCCCTTAACCAGCCTTATCTTGTTTCACAGCATTATCATTGCCTGAAATTATGCTTCGAATTTTTATGAAGTATGTATTATCTGTCTTTACCACCCGAATGTAAACTCAGTGAGGAAAGAAACCTTCTCTTTCTCATTTAGCTCAATTCACCAAGCTTAGACAGGCCTGCAAAGAGGTGTACTTTGTTCATATAATTTTGCCAGAGTGGTAGAAACTTTAGAAGGAAGGGGTCACCAAGGGAGCTGCATTAGTCATTGTGGGATAACTGCTATAACAACCAATCCCCAAAGTTCACAGACATAACACAATAAAGGTTTATTCCTTGCTCAGGCTGTAGTCCTCACAGGTGTTCCTCGTCAGATGCTCCAACAGGGGAGCAGGCTTCATGAATCTAGTGGCTCTCCTATGCCCTCAGACCTTGGAGTCCTCCACTGGATTCTTTGCATCTGGCCAGAAGATGAACTAGAGAGAACATAGACTACTATCCAGGAGGTTTTAGAGGTAAGATCTGGAAGTCACTTTCAACCACATTCCTTTCTTCCAAACTCAGTCACTAGTTCATACTTAACTTTGAGAGAGCCTGGGAAAGCAGTCTAATTGATTCCAGGGGGAAAGGGGAACGGGGTTTGGTACACACATAGCGTAGTAGTGTCTGTCATGAGATGCAACTAACAGACAATGCACAAAGCTGATTTACAAAGGATGAGACACTTACCCTGGAAAAATTTTCTAGGGAAAGGGAAGAGCAGACACAAAGGCAAAGGCATGTGGAAAAATAATAGCACATTTTAGAAACTTCAGGTTGCAGATGTGGCTGTATCCATTGTGAATACAAAATGTGAAACAATAAGGTGTAAGATTGGAGAAATAAGAAGAATCTAGACCATGAAGGACCCTGTATGCCATGACAGTGTTTAAACTCATCTTCAGGGTAACAGGGAGCTAGTGAAGGACATTAAGGGCAAGTGTTGGAGAATCATAAGATCGAATGTGTGTTATTAAAAGATCACTCCTATGGTTGTCTGGAGGTTGAATATGGGATAGAGAGAATGGAGACAAGATAATTAGACAGGAAGCTGTCACAGAAATATAATAAGAAATGTTGAGGGATGGGGAGTCAGAATGAAGACAGTAGTTATATAGTGCTCGTTAAATTATTTTTTCTTTCTGGAACGTCCCATGAGCACTTTTATTGTCTTTGATGAGCTGAGGACTCCAATATTATTCCTGGAGCTTAGAAAGCCATTTAATAGAGGTTAGGAAAGTGACATTTTAATTAAATTTCTAATTGGATTTCTAATGCCTATGTTTAAAAATAAAGGTCAGTATAAATGGATAAAGCTATTTTCTAATCAATGCTAAGAGATTGTTTGGTGGGGGGAAGTATTATAAGTGAACATGATAGTGTGTGTAAGAGGAGGAAAAAATTGATGAACATCTCTCCAAAATACCCATCGTGACAATATAATTCAAATCAAAGAACAGATGAGAAGGCTGAATTGTTCATAATAAAACTCTATCAACTCCTCCAGGTAAATTAGCATTACACTTCAATTAAATTAAGTTTTAGGTGTTTCTGTAACCACAACTACCAACATTTTCCCATTTTTCTCCTTATAATTACAAATGTTTCCAGTTCCTTGAATCATTACTAACCCATAACAGTTCATTATCCCTTTCTCTTTTTCCTTTTTTGATCATCTTTTTCTTTATTAAAAAATTTTTTCCAGCTACATTGAGGTATAATTGACAAATAAAAGTTGTATATATTCAAGGTGTACAATGTGATGTGTATTCGTTGTGAAATGATCACCATAATCAAGTTAGCACATTCATCACCTCACACAACTACTACCATCTTTTTATTCATTCATTCATTCATTCATTCACATATGGAGAACACTCAAGATCTACTCTATTAGCAAATTTCAAGTACACAATACTTTATTATTAACTATAATCACCATGCTATACATTAGATCTGAAAACTTATTCCTCTTATGACCAAAAGTTTATACCCTTTGACCACCATCTCCTCAATTTCCCCACACCCCACACCCCAGCCCCTGGTTACCACTATTCTACTCTCTGGTTCTATGAGTTTGACTTTTTTAGATCCCACTTATAAGTGAGACTACACAGTATTGGTCTTTCTCTGTCTGACTTATTTCACATAACACAGTATCTTCCAGGTTTGTTCATATTGTTATAAGCAGCAGGATTTTCTTCTTTTTATGGCTGAATAATATCCCAGTGTGTGTGTGTGTCTGCACATATACACCACATTTTCTTATTCATCCATGAACAGACACTTAGGTTGTAGGTTGCTTCTATATCTTGGCTATTGAGAATAATGCTAAAATGAGCATGCGAAAAGAGATATCTCTTTGAGATCTTGATTTCAATTCCTTTGGATATATACCAACAGTAGGATTGCTGGATTGGACGGTAGTTCTATTTTCATTTTTTGGCGACCTCCATGTTGTTTTCCATAATGGCTGCACCAACTTATATTCTCACCAACAGTACACAAGGATTCCTTTTTCTACACACCCTCGCCAACACATGTTATCTCTTGTCTTTTTGATAATAGTATTCTAACATGCGTGAGATGACATCTCACTATGGTTTTGATTTGCATTTCTCTGATTAGTGATATTGAGCACCTTTTTATATATCTGTTGAGGAACTCTTTAGGGAAATGTCTGTAAATATCCTTTGCCCATTTCTTACCAAGTTATTTGATTTTGCTCTTGAGAAAGGTCTGTACACTGAAAACTGAAGACATTGATAAAAGAAATTGAAGAAGACAAAAGAAATGGAAAGATATCCCATATTTATGTATTGGAAAAATTTATATTGTTAAAATGTCCATACTAACCAAAGTTGTCATCTACAGATTCAATGTGATCCCTACCAAAATTCCAATGGCACTTTTTATACGCATACACACACACACAAATATCCTAAAATTAATGTGGAATTACAAAAAAAAAACATGAATAGCCAAAGCAATCCTGAGAAGAAGAACAAAGCTAGAGCTAGAGGCATCATATGTCCCAATTTCAAACTATATCATAAAGCTATAGTAATCAAAACAGTATGGTACTGGCATGAAAACAGACTCATAGACCAATGGAACAGAAGAGAAAGCTCAGAAATAAACCTACACATATACAGTAAACTGATATATGACAAGCACACCAGGAATACACAATGGGGAGAAGATAGTCTCTTCAATAAATCATGTTGGGAAAACCAGATATCTGTATGCAAAAAAATGAAATCGTACCCTTATCTTATACCATACACAAAAAGCCAACTCAAAATGGTTTAGAGCTTTAAACATAAGACCTGAAACAGTAAAATTTGGAGGGGAAACATAAGGGAAAATCTCCTTGACATTGATCTTACCAATGATTCTTTGGGCTTGACAATGAAAGCTCAGGCAACAAAAATTGAAGAAGAGGGTCTGTGTCTGAGAAGAGATTGATTAGAGATGAACCCATCAAAGGAATCTGAAGTGCTTTAGACAGTGAGGTGGGAGAAGCCATAAAGTACAATGGCAGGAAATCCAAGATAGGAGGAGGCTTTACAGAGGGAATATGTCAGATGCTGCGGAGCTCACCTAAGCCACTTGATTCTAGGGATTCCAGTGAACTCTAATCCCTCACAGACAGTTCCACCCAGTTCCCAGATGTATGAAAGCCTGCATTTACGTCTTTATATATACATACATATATATATATATATATATATATATATATATATATATATATATATATTTTATTAGATTCAAAGTCCTATGAGTGAAATAGCGAATTGAGTCACTCTTACCTCCTAGAGGGAATATGTTTTGAATTATTTCTAGATACTGGAATTTGTAAGGAAGAGGGGAAAGAGATGAGTATGGGGTAGTGAGGGAAAAGAGAGTACTGTCTAAGTGGGGGAAAGGAAAAGCAGAAATGCTGGGAGATATCAAATAGCAACTTTATTTCACATGTTTGCTTGAGGCTGGCTCACTGCACTGGGTCACCTCTGTTTCAAAATGGTATTCTGACTGATATTTGTGTTGATAAATAGGTATAAAATCTACCTTATAGTCCCCTTAGAGTATAAGCAAATGCTCTCTTTATATATGATACACCATTGATAATGAAATTTTTGATGTATTCTCTTTACAATTTTTATATCACCAACCTCCCTGAGGATGTATTAGGAACATAAGTAGGGACAAAACTCTAATGAACATACAAACATTATGAACATAGACCACTTGACTAATGGAGATGTGGTGAACAAGAAAGACACACTGGGTAACTTGCACGTTCAGACTGACCCACAACACCAGGAGGGTGCATTAGCCAAGGAGTGGGCCCCTTTCCTGGTTGGGTGCTGGTTGAACTTAGATTCTAGCTGGCACTCTTGAGCTTGAACACATTAGTTATACATTTCTTTACACTCTTTTAATTCTTCTTCTTTGATCTTTCATAGATCCTGAGGAGAGAGTGAAGCTGGAAAACTGTTTCACCTTTAATGTCAAATATTTCCACAGTAAATGGGTTCCAACCACCACATGGGGGGTAAAAACACCATTCATCAAAGTGCTTAATTCTTTAGAAACACCGCTTTCTCATGTCTTCAGAGAAACAAAACAAAGGAAGTTGGTATCCTCTCCACGACTTGTGGTTAGAAAAACAATGGTGTTGTGTAATGAATGTTTCTTAACAACAAAAAATTCTATTCAGATGAATGCATAATGAATGAACTAACAAATTAATGAATGAAAGAAAAAGGCACACCATATATTGACTCCCTATAGATTATTTCAGGTACGGTTCCAGTGGCTATGATTCCTTCCAGCCTCAAAACAGGACATGAGATTGGGATAGATAAGTTAAGAATGCAGGAAAAGCTACAAGGGGTATAAACAAAGAGACCTTGGCCCTGGGGTAATGGGGTGACCATGTTCTCTACAATTGTCCTTGTGGAGTCTTTTAGGAAATCACAGCCAACTATTCTCAAATCCCTTATCTAAGGATGAAATTTCTCTGACTGTGCAAAAATAAGGCAGCTAATAGTCTCCTTAGGAGATATTTTTGAAAAGCAAGCATTTTCCCTCTTCGGAACAACCCCCTTCAGAGAATGTTAGCATTCCTGGAGAGGCTCCAAAGTGCCCAGAGAGACTCTCTGTCCCTGGAGGCTAAACAGAGCAACAATAAGAAGGAGAAGAGTCAAGAAGATTGCTTAAAAACAAAACAAACAAACAATAACCATAAAAAACGTTCATTTGGAGCCCAAAAGATTACAAATTGGGGTTGGCTGGAGACACATGAAAACAATCACAGTTCCTGGGCCTTGGAGCCCCCTCAGGGCAGTGACAGAGCCACAGCTGTGATTTGGTTCTCAAGTAACTGTGCCAGGCAGAAGTGCTCTTCTTTATTTTTTCCCCCAATTAATCAGTGGCATTTCCCACATAAGCTCTAGATTGCTCCTAGATTGTCCAGATGGTGTTATACATCTAGTTGTTGGATGGATCTACCTTGTGGAAATGGTGCCTTGGTAACATTCTATGACCAGAAGTGAGAATATGTTGTCCCATCCCACAACTTTCTCCACGCTCTCCTCTCACCTGCAAGAGGGAGGACCCTCTACCATCTCCACCATCTCCCCCTATGAAAAATGAGCACATTGTCTAGAATTATCATGTGTCCTTAATACCTTGAAGTAGTAGGGGATGGAGAAAAGAGCAGAGATGTCAGATAAAACTGGTTTAGCATCCTAAGTGCACCACTTACTAATTGCTAGATCTCAGATAAGTTTCTTAACTTCTCAGAGCCTCAGTCTCCTAACCTGTAAAATGGGTCTGTGAATCCATACTACACAGGATTGCTGTGAGGATTATGTAAGATAACATATGCAAGGTCATATCACACTGCTGGCACTTGATGAGCACTAAATAAGTGCTGGCTCCATTCCGTCCCCTAAACTATGCTCACTCCAGCCAGAAAGAAATAACCTTACTTCTCCTACACTGTCTCGGAATGATTATTATTCAGCCGTCTACACTGGAAGCTCCTTGAGGACATGGAAGGCATAGTGCATAATTTCATCTTTTCCCTACCGCCTAGCAAGCACCTTCACATGAAAAGCACCTTGTGAACATCAGTTAAAAAAACAGATCTTTCTCTTTTCTCAGGACAGATTAGCAGGTACCCTTTCCTCATGTCACTCTTACAAGTCTTTACAAAGGGCAAGGACTGAAGAAGTCCACTAATACCTGTGATGGAGAGAGGAAGGCCCTAGCATTTACTGAGTGCCTCCTGTGTGCTAGGGATTTTTCTTTCAGACCTTATTTATTTCTCACGTCAAACCTCCTCTAGTCCCGATTTACAGAAAGGAAACTGACACAGAAA